>CAKAOJ020000047.1:1550000-2032500 GCA_916701645.2 Sebastolobus alascanus | reverse complement strand
CCGGCGTTCATGCCCCGTGTGAAAACAGAATTCGTTGATTTGTCACATAACTTCTGTACTTAAGTTACGCCACTTCTGTGATCTTTTCCTAAACCTAACTAAGTCGTTTTTTGTCACGAATCTTCCATACTAAAGTTACGCCACTTCTGGTGCGGCGTAACTTAGCCAAGTGGATCTTTTCCTAAGCCTAACTAAGTGGTTTTGTTGCCTAAACCTAACCAAGTTGTTTCCTGTGAAGACGGAAGTTTATTTTAAGACCAGAGCGGAAATTGACGCAGGACATTTGTAGGAAAATGCACAAAAAATTAGGAAGAAGTTTTCGTAAGACATCATACGAACCGTTGTATGAGTATACGTTGTACTGGTAGATTTTCAGAGCTGTCAATGAACCTTAAACATGGAGTCTTTCATGTGTGTAATTTTGCAGCATACCACATGTCTGTGCATGCTCATTCACTGTGTGATTTGTAAGGTTGTTCATGTGTCATTTTAGGCATACATATCTTTGCATGTGTGCATTTATCCGTGTGTGTATGTGTGTGTGTGTGTTAAGACTTGAACCCAAAGCCCTCTAACTAGGACGGTCGTTGAAACAGAGGCGTGGATCTCTGTGTGAAATTAGTCTCAGTGGGAAGACGAGAGGCATCGCTAAGGCCTTCTCTTTTAGCCAGTTGGCCCAGCCCACAGCTGCCCAGCCACTGTCACACTGAGAAGCACATGTCATTGAAAGGAGACATTAATTGCCTCGGTGCTGTGGCAGGACGCTCGCTAGCCGTGCTCAGGTGCACCTTTGCTGCTGCCTTGCAAATGAGATGCAGAGTGTTGGTTACTGTACCTCCTTCCCGGGGATAATTGACCCTGGGGATCCGCCTTGCAGTCCACCCACCCTCCTTCTCTCCTTGCTTATCTCTTCCTCTTCTTCACCTCCTCCTCTCTCCCCCCTCGGCTGCCTCCAAGACAGCGCAGGACACCTCCTGATTGGTTGGTAGTCAGCAGGATGGGGCTGGCCTTTTGACCCTGCAACCTCCCTTCCCTTCTCCATCGCCTCTCCCTCTCTCTTCCTGTCTCCAGCTCCTTCACAAGGGCATTCACGTGGTGATGCGGCCGGTGGAGACGAGAGGAGAGGAGAGCAGAGCAGCCTGACACTACTGCTGCCCAGACCATTACCGCAACCTTTGTAGGAGGTGCACAAACCCCTCCCCTCTCTTTCTGTTTTTGGAAGTGCCCCACCCCACACACCCGCTGCTTAGTCATGTTGTTTTTGTGGTCGCAGCGCCAAGTTTTAATGAGGTGAGACTCCTTGTATACCACTGCGTTACTGGCTGGGCTACAGCAGGCGGTGCTGTATATTTACAGCTAAAGGTCCGCGCCGCTCAACCTTAATCGACCCGTGCATTGCTCAATCACAAGCGAGTGCGTGGAAAACAAAGGCCCACCTGTGTACCTGTGCACAGCGCTGCAGATCACCTTCCCCCTCCACCCACACACACATTTTGTTTGACTTTTATGTTCTTTCCCTCTTCTTTCACAATTTCTTTTTCCTTCTCTAACTGTCCCACCTGATTGTTAGCTCTGTCATCCTTTCAGTTTAGTCCCCCTCTCTCTCTCTCATGTGCTTTGCTTTTCAGAGTACGGCACAAACAGTTAGTGCAAGCACACACCTGGTAAGCCATTTGCAAGAAGCCTGCGGCTGAGATCGCAGCCCCCTGAGCATAATATGCAAGGTGTGGCAGAGAATGACACTGTTAATCTTGAAGGATTACTTTCTCATGGAGCAATTTGTCACAGGAAAAGTCTATACTGTTGGCTTCTCTTCTTCCCCGTGCATATCCTCCTGTACCCTGCGTCTCTCCGCCTCTGCCGATGTGCTTGTGTGCACTTGCTTATGTGTGGGTGTTAAAATGTTGAATTACTGATCTGGTGTAATTGAATAGTGGGCCATCTGCTTGGATGTTTATCTTCATTTTCTTCTTTTTTTTTTTGCAGATGTATTCACGCTTGCATATTTGCACGTGTCTGATTTCATCTTGTGTGTTTTTGCGTGCACATGTGTGTTTCATCTGTAGCCCTTTAACTGGCTGGAAGCCCCCCACTTTTGGTGGAGAGGCCAGCCGTGGCAGAAGAGGCCTGCGCTTAGTGCGTTTCATGCTTAATTCTGTGTCAATTAGTTGACTGCTACCTTCCCTCCAGCAAAAGAGCGCAGAGAGAAACACAAGCCCACAGAAATCCTCTGGCTTTGACAGGCGCAGTGTTCAATCATTTATCCCAAGGCCCCGGGCCACAGAGCACTGTCAACAAACATTCCATTGAAATCATATCAAGCCTCTTCTGTTCCCTCGTTTTTTTTCTACCCTCTGCTCTGCCTCTCACTCTTTCCATCTCCCTCTGCCTCTTTATCTCACTTGTTCTTTACCCTCTGCTTCCTCTCTCGATATGCTTTTACCCACCTTCGCTCTTGTTACTCACTTCCTCCTCACCCCTCGCCCTCTGGGGTTTCTGGGTATCTGCAGCAGGGGTTTTAGTTCTTTCTTTAGGCCGCTGTGCCTCTTCCTCCCTCCCAGGACTTGGCAGCAGAGTGGTAATTTGTTAAGCTGTTCCCTGTTTGTGCTGGTTTCACCCCCCGACTTGGCATGCGGTCAAGTTATGGTCGTATCTCAAGATGAGCACCAGGTACACCAAGATCACAGAAAAATATATACATTTCAGCTTGAATTTGGTTCAGAGGATATTTAACAAGGCATGGATGGACCCATCAATGAACGCATTTCAAATGATACTGCATTTGTATATACAACACCTTTTGAACTATATCTTTTACACCAAGAGCACATATACTTTAAAACGTATGCAGATGTCTTTGCAAATGCAAGGTTTTCAATATAGGTTGAAGTTGAAAGGAGTCTTTGATCACAGCATGTGTCGGGATTGAAGATCTACGATCTAACAAATATTGAAACTTAGAGGTATCATGCACTGGGCCGCGCTTCGGCTTAACTACCTAACTTGACTCTTGCACGAGGAAATGAATCATTTGAAACAACAATTAAAATACACTGCACAGAGATTTCATATTCACGTGCCATTTAAAAGAAAATAGAGATTAGGCTATTTAGAATACATCAGCCAATTAGCTTCGCAGCCTCCGTCTCTCCAGTTTCCCCCGTTCTTTGCTTTTGGCCCGTTGGTACTCTGGGAAATATGCTGATACAGAATATTTTGCAGGTAAGGTGGACAGAGGCCAAATCTGAGTTTTTTTCTTGGCTTCCTCTGCTCCGGGCTACAAACATTGATGCAAAGCAAGAGATAGAGGAGAAAAAGGAGAGGAATCTTCCACTCCCTCCCATCCCCTGAGCATTCATCCCGAGAGAAAATCAACTCACCTGGGTATCTCAGTGGTGGAGAGTGATAAATAAATGTATCGGATTAATTATTAAAGACAGCCTAAACGAAGATAGATACTATCCTCTGAAGGTTTGGTGGTTCATCAAGCCTGATCTTAACTCAGATGTTGTTGTGATTCCTGTTTGTTTGCCTCGCTGGTGGTCAGGAGACATATACTGTAATTCTTTATTTTGTCACTTTAGACAACTCCCCATATTTACCCTATTTTATTTCACCCATTTTGTTCTTCATTTTCCATTAAATGGAGAGATACTCACAGTGGAGTAGACATAATCACAAACAGGTTAGTGTGTAAAGGAAAGAAAAACATCTCCCACCTGCAACAATGCCTCAAACACACATTCAAAATTAAGCGTGAATACGTGACAACACTAATAAAATGGATCAAAGGGTGTAATTGAAGTGGGTCTTTCTCAGTTCACACTTCAGGCCTTTGAACAATATTTGGTGGGTGCACTCTCTTACTCAGCACAACATGAGCCACCCACAATAAAAAACATGCAACCTTTCTGCAACAATCACCAAAAATCCAAACTTTTGCCCATTTATTCTGAAACAAAGAAATCTTAAAAGGGAACTACACCCAAAAGAAATTCATACATGTTATTCCTATGGTCTAAGACAAGACAAGAAGACAGACCAGAAATATTAGTAAACATGAATAACTCTCTCCCAAATTCAAAAACTAGAGTGCTAAAACTAGAACTTGTGATGTCATAGGGTATGAAGTGTAGAGCTGCTACATAGACAATGAATTGGGAAAGATGTTCTAGATGACACTGAGAGCAACCAGGGGAATATATGGGTACATTTTCTGTTTCACAATAGAATAAGGGTGTTTTCATATTAGGTACAATTGCTCCGTACCATGCCCAAGTACGATTGTCCCCCCCCTCCCCACTCCCCCTGGTGCTCAGCTTTCACATTAGTAAAGTTGTTCCGTACCCAAGTATACTTGCGTCATCATACACGTATATTTGTTGAGATCAGCTGTGCTAGTGGCGTAGCATCGTAAAACACTTCATTCAAACTTGACAGAAACAAAATAAACTCACCAAAACTGTCGTCTTTAGTCTTTCCAACAATCAGCAACTCTGGTTTGGTCGAAATAAACTCTTATTTCACCGAGTTTGATGTGAAAATATGCCGGCTCGGCACATTGTTTCCCCCCGCTGTCTCTCTCTCTGCCCTCTGAGCAGCTCTCGTTCTTCGGAGGCAGACCATTAAATTAGCTAAATAATATAGCAAGCATCGCCCAACCCCAATGCCTATTGTTTATATTTTAAGGCCCCTCTCGCCTGCCTTCCTGCTTCATCACCCATGGCCGTGCAGTTCAGAGGATGAGATCGGTCCATGCTGCGCGTGTATACAGATTTCGGCAGAGACCGGCGGCGTACTCGCTGACTGCTAATGTTACTCGCGTTAAATAGTTGTCTACTTCCTTGTTTCGGTACGGTTGGCTTTCACACCTGATGCGAACCGTACCCGAGTACACATGAACCGTTTCAAGTGGACTCGAGTACGGATCGATGAACCGTGCCCGCGTACGGTACGCAGCGTTCACACTAATCAAACCAACTGTACTTTGGGGCCAAGTGTATTCGGATCCGGGCCCGGGTCCGTGATGTGAAAGCACCATAAAGCTCATTTGGGTATAAAAAAAGAAAACAAACATTCTGCGGGTCCACAATATCAGCGTCCCATTCATTGTCTATGGAGCAGCTCTAGACTTTATGCCCTATGACATCACAAATTTAAGTTTTAGCACTCTTGTTTTTGGATTTGGGAGAGAGTTGTTCATGTTTACTTATATCTTTTGGACTGTCTTAGACCATAGGAATAACATGTATGAATTTTGAAAATGGGTGTAGTTCCCCTTTAAAAAGAAATCTTCCTTACTTGTGCCGTTTGTGATCATCAAACAAAACGTGTAGCATCTCTTTGCACATGCTAGCCAAACAGCCCAAACCCTCCTCTGGCTATTCAGGTTTACTTCCCACTGCAGAGTGCCTCCGACTTGACAACTAGAAATCCAGAAGACAACAACAGGGCCCTCGTATCAGTCCCTGGACAAAGCCAAATTAATATTTAAAGATCATTACTAAAGCCCCGAAGTAAAACACAGCAACTAGGTAATTAATTGATTGAGCTGGGCGGTCCGCAGAGAGATTAGACCGGATGAGTGTTGTTTATCTCTGTTGTTATTGAAGTATATTTGATTGCTTTGAGCGAATGATTTTCCTATTGAATGTAAAGAAGGGGGACACGCTGCTGTATGTTTGACCTGTAAGGCATATGCAGCGAGTTCATATTCTTGGAGTGGTATAATCAGTTGGGGATTAACTGTCCCTTGTGCTTTCCCACAGTATGTATGTAGTGTAAATTTGCAACGCCAGTAATCTATTGTACAACACAGTTTACATTGCCGCCAAGTGGAATCCGCAGACCTGTTTTCACAAGCTCATATAACAAGTGGATGGATTTCCATGCTGATAATAGCCGATGCACTTGGCAAGACAATAAGTTGTGTTCTACATCATTTGGCCCTCTTCCTGTATCAACTGTTGGATGTGAATAGAGTGTCAACAGAGTGCTAATTGTTGTTTGGCACTTTGATTTATCACAGGGACAAGCCAAGGAGTAACAGAGGATGATTTCGCATTTGGCAGGCTGTCCCCATTCCCCAGTAGCTTACCAGTATTGTTCTGTTTACCGGTGAAAAGCCTGAATCCAATGATTCAGTATAGAACCGTCTGCTCTGGCCACATGCTGCATCACTCTGTCTTATTTCCATAACTGTATGCAAATACTCTGAAGTGTGCACTGTGTATTAATGTTGACTGTGAACTATTTAGGGACCCTCTTAGTCGATTAGTGAACTAATTGGTTGTTTTGGTCTTAGTCGACTAAGATTTCTTTAGTCGATTAGTCTTTTTTTTTTTTCATGCTGAACGATTTATTCCCAAAAAACCCATGAGCACACCTCTAGTAAACAAGATTTAAAGTGGAGCTTTTATGTGATTCTTTGTGGAGAAACTTAAAAAAAGAGTATTAGACTAAGAATTTCTTTGGTCGAGGACAGCCATATGAACTATTTTGATCTGTAACTAAGTACATTTATTCTCTTGCTTCACTACACTTCGGAGGGAGACATAGTACTTTTTTCCACTACATTTATCTGACAACTTTATTTAATTTGCAGTTCTAAATTTTCCACATGAAACATGAAAAGCTGATGAAATACGATGTGTTGCTTGGAATTAAGGAAGTTCAGTTTAACATCCTAAAAGATCCTAAAAGTGTTTTTTGTAATGATGTATATGTACTTTTGCTGCTAAACTTTGGAGGATTTAGATGATTTAGACATTTTTTGATAACTTTTTTTAAAGAATACTTTTTACCACCAGTGATACTAGCAAGGAAACGATTGAGTGTACCATCATTTACTTACAAGAATGATACAAGGCATGCATTGACAGATGTGAATTAAAGTCCAACTCTATTTATTTTGGACTAGATAATATCACAAAAGTAAGTAAAAAAAAAAATATTTTTTGAATTACTTCTCCCCAGTTGTGAGCAGCTCTTCCAACTCCATTATGTGTTGTATTGTGCAACATGAGAAGAGGTCAACCGATAGTGGATTTCTAAAGGCCGATATAATAACGATAGTTTGGAGCAGGAAAAAGCTGATAGCCGATGAATCTGCCGATATCTTCTTTACTTCTGCAGCAGCCTAGTCGGCTACTTTTTTATCACCGTTTTTCATAAATCAGTTTTTTGTCATCAGTTTGAGTATCCTGAAGTGTGATTTGGAGGATTACATCATTCGTATATATTCTATTTATTTACGATGGGCGATGCGCTGTCCTATGGCTTCTGTTGCGTGTGTCTTACATTGTTAAATGACTCTCTCACAAACCATTAATGTTCGTGCATATTCCCACGTAAGGAGGATCCTAAAGTGTGCAATTTAATTTCATGAATGGATAGTTACGTGGCTGGATTATTTGGAAAAGAGAACACCAAATTGGTACAGTAAGCAAGTTAAAGTAACAGTTGAATGATTTATTTTCCTCCCTGTCTGCCTGTGTTGTATCGTGGACAAAGAGCTGATAGTGTAGTAGTGTAGTGTTATATATTTGAGAGATAACCTTTGTGGGAAGAAATAAACTGAAATAACCTCCCCCCCCCTATACCTTGACTCTGTCTATTGAGCCTCTATGCAAACGGTCATGTACGTCCCCGTGTGACTGGTGAAGGTTGCGCAGACATCGGCCACTATTGGAGCCCAGTTCGATAACGATAGTTTGTAAAACGGCCAAACCGATTAATCAGTCAATAAACATCAAACATCAACATATGTCAGTATGTATACCGGAATTTCAAAATGTGCTTAATTTTGGCATTTTTCCATTTTAAACGTACAATATACTCCAAACATGGATATAATCAGCATATACAGTAGCACCTGATAGGGACTCTGGGTCTGTGGAAAAGCTTTTTTGTCTTTTTTTGACTGCCTTTTTGTGGCGATGTAAATGTGAGAGGCGTCATACACAACAAACATAAATAATGTTTTGGGCAGCACATTGAATAAACTTTTCTGAGTTGCCCCAAATGTCCTTGGCTAAGAACGCATGAAAAGGTGTTCTTTCTTTCTTTCTTTTTTTCCCTCCTTTTGAAAGCATCTTGTGAAAGGAGCGTTCAAGAATCACCGGGTTTTTCACAAGTTTTTGGAGATGCCTGTCATGAATGAACATGGCGGTGTGTTCCAGTGCCAGCTGGCAGAGGAAGCCTAGCACGTCCCAGAGATGAGCGAAGGGCCAGCTGGATGCCCGCCGAGAGCTTTAACACACTCCTCACCATTGCTGCAAACTCCATCAGCCCATCCTGTTAACTGACACAACACAACACTAATTGTGCATTAATCAGTGGGTTTAGTTACCCGATCCCATGAGCCCGTGGTGCATCTCAGTGGTTGTGAAGCAGAAGTCTGATATTTGTGTTTCACTGTTGCATAGCTCCCTGGAGTCCTGACTTTGGCTCGCTGTCTGGCATGTGGTTAGTCAGTCGGTTAAACAAACATAAACTCATAGTTGAGATTTTCAGATTAGATTTAAAGTGAAGATTAGCAGTTAGCTGAATGCTGGCTAGATTTAAAACCAGTGATTTTATTTATGATCATCAGCTTGTTTTTGGCTTTAGGTCTTCACCACACAGTGCTACATTACTTGGCATGTCGTAGTTACTTGAAACATATTAATGCCTTCCACAACTTTTACATTAGGGATTACAGGTAAAGCTCCAATTCATTCTGTATATTCACAACTTCTCAACCAAATGAAGTGCAAGGGTCGGACTGTGGCTGTTTGGAAAGTGTGTAAGTTCAAATAAAAGGTAGACAGGATTTGTTTTTACTTCAAGGTGAGAATTTATTAGATTACAGAAGGAAGATTAACAGTAGCAGAGTGGATGTGAGGCTGTTGAAGAGGCCTTTTTTTTTTTTTATAATAAATTCTTATTAGATTGACCCGAAATACAGTAGCGACCCTAAACACCCAGTCATCGCTGTGTGATTTAGAGAAAGTGCTGTGAGAAAATGTTCATTACACAAATGTCACTGACCGGTTTTGTGCTTTGCTCATTTTTCTGCTTCAGGCGGTAATCAATCATCAAGTCATTTATCTCACACCGGTGCTGAGTTCCTTTTATCAACTGCCAGACTCCCTCAGCTGCACAGTATTACTGACTACAGGTTTGTTGGCCCACTAGATAAAAAGTCAAGTTCCCATGCCTATATGCTGTATGCTGTTATAACCCGTCCTGCGCCGAGGAGGTTATGTTTCCAGTTCGGTTTGTTTGTCAGTTTGTCAGCAGGATTATAGAAAAACTACATTCCCGATTTTCATGAAACTTGGTAGTAGTTATTTTATTTTTCACTTATGGAAACAGCCTTGGCGGAGGTCTGCACTCTCCAAGTGCCCCTCTAGTTATGAAAAATGTAGTCTGAATGAAAGGGATCTAAGATACATGAAATGTCATGTTGTGGTTATTTAAATGTAATTACAACCACTTGACATATTTACTCCAGAATTAACTCAGTTTTAAGATATTGGTTGGTTGCAGCTGCATTTTAAAGGAAGGGTTGGTAAAGATTTTAGAAACTTTTTTTTGTTATATTAGTTGAAATTTTCTTTACATCAATCAATCAATCAAATGCTCTGACAACAAAAAAAGAAAAAAATCTGGTATCTGTGGCTGTCGCAGGACTGTAATAAACCCATCCAATCATTTCATTCGGCCCGAATGTAATGACCTACCTGCCTGTCTACCTACCTGCCTGCCACTTTGCCCGTGCACTCTTTTTTTTTCTTTTTTATTTACACATGGATGTGAAGGAGAACTGCCTTAAAACCATCCAGGGTCTTGAAAAGTGGCATTCTCCAGGTAGAATATTACATGAAATAATTACAGTAATGTAATATACACCATTTGTATGTATCTATCAATAATTTTAGACAGTAAAAACAGAGACGTAGTTTAGCAAATTACTTGACAACAGTGCATCCCATAAACACCCATCTGTTATGTAAATATCAAGAAGACTCATTCAGAATTCACTGTCAAAACTTAACAAACTAAGAGCATACGCTCATGTGATATGGCATAGAGTTTTTTATTCATTGCGTCCCAACAGAGTCTTCCGCAAGCTGCTAGTTTGACAGCTGTGAGTACGAACAATAGCCATGTTCGTTGATTACGTTCATTATGATACGTTTATGTTCGTAATGATAATAGTGGCTTTGGTGGGAGGCCTGAAGCCACGGACTGTCAGTGTTGCCGACTTGGCAACTTTCTCGCCAGATTTAGGGCCTTTTGGACCTAGTGCTGCTAGCTACTTTAATTGGAAAAGAGTTGGCAACACTGGGCTGGGTTTTTCGGTTAGACAATTTTTAAAAATCGAGTGTACTCTTGCTAGATTCTCAAGATCGCCCACCCTGCCTTTAAATCTAGTAAATGTCACATGTGGCCCGTTGCCTCAGGGCAATGACAACTTCCTCAACCGGCATCTTCTCACTTAATTCTGGTAAGGAGAAGTAAATATCAAGAACCAGAAACAAATTTTGAATTTAAACTTTGGCAGTAACGCCTTTGCCATAAGTCTCCCTTTGCATTTTTGGCCTCTTGGGATGTTAGCCGTCACAGATGCAGCATGTCTGGCCTCCCTCTTCTGTGGGTCAAAGCTGGCTCTGTCTGTGGTAGTAAAGCACTAAGGAGAGTGTCTGTCTGTGTGTGGGTGGGTGTGTGTGCGTGTGTGTGTGTTGAAGGGGGAGTTGGAGTGTGGGTGCATGCAGATGGTTCACAAGCCAACCTTTCAATTAGGCCCGGAGTATAAATATCCGTGGCTGATTGGAATGTGGCGGCTGCTGGCACAAAAGGCTCGGCTTGGCCCGGCTCCAAGACCCCGTCGCTCACTCACTCTCTCAGTCACGCTGGAAGCCGCCCAAGGTTACTTCGTCAATGGACGCAATGATTTCTAACTCCCTGTGTCCGCCCGCGACCACCCTCCCTTCCCCATCCCCGTTTCCATCCCGCCTGCTCCGTTTCCCGCCAGCTCCATAGCTAACTTTACATTTGAAAGAGGCCTTCAGTTGAACCCAGTTGGAGGTTTGATGTCCCTTCCTTCCCCTCATACGTTTTTGTGCATCAACCGGATTTTGAAATTCCCATCGCAGAAGGTGTTAACTGTGTTTCCAGCTTAAAAATTTCAAACAAATTTCCCCTATGTGATTTTTGTATATTCTCATATATATATATTTCCACCCACAGCGAGTGTTTGGGTTCCAGTCCAGCTCCTAATCTTATTTAGCTAATGCTGCAGGTGAACAGTCCCTGTATTCCGCCTGGGGAGACCCTGTATATCCTTGGCAGATTATGGGGATGAGCTCCCAGACAACTTATCCCTCCGTCCCAAAAGCCTGTCACTGTAAGCTGTCTGAGAAATTATCCACACATCCAGACACATGGTGGTGAGGGTATGAAATGACAAAGCAGAAATGTTTTGGGAGAAGGATATGTTATCACTGTCACACAACGATTTTGAATGTTGCGTAGTGCACAGCCTACAAACAGGATTGGAATTATTTCTGTTATAAGGGACACGGCAGCTGCTATCTTTTTACTCTTGATTTTACTTCAGATATTTTGAGTTTGGCAACTTTTGTCGTACTTTTTTAACGATTTCTGAGCTTTTGGAAGTTTTGGTGACTAAAAATGGCCTCTCTTGCTACATTTAAAAATTCCTCATGTTGTCCTCACAGTTTCTCAAAGCAATAGAGTCATGCCCCACCAATAATGTCATATGCCCTTTGTTAAGAAACCTCCCCTCTTCTTTTATCCCTTCACCCCTCCCCCGGCCCCCCTTCTCTGTAACCCACCTACCCAAGCTGTGTCAGGGAAGCCCCCCAGTCTCTTATGCATCCCTCTGGAATCAAGAGAGATTAAAAATTAGGGGATTAGGTTCCCCTCCTAACCCTGTAATCCAACAAAACAATGCTTTCTAACGTCGAGCGAGAGCTCCCGAGGCGTGGGTAAGTCCGCCGTGTCAGTTATTCCTTATGGAAGGGTTCCCTCGGAAAAGACGCGCACTCGCTTTCTGTCTCCGACCACCTCCTCCATCCCAACCCCCTTTTTTTATGATCCAGGGCGGTAATGAGGCAACATGGGAGATGGGGCCTAATATCTGCTAATAGGGTCAATGGAATAAACTGTTTTATAGGGGTCACTGTTGGCACAAGGACGAAGGAGCTGCTAAATGCTCGTCTCGTCTGGTGCCAGTTGTAACTATGATTTTTTTTTTTACAACAACAATACAGTGTCAGGCAGTAATAATGATTCCGATAACACTGAGGAGCCCCGGTGATGTAAGACACGGGCAGGCTACTGAATTAAGGCCCTGTTTTAAATATGTCAGTGCCACGCACAGGCTGGAGCTATAGCTGGCCATGGGATGCACTCCTTTAATTTCATCGCTCTGTCAGCTTTTATTAAAACCCATTTGTCACAAAGAGAGAGGGAGAAAACGAAAAGGAGAGAGAAAAAAAAAAGTAGTGAGGAGGGGGAAAAGACACAGATGGAGAGTGAGAGAGGGGAAAGGAGGACGGTGGGGGGAAAAGAGAGATATAAACAGAGAGAAAGAGATGTGGAGACAAAGAAGGGGTGACTTTCCCGAGGTGCTAGATAACAGAAATTGTTGTTTTGAGGAGGGGCAAGGGTTGCGGGTGGTGTTGATGGTGGGAGGGGGGCAGGAGGGATGGGTTGCCACCACCTTGGGGAGCGGGTCTTATAGGTAGAAGACAGGGGTGGTATGCAGGAGTGGGAGGGTCTGAGGGGCTCAGCAGGAGTGATTAATGATGAATCTGGGGTATAGTGGACCGGAGGGACTCCCCATCCCCGTCTCCATCCCCATCTTGCTCATCCACCCTCCCCCCCACCCCTTACCCAATCCCCAGCCCTCGCCACCCCACCTTCATGCCCATTTGTAACTGTCTTGGGAGGGGCCATCAAGGACCCGGTGATGTGCCCCCTCATTTTCTTCAAGACAAGAATGAGAAATGTGTCCAGAAATGTGTCATCTCCAAATCCAGCTCTTGAGATTTCCTTTGGATGGCTACTGTTTATTAATGTCATTGACTCAAGACTAATTATTCTTACAAGAGGAATTCCTTCAGAGTCTCAACAATGTGTTCACACACACACTCGCACAGTGACTCACATGCTATTCAGTGTAACATTAACATGTTTTGATGTTTCCCTTATTGAAATCCTAACAGGATTACGTCCAAACTCCTGTCTTTCATTTTGAAGGTTTGAGGAAATCATGGGCGGAGAGAAACTCGTGCGGCATGTGCATTTATTTGTTTTCGCTGGGGACCAGGCGAGGGTTGCTGCCAGAGAGTTTATGTGCCTGTCTGAATGTGTGTGTGTGTGTGTGCGCTACAGAGTGTGTGGCAGCCACACTTTCCTCACTCTGTCGAATAGCTTTGACTTGGCGGTGGGCTCTGAAATGGCATCAAAGTGGCCCGCCGCCACATTTCCACCCCGTCCTGTGGTCCCTTACTCCCTGTCATCTACCTCTAAGCCCACGCACCCCAGGACCTACTATCAAAAGAAAATTAAATGATTCATTATTTCTTCCCGCCTTCTTCACAAAGTGAAAACATGAAAAATAAAAGACAAGAAAGGGCTTTCAGAAACACTTGTTCAATGCGTTTTACGTTCTTCTCTGTTCCCCTCGTTTCTGTATTTCTAACTGAATAGTACATGATGGCACTTGACGGAGGAGAGGAGGAGGAAGGCGAAGAAAAGGAGAAAGCAGAAGGAGAAAGAGTGTGTGAGAGAGAGAGGGGGGGGGGGATAAAATGAAGTGTGACAACATATGAATTTCAAATTTCCGAGGAGACATCAAAGTGCGCCATCCGGGGTGCCTCTTCGACAAGGACACTTTCTGATTTTTAATTCCGTCCCCTGATTGTATCGCCGAGGCCCTAACGAAGAACGGAGGAGCAACACCAGTGAGTGGCATCAGGCAGCGAGAGATAGAGCAGGAAGGGTGGGAGAGGGTAAGGGGGGGAAAGAGGGGTGGAGGGGGGCATGGAGGAAAGAGAGAGTAAGTGAGATCAGAGGGGGTTAGAAGAGATAGATAGAGGAGGAGGAGGAAGGAGAGAAGAAAGGAGAGCCACATCCAAACACAGGCGGCTGGGCCCTTTGTTGTCGAAGCGATCATAGCTCCTCTTTCATCAGACGGAGAAACGGAGAGGAGAGAAAGGAAGAGAGACAGTGAGAGTGAGAGCAATCCACTCCTTTTTCCGCTGGGGTGACAGGGACATGGATAGAAGGAGGGCAACTTTTTTTCACCCTTTGCACATATCAAATCAAGGCTCCTCTTCCAAGGACTTATCATGTTGAGCACACTTTGAGAGCAAATTGCTTACAAGTATAGCTTGGGGTGCATGCTAACAGTATGCTCACTTTCACCTGAAACAACATGTCTGTTTACACTCCATCTAATGTCAACATAGTGTCAACACAAACCCGTTAAATATTGCTAATCGTCCTGTTCACTCTTCCTCTGCTTTACAGTTCAGACCGCAGCTCTCTACCGCAGCAGTCTAATTGCCTGGGAGGCTCTCAGCAGGAGTGTGGCAGGCCTCTGGCATTCCCGTTCCTGGCAAAGCTCTGCGCCAGTACTGCTGCAGTGCCAGCCCGCCCTGCCCTGCATCCACGCCAGGGGTCTCATAACCCAGAAGGATCCCCCATGATGGGCACTCCCCACAAGGCCTCTGCGGAAACGGATGGGAAACCCCAGGGAAGCAACAGAAAGGTTGGAAAGGTCATATTACTGGCATCTATTCGCATGCCTCTCCTTTTCTCTCTCTCTCTCTCTCTCTCTCTCTCTCTCTCTATCTCTCTCTCTCTCTCACACACACACACACACAGCATCATATAGCAATCATATATTTTTTTCAGGAATTTATTATATTTTCGATAAAAAACATAAAATAACTACTTTTCAAATATGATGCCAATATCGAAAATTGAGTCAGTTAAAAACAAGAACACAGAGGGAAGATGGATCAGTACACCATTTTAAACGTGTTTCTTCTTTTAAAGAGGGAGCAAAACCAGTTTAACTGGTGCCATCAATCATGACGAGGTTAAAAGCTTGAGACTTGAGGCTGTTGTACTTTAGAAGTCTGGATCTAAGGGCCCCTCCGATCCACACCAGAGTGGAAGCAGAGCTGCGGGCAACTATAGCAACACACCTGGGTTTTATAGCCATGTGAGCATCACCTGTCCTCAGTGGCTCGCATCACAGGGCGGTGATGTGTTCTATAAATCCTGTAATTGTTGAAAGGGATGCAAAGTAGACGAGTCAAAAACATTTTCAAGTGTGAAAGCCCAGAGATGTGTCTCAAATCTGTTTAAGTGGTTTAAAAATGCAGTGAATTGACACGTGTAACCATCCATTCTTTGGATTTTAGAGTGACCGTGTGACAGCATGTTTAGTAATATGTTTAGATTTTTTTTTTGCCAGTTCTCAAAACTATTTAAAAAGGTTCTTGAAAAGGGGACTGACCTCATGGAACAGCATTTTAAAGGTTCTCTATACGATATCCAGAGCATTAATATAGCAGCAAACAACTATTTGCTTTGTAAAGATATAGTAATGCCTACCGGAGCAGAGAATGAAGTCTCTCTCCCCCTCTGTGTGTGTTGTAATCCCAGTTTCTCTGTGCTTTGTTGACATAGCCGGGCCAGCCATTTTTGTGCATGTTTGTGCATGTGAGCGTGCCCCACTGAATAGCTCATGGCCGCCACTTTGCACTGCGCTTATACAGCTGTTAGCACCGTTAGCTGTGAGCCGCTGGCTCAGCCGTTGCCATGTTGGGAGCCGTGCAGAGGCAATAGAAATGCTCCCAATCTCACATTTAGCACCTTTAAACATGAGTTTTCAATATTTAACAGTGAAAATGATTTTATATGAGAAGATTCCCTCAGGGAAGTTAAAAGTAATCTGGTCTGTCAGGACTTAAAAGTTGTGTAATACATTTTCTTAAAAGTCTTACGATTATAAAATCTAGACGTATTCATCAATAAAACAAAACAAACACAACGTTTGACTAAATGGTAACATCCTGCCGTTTTAACAGATCAGAGAATTAAGACAGAAGGTCAAGCGCGCCCATGCCATGCACACCACGTCACCCTGATACACAGACACAATCACAAGGGCCCCTCCTCGGCGGTGGAGAGGGGTGCATGGTGAAGCAGCTGGGAGACGTGGAGCCACAATGGCCCTTTAGGGCGAGACAGCCATAATCCGTCCCCCGTCCGACAGCGCCAGTGAAAGGAGGCCTGTCAATCATAGCGTGGCACCCTCGGGTCTCTGAGATGGGCGTGCTTGGATTTAGGATTTACTGTACCCCCTCTTTTCTGTTTTAGTAAAACCTCTTTGCAGACAGACAGAGATATATGTATACACATGTGTGCATGCAGGCGCGCACACACCCACAAACACACACATGCATACACAGTTTACTGCCTCTTGTCTGTCACAGCTATATAAGACCCCGTCTGAGCCTGTGTATGTGAGGAGAAACATTTATGATAAATTAATAGGGGTGGGAGTCACCAGAGGCCCCACGATACGTTATTATCACGATACTTAATATACGCTGAGTATTGCGATAAGATATATTGCGATTAATTACCTTTTTCAACTGCAAATTATACAGTTTGTCAACATCTGTTTTATCCAATAAGATACAGTTTTCACTCTGTTCATCTCAGAGTTTTCATTCACATATCTTGAGGTGAGAGGTCAGGGGACCCCTTTGAAAATGGCCACGCCAGTTTTTCCTCGCCAAAATTAAGCGTAACTTTGGAGCGTAATTTAGCATTCTTTCAGACAAGCTAACATATCATGGTTGGTACCAGTGGATTCCTTAGATTTTCTAGGTTAATACGATACCAGTATCTTCACTCTAGCGGTTGGCCGATTGTTAAGAGGTTAATAGTTTATTTAATAAAAGATCAATACTTGACGTCCGGATATCGATACAATACTGCCACGCAAAAATATAGCGATACTATGCTGTATCAATTTTTTTCTCCCACCCCTATAAATAACTGTTATACTTTTATGTTCACATCAACACATCATGTTTAAAGAAATGTAACGCCAGACTTCTAAAAAAAAAAGAACTTCACATCAGACAGAAATTCATTCACATTTTTTATTTAGATTATTTTTGCTTAATCATTACACAGTAAAATTATACTTCACTTACTTATACATATGATGAGGACGTTGTCAATTCAAATGAGCAGTTGTACTTCAAGGAATTACATGCTGCCTATGTTAATGATGGAAACAGCCAGGGAATGGGTGACGATCATTTTTGGATACATTTCATAGGCCCGTTGTTGCACGACACACACACACACACACACACACACACACACACACACACACACACACACACACACAAACACACAGAGACACACGGTTATGGATGGGGAGGCAACCACACAGACAAATCAGATGCAAAGGCAAATACAAATGCACAGATACACACACACACACACATAAACACACACACACACACACACACACACACACACACACACACACAAACACAGAGTAAACAGTTATTTAGAGGTGTCAGACACTGCATGTAATATCCTCTGGCACAGTAGCTGTGTGTGTGTATGAGTGTGTGTGTGCGTGTGCCAATGAGCCGTCAGCTGAGCTGAGCTGTGCACTGTCCGTTGCAGCTGGCTGATGGTGATCAAATCTAACAGACAGTGAGAACCGGAGCACGCTTTCTGCCTCAGAGACATGGAGAGAGAGAGAGAGAGCACTAAGACCGCCTCTGGCCACCATTATCTCTTCAGCGCGCGACTGTGTCCATGTGAGTGTGACAGTGTGAGAAATAGAGTGTTTGTTTGTTTACTTACTGTGTGTACATGTGTGTGTATGTGTGTGTGTGAGTGTTTGCTTGCTCATGTGTGCGTCAGTCAGTGGATCCAAGTGAGCGCGTGTTCATATTTGCTGTTCAATATGTTGAAGCCCATATAACTGACTGGGAGATAACTACTGAGCCAGATGACATGATGGCGGGAAGGCCCTAATTCAACCCCTGCAGCCAGGGTTAAAGCTCCTTAAACTTCTCCCTGTTTCTGGCTTCTTCCAAAATCGCATACTATGCACTACATACCCAATATGTGTAATATTGTTCATCGTACTTTTGTGTGAATAAACAGTAGTATGGATCTTTTCGGACGCACTGAGCAGTAATTTACGTCGTCACTTCCTGAGAGCCTCCTTGCCGGTTGGAGACGTGTAACCATGGTAACCCGTACCAACCCCATGTGACCAAAACGGCGGTTTGTGAGAATCAAAGACGAATTAATTTAAAATATATATTACGCCTAGCAAAGTGAAATCTTATATTTACAGTTAAATTAAAGCGTTATTGATGTTACAGAGCTGTCCGTCAACGTCCGTTATGTACGTTGTTGTAACTACCGCATTGCATTGTGGGATATTTATGCTGCCGTAGTGTCCAGCGTTGCATACTGTAATATTTCACCGGAAATAGTATGCAATTCACGTACTATTGGTTTCATACTAAGGTTTCGGACATCCTAAAGAATCTCACATACTCTTTTAAGCGTACTAAATAGCATGTTAGTATGGAATTTCAGACGCAACCTCTCTCTCGGACGACTGGTTTATTCATTAGAATTATTAAAGTGGACAAACTTTTCTCCGGCTACACTCGTCTCATGTAAAATTTAGAAAATGTAGAATTTAACCTGCTGCTATGGGAGGAGAGAAGAGCTAACTTGCTAAAACAGCACACTGAAGGTTGCAGATAGTGACTAGAGGTTGGCGGAGTACTGATGCTATGTCTTGTTTTGAGTATTGATACTAGCGTTCATATCTGTACCAAAAAAGGGTGATCCGTCTCTCACATGAGATCATGTTTTGAGCACATGAACAGTTAGTGCTTCTCTGTTGCTATCGTGTGCATGCACGCAGCAATCGCCTTGTTTGCTGTTTGTAGTTCCCAGAATTCACGCGAACGTTAATTGCCGTTAAAACTGTCTTTTGTTTTATGATGAATGTGATTAAGTAATTAATAGAGAATAGAAAGAAGAAGTGCCTAATATCTGGTAAATCACTCAGTGGTGAATGTGAAATGTATTTAGAAGTAGCCCATTAAAGGTCTTATTGATAACATTTTTATATAGACAAATATTAAAAAAATAATAATACATCCACAGAGCTTGTAGGTGCCAAATAAAATCATGGCTTTTCCTAAAAATAAAATGATTATGATTGTGAATTAATCATTTTAAAATTTTTGACGGGTCCAAAATTTATATTTTGTTTATCACTGTGGAAGATATCTGACGTTTGGTTCCCACTTCTAAAAAGGCTCGTGAGCCAATAGTATAACATTGTTGGTATCACGTGGTATCTCTGGGTCGTCAGTTAGTGTGTGAAAAAAAACTCTGAGTTTGACGGTAAGTGCCTGGCAACAACTTGTTGTGAAGTGAATGCAATGGAACGGGAGAGGGAGAATGTGACATGTAGTGGCTGAATGTTATCAGTGTTATCAATGGCACCTTTAAGGTTGCTTTCACCTCATAAATCATGACACATGGGTCTCCCCTATGTGATAGTACATTAGCCGCTTTTATTAATAAAAAGTATCAATATTGGTGATCCTGGGCTTGGTGTTACTTGGTATTGGATCTAAATCAGTTTTAGTGATATTGCCCACCGCTAGTTGTAGTAAACGAGCGTTTTGCTGATCTGGCAACCCCAGTGGTAGAACGATGACACTGCAGCAGCAAGTTTTTATTCTTCAATTTAGACAAATAAAATGACTTGGTTAAGGTTAGTGACAGGTCATGCTATTTCTTTGTTAATTTGTTAATTTCCTCTATCAGACTTTCCATGGCTTTTTTAAAACTCGATACTACTTCCTGCAAATATAGTTTGTATTAGACTGTTTTGAATAAGAAATCCTATGTTGTAATTTAGTCACTTTTTTCCAGTGAGAACAAAGAAACTGATTTGATATTAACAGTAGTACTCTAAGTAACAAGTTCAAATGCTGTAAATTTGACTAATTTGCAGGGGTGTAACGATACATGGATCTGGATCGATATGTCCATTCAATGATCAACGATCCAGTATCATCAATGCAAAGTGAAAACATCAATACATGTTGTTATCTTTAAGATCGCCTTTATTTTGAAATTCCCCCTTCATATTTATTCTTTTTATTAAAAATAATAGATTGTATTTCATTTAAATGTCTGGTAGAACTCAGTAATAAAATTGTCAAATCATATTTTAGTCGCTTTTTGTGAGTTGATACAAATGTAACTGATTGTGTTAAATATGATATCATCTCATATCGATCGCAGGCCCCTGAATTGAATTGAATCGAAATCATATCGTGTCAGACTTTGTGATATCAGCAAATATTGTATCATTTTCCAAAGAATCAATATAATATCGTATTGTGATATAACTTGTGACTTACACCCCTACCAATTTGACCAGTTTACAGCAGGGTTATAGGTCCACAGAATTCAATAATCTTTGAGATGATTGATCAGCCTGCCTTATCTTGTATGTTTTATATCCTTGTGTCTAGTCTATTTATTTTATTGTCTTTTTATTTATATTTTTGACACTTAATATGGCAAATATAAGCTTTTATTTCCCCCTGCTGGGACGATAAACTTGCTCTACTAAACTAAAATGCTCAAAGCAGAAAACAGTGGCGAGCCGGGCTGGCCTGGAGACTCACATCATTTAACATACTGCCAACACCACCCCACCTCTGCAGCCCGAGCACCCCACACACTCCATCCACACATCAGTCACCGCTCGCTGTGTGTGTGATAGAGAGGGAAAGACAGGCAGTGTTTGAGCGTGTGTCAGTGTGTGCGAGGAAGAGAAACGGAGATGAATGACCGTCTAATCACTCACACAATACAGCTAAGCCCTATAATGAAAACCGTTGATAAGAAGAATTAACATAAAACCTAAGTGGTACAGAACGAGACAGTGGACATAAATAAAATGTCTCTTGCGCCATAAATCTAAACCATAAACACAAATATATATGACTCACGTACGTAACTTAGAGACTTCCTCATCCTAAGCTGGGAAAAAAAAGACCCTAAAGCATATGTACACATATCTGCTTCATCCTCATTTTTGCTTTTTGTTAGTTCCCGCAGAGCCGGGCCCTCCACTCATAGCACGGTGCAGTAAGTTTTAATGGTAAATCAACAAAGGGCCGACATGAAAGAAAGGCTAGCTTTCCAGTTTGCAGGGTGAAGAATTATTCATCAGCACTGTAGTGTTGCACTGCAGGCGAAAATCCTGCAGCAGCGCTCCATTTTAATTGCCAGAAAATGACTGTAAATGATACAGAGAGAGAGGGAGAAGGGGGCAACAAAAAAGGAGACAGAGTGAGAGAGAAAGGGAAAAGAGAGTTGGAATTGGAGGTATAAAGAACGGGTGGGGAAAAAGGACACCCCCACCACCAACAGCTGCCCCCCAAATTGAAGGCCATGGTGATAAAAAGCTATGTGGCAATCAGAGAAGTGGAGTGTCCCCCCAGCAGCCTAAAAGAGAGATAGTGAAGGGAGAAAAGAGGAGAGGAGGGCGAGGGGAGCGCCATCAAAAAAGGAGTGGTGGGATTAGGTCTGAGAGAGAGTTTACTACGCTCCTTATTGTGCGCCGAACCTGCAGGATTAGAGATAACAAATGTTAGCCGAGGACGGGCACCTGCTGTGAGCCGAGAGGAGGAGGAGGAGGAGGAGGAGAGGAGCGAAGAGCTAACCCGCTAAAACAGCAGAATGGGCTTTTGTGGCCCCGTGCAGAATTAGAGGAAAGAGGGCTGAGAGGGGGAGAGAGAGGAGAGGATAAAGAGGGAGGGAGCGCAGGGGCAAAGAAGTGAATGGAACGGGTACAAAGTAAATTTGTAATTGTCAAACAGATGAAGGAGCTGAGATTTTGTGGAGGAGTAAACATTGAACTTGCTAATCTGTGGACCTCAAGGCCCGCTCTGCTCACTGTCGCCAGTGTGCGTCTCTGTTTGTTTGACGGCTTCTGTAAATCCCGACATCAAACTTCATGTAAAAAAAAAGAATAAAGCACAACAAATGTTCTAACTTTCCGAAGCTCTTATCCAGCCCCCTCGCCGTGTCCTAAGTACCACCATAGCACCATCCTCCTCTCCATCTCTTTCCACCTCTCCGCGGCGCTCGGGTGTGTGTGGCTGAAATTGCCGCTGGGGCCTGGGGACCTCCCCGCCTGCTCTCTGCAATGACCCCAGCCCAGGAAGCACTCAGACTGGTCAATCAACAATTAAAAGCCTGTCTGTAGCCACTAACTCAATTCAACCACTCAGCTTAGTGCTCCGTTAGAGCCGAGGCACCCAGACAGAACCGAGACAGACTCAACAGCATTGACCCCTCCGCTCCTCCTCCTCACACACACTCACACACGGTGGTCCGAGCCGGTGTGGTCACTCCTACACAGCCTTACCCATGTTTGAACTTCAACAGGGGGGTGTCTCGAACAAATGCTTCCCCTAGGTACAGCAGCAGCGCGGTGCATGCACACGTGACAAGAGGCAGCGGCAATTTACCTTGAGGCCTGGCCTGGACACAAAGGTCACGACCTCTCTCTCGCAAATGTCTTGGTACCTGCACTTCAACCTGAGGGTTTAACCCTGCTTAGCGTTCAATACTGAGTTTGACCTTTTCTTTGGTCTGACTTAAGGCATTTACTGCAGTGGCCCGTGCGTTAAGAGAGTCAGTGTGTGTGTGTGTGTGGGTGTGTGGCTTAGTATTTAAACTTTTTACACATGCAGACATACATTCATGGGCAAAAACACAGTTGATTAAACAAGCACTTACATAAAATTAAAAATAAATAAAAAGAAAAAAAAAATTTGAATACTAGCGTTCACTCTCGCTGATACACACTGACACTGTTTAACACACACACACACACACACACACACACACTCACACGCTTCACTCACCCCATATGTTTCCCGTTTTTACTGTTTCATCATTCACTCACTGCTTGAAAAAAAAAAAAAAAAAGACTTGGAAATGTAATATAAAAACAAAAGCCAGAGAATAACTGCAGGGGCTGGTAAACGAAGCATAAAGACCCCGAGTGACCGAGGGGAATTATTTGGCTCCATTAAGCAAGCATTAACATGAATTACTATCTAATTAAAATTAAACAGCTCATTAATAACTTTGCGGTGGGGCCTTAGTGTGGAAGTTCTGTGGAGTGTGTGCGTGTGTGAGGGAGAGTAGCTGTGTTGTGTCGTGGCCAAGAGAGCAATCAAGTGGGATAAAACTAAGCAGCTGCCCCAAAGGAAAGTCAGGGCCTGAGAGGGCTTACCTGTGGAGCAAAGCAACTGCTCTGAATTAGCCAGACGCAAAGAAGATGTTCTTCACCAAATAAAGTTAACTTTAATCACCGTTTAATTCCGCAACAGCAAAAACTGAACAGAATTCGGCACCCCTGTGGCTTCGAGGTCAAGGTGCTCACCGTGAACTGCAGCTTCCTCATCTCTTCCTCGTCTCTTTCCTCTTGTTTTCCTGTCATCTCTCTACTCTCAGTTCTGTAATGAAGGCATGAAAATGCCTAAAATTATACTTTAAAAAAAGCAAAATGGAAAATCCATTTAAACTGATGATCAAGTCTAAAAAACTGTGCAGCACATTGAGGCTTTGTCAGGTGAAAACTCCAGATTGGCAACATAAAACAGGACTTTTTTCTCTAAATGAACATGCATTTTGGGGTTTAGAAAACTGCTGTTAAAAGCTTTCATTAACCCGATATTGAAGGATTAAAAAAACTATTGCCTGCCTGGGGACTACAGAGGAAAATTAGCCTTTCTGTCTATCTCTGGTATATTTTCAGAGATGTTGTCAACATGCTCTGTCCCTGTCAAATAAAGTAATAAACTAAACTAAACAGTAAGGGGCCATGTTTAAAACAACACAATAAGGGGCCATCACCAGACAGTGGGATTTCACCAAAAATAGAGTTGCAACAGCGACAACATGTTGTCTACATACTGTAAGTGAGTAAGTGATTCTGTCTCTCTCACTCTCTCTCTATCTCTCTCTCTCTCACACACACACACACACACACACACACACACACACACACACACACACACACACACGTAAAGCCATGCGTGTTCATACTCTACTCTAAAATAAAAGGGTAAAGATGCTGTAATGGACCAAGCAGAGTCATGAACAACAGACTTTCCATACCAGGCAACATGTTTGCACACTTGCACACACACACATTGTGACAATATGTGTGAGACGCGTTGACTCACTCCTGCTGTGTCCTGTTGGTTCGTGGCCTTCGTGTTGGCCAGCCGCTCGGCCTCGCAGGATCTGTCAGGAGAGGAACAGATAGGAACAGAGAGAAAGAGAACGAGAGAGGGTCAGAAGTCTCAGATCATCATGTTACCGGTCTTGTCATTAAACGAGAAGAGTGTGGAGTTGAAGTCTGGAGATAAATGCAGTTGGTGCTGAATGAGGAAGGCAATAATTGTAACAATACTGATGACTGGCAGTAATAACTGACAGTCCATATGCACAAAAACAACACCCCCTGTAACATATAACCTGCACTGATTTTACCGCTCTCAAAAATGCAGCATCAGCACAGAGAAACCCAAAACTTCTGAGCCTGAAATCAGGTTTGCCAACACCCTCGCCCTCCGTGTATTTGATAATGGAACCTCATTGTCGAAATCCACAAGATTGTCCAAAAGCAAAAACTCGACAATATAACAACAGAATAAGGTGAAGGAATAATGATAGATAGTCCTGAGAGATGGTGAGTGAATAACCGAGAGAGAGGGATATGGAGTTAGGCCTCAAATGTATGCCAGTGCATGCATCAACCACCCTCCTCCACCTCTCCCCCCCCTTCTTCCTTCTCCTGGCCAGGAGCTGTTTACCTCTCTATCAGCGGTGCTCTCTAAAAGCAGGGACCCCATCCATATTCACCGGCCTCAAATTCCTCTGCTTATCTCCCCCCCAACCCTTGAAAAACCTCCCCGTGTTCCCCTCTGCACATACATACATACATAAACACGTCTTTATGGAGGCAAGAGGCAAACGCGCTGGGCCAGGAGGGGGTCGGGGATAAGAATCACCTTGAATTCAAAGCAGAGGATTGTGGGTCCTCGGCGGGCGGACGGACAGGCAGCCAGCCACACAGGCTAGGGCTCACGCCGGCGTGACACACGAACCACTAGACAGGTAGAGGGAGGCTTTAGGGGATGGCAGAAGATGTGTGCACCAGTGGCCATTGGCAATTCAGGGGATTTGTAATAGTGAGGTGTGATGCTTATGGAATTGTGTGTTGTTAGATGATATGCGTCATTATGGGGTGTAGGTACATGTGCAGGTTGTGTTTCTGCATGTGCACATGTAGGTTTTTGTGTGTAGTGTAGATCTTCAACCTCATGGAGTGAGTGTTAGACATGTGGTCATATCAGTGAAGTCATTTAAAATTCTGACTTTTTTTAAATTAGATTTTGTTCATTTGTCATAAAGTGACTCCAGAGAGCTCCAAAACCTCAACAGACACCAGAAATATCTGTTTTGGCCACTTCAGAAGTTATTGAGAAATCTAATTGGATTAGCTGTTATTCCCAACATGAAGTGGACAAATCACTTATGTTGGTGGCTGCTTTGAAAATGGAGAGCAGGAGACAGGCTGATAAGAGTTGACAGTATAAGTGAGGGCTCAAAGAGTGCTCGAGCAGAAGCAGAGACACATGGAGTATAGGGGGGGACCGGTACCCCATTCCTCTGCAAGCTGCGTTGTTTGGGGGATTGAAGTTGGGAACTCTCTCCACTACTAATTGCGCGCTGGTGCCATTCATGAATATTCATTCTGGCGCGTTCAGACCCCGCCTAATTAGCCGAGAGATAGAGGAAGAAACTCGCACCTTTTACCACAAGAAAAGCGTTTCCCCCCGTCGCATTCTCAGGGGGATGCTGGCAGAATAGCCCAAGTTCATTAGCCAAAAAGGAAAGGGAAAAAAGTTACCTGAAAAGCACGGGACGATTTGGTCTTCAAAATGGATGGGCAAACAGGTTTTTTGTGCTATTGCATATTTAGTGCCTATTACGCATGTCTATCAAAAAAAAAAAAAAAAAACTGGAAACGAAATACAATTATCTGATTGAGTGCGTTGGTGGATATTATTCTACTCGCTGTAGTTGGGGGTACATCACATGAATTTTAAAATCTAAACATAGCTCGTGGCAGGTCGAAATGTTCCCCCTGGAATTGAGGGAGACTTGTATTTAACATCTAATATGAGGCCGAGAAGAGTGCGAGTGTGTTATTCCAGGTATACCTGTGGTAATAAAACTCCACGATTAGCTTAAACTTTATTTCAAAATTAAATGTTTGCATATTTATAGCCTTGGGACGAGGACTAAAATAACCTGCTTTAAAATCTTACTTTAAAAAATGTTTTAAAATAGAGTTTGGATTATTTCCAATTGTTTTCTGATTCATTTTCTTCTCTGAATTATTTTATCATCTTATTGAAGAGTGCACAAAATACCGTGGCCTTTATTTCACAATTCTCCTCTTTAACTATTTGTCATTTTTATACATCATTATTTATTCTTCAGGCCTGCTGAGAGACGGACAGACAGACAGAGAGAAAGTTGTTTAATTGAAGGGTCGATGGGGTCCTATTGGTTGAGGTGCGTCCTGACAATAACTGCTGCATATTAAGCAGGCTGGGGAGAAGATTAACACGTGACTGACTGAAAAAAAAAGGCCCTTCACTCTAATAAATAACCCCCCAAAATTACAGTTGAACAGAAATACACTCCCTGCATATCATCGTTTCCAAAAAATAAAGTAAGCAAATTATTTGGTCAGCAAACGCATCATAGTGTTAAAATTCTTTATAGAGAGTAAGTTTGAATGTCTCTCCAGTTCCTGCATGTTCACATTATGTCATCACATGAAAGAAACTCGCGAGAATAAATCAGAGAATTGTGTTTTCAGGGTGATACAAAGAAGACACTTGTGCACACACTTATTTCTGGTAAAAGGGTCACCCAACTTCCTCCACACTCATCTCTGCGGTTCATACCGAGTCTCTTTTTTCATGCTATTTTTTTTTTTTTTAAATCCATCATATCGTGTTCATTTCCAGCCGCTTTTCCTGTACGGCCTGTCATTCACCACTAAACTTCTGTGTGATCCCTTTCATCGGGCGCACCATGGAAACCTAGTGCGTCCCGGCAAAAATGCACCTCAGCGCACACAAGGCCATATTCTTCACAAAAGGGCCAAAGCATCTGGATCTTTCTTTTCCAGCAGCAGCTCCTCGCTGGCATGGCGAAGCACAAGACTGGGTCTGTGTGGCACAGACCACTGCTTTTTATAGACTGGGGGGACGAGGATGACTGAATGGCTAACGCATCTTCATTAACTGAGAGCTGCATGGAGCTCCGGTCTCTTATAGCAGTGACGCACAGCACAGAGGTCTCTCAGGAGTTTAACACACTGACAATAAGAATTGTCCCGGCTGAGATTTCCCTTTAACGAGTCGCGTTAGAGAAGCATCATCGTCTTATGTGTTATTATTATTTATTATTATTTATTTTTTTACATTTTCCTATTTATATTCTATCAACTATTAATTACAATAAATAATGCTTTGTCCAATAAATGCATATTTTTTTATAGTTCAGTATATTTTCCATGTTCAAAATAGGCAGTTTAATCATGCAAATTATTGTTTATCGAGAATAAAAGAAAACAAATGTATGCAAAATCTAACATATTAATCATTAAAGGTGTTTCTTAAAATGAGATCTACCGCCAATAAAAGGTACATTGCGCGTAAAACACCATCATATATCTTAAAATCTGACTTTGCTTCTGATAAATTGCCCTAAAATGACGCAGATAACTCGCGCGGATTGTCTCCCACTCATCTCAAATAAATATATAAAGGATGGGTGGACAAAAACCACGCCTTTCAAGAGATGATGACGAGCACCTGTGACCCCGACAACATTTTCCACACACACACCCGCTACGTTGTTAACGCCGGAGACAAGAGTACAGCAAGGACGCGGTCACAGCAGAAAGGAGACAACTTACCTTTTAGTCATGTAGTCCCGGATTAAAATGAACACTAGAGTTGAGTCGTCCTGTAAATAGACAGAGAATATAGTCGCATGGGGAAGATGACAACAAACAAACACGCGGCAGAGAGATAAAAAAGGCAAAACATTGCTTTCAGGTAAATGATTAAAATGGGACTGTTGCGCCTGCAAACCCTTCCAAAAAGCTCCTGTTTTAGAAGGAGTGGAACATGCGCCTGATTGCAGAGTTTTAGGCGAATGGAACGGGAGAGATGTAAGATTTGTTTAAAGCCCCGCATTTCCATTTAAGAACGTGATTGTGTTTGCAAAGATCCCTTTCAATCTTCGCATCTCCCCCCTCTCTCTACCCCTCAGCGTCTCTGAGGCTGCTTTGCAATTCATAGAATTGGTAATTTGCTATTGGGACAAAACGTGAAGGGAAAAATAATCAGATCAACCGGGAGAGGTAGTGAGGAAGGAGCCAGGAGGAAGAAACACAAGGTTTCTCTCTCCAAGTCGCTGCTTAGTAAAATGCTTCGAGAGGTAAATGTTAAAAAAAATATATTTTATTTTCTTGAATCGGCTAAATTTCCAGGGAAAATCCAGAACGAGTGCAGCAGCTTGGCAGTGGGGATGTCATATACAAATTAGACTGTTTTATGATAAATGATAATTATCAGATAATGCACTAAACCTTGATAACCAGGATTTCAAAATAAGATGATAAATTGTGTATACTGTGTGTCACCTGCACTATACGTGCGTGTGTGCGTGTGTGTGTGGAGGAGAGAGAGGAGAGAGAGTATATTGGCCTATCATAACTAAGTGGGTGGTGATGATGAGATCATACAACATTGAAAATTACCGAGACAATACAAATAAATGACATACGCGGAGGCTTTGAAATAGAGCAAATGCTTTCAAATTTGTCACACATTTACAGCAGCATTCACACGCACATCACAGAGCGCGTATTTACACGCCTCTGGTTGCGTGGGCGGCTGCAGAGCTGGAGCATCGCGCCTTATAATCTATTTAAAATGAGGAGCGCTATAATCATCAGTGACCTATTATAAAGGTGCACGGGTGCGTGTTTGTAAGTGTATGTTGGATAGGAGGGTTGGGGGGGTAACCCTTCAAAAAGATCTCCGTACTCCCCCACGTGGTTATTTGCAAAACAACCGATCCAAACTGAGGGAAACCTAATCAAACCCCGCTGCTCACCTTCTTTGGAGAGAATTGGAGAAAAAATGAGGCTTTTACGCGCAGGTATACGACATGGGATGAGTACTGTTAAAAACTCAAAGAGACATTTAATAAATAGAACATATGTTTTTCTATAACATATGTAAGATCGGAGCTCTATCCATCCTGTGCCGTGCCATGCTCTGAAACCCTGCGCCTATTGAATATGTCCCTAGTGGGCTTGAATCGGAGAGGAGCCAATACAAGCGGAGGGGAGGCGTGTCTTCGCTCTTCCCCAAGACCTCCCAGAGCAGGTTGTTGCGTTTTGGCTCTAAAGCCTGGAGACCTCCGAAGTGCTCGTCAGTTTTCGAAGTAGGAGCCATGGCGACAACAGCTCAGTATATTCCGAGGAATAACTCCTTGCCGTCTAACCCGCTCATGCATCCGGACTCGGATAGGATGCACCAGGGGACGACCTACAGAGAGGTGCAGAAAATGATGCACCACGAGTACTTGCAAGGGCTTGCGGCTACCAACACGGGACACCCGATGAGCCTGACGCACCACCAGTGGCTGCCCACGTCCAACACCGACTGGTCCAGCGGCACCCACATCGGACAGCAGGAGCACAAAGCCACCGTGCAGGCAACCCGGGAGGACCTGAGCAGCGGCTTCCACCACAGATCTCACCTGGTGCACCAGCAGACGCAGAGCACCCACCATGGTTCGTGGGCGCCGACCACGACGCACCACTTGTCCCCGCTGTCCCCAGCATCCAATACCCACCAGTCGCTGGTCTACTCGCAGCCTGGATACACAAACCTCAACGCAATGCTGAGTCCCCAGCCCGGCGCCCTGCACCACGGCATGCGGGACCCGCTCCACGACGATTCGGGCACCCACGACAACCAGATGGAGTCGCCCCAGCAGGCGTTCAGCCATCACCAGGACCACTCGGACGAGGACGCGCCCAGCTCCGACGACCTGGAGCAGTTCGCCAAGCAGTTCAAGCAGCGGCGGATCAAACTGGGCTTTACGCAGGCGGACGTGGGCTTGGCCTTGGGCACCCTGTATGGAAACGTCTTTTCTCAGACCACAATCTGCAGGTTTGAGGCGCTGCAGCTCAGCTTCAAGAACATGTGCAAACTTAAGCCGCTCCTAAACAAGTGGCTGGAGGAGACAGACTCAAACACGGGCAGTCCCACCAATTTAGACAAGATTGCTGCGCAGGGCAGGAAACGAAAGAAGAGGACCTCCATCGAAGTGGGGGTGAAAGGGGCGCTGGAAAATCATTTCTTAAAATGCCCAAAGCCGTCTGCTCATGAAATCACCAGTTTAGCCAACACTCTGCAGTTGGAAAAAGAGGTTGTCCGCGTTTGGTTTTGCAACAGAAGACAAAAAGAGAAAAGAATGACACCAATTGGGGTCCCTCACCCGAATATGGAGGACGTATATTCCCAAGCAGAGACCCCTCCTCTACACCGCACACTACAGAGTCCTGTACAGTGACTGTTTTCATGAACAATCCGAGCATTTCCGCGGGGGGATAGAAAAAGGGAAAGGGACAAATGGAGTTTACAGTATTTAAGTTTGGCTTTTGTTTTCCTGAGAGAAAAGAGACATGGAAAAGTTGAACAGATGAGTTTTGCCCTTAGTATTCGGAGATGTCCAACAAATAGATGGCAAGAGGGAAAAATGTTAAGAAAAAAAATCAAGAAAAAAAAGGACAAAAAAATATTCGCTATTAATGATTTCGTGCGCATTTAAAGTGAAACAAAGATCTTTATTTACCAAAATTATATGGAGGAGAAGGCATATAAAGTAAATTTGATAACCCATGGCTGTTTCAAATGGGGAGTAATTAAATGTGGCAACTGAGGCCATCTCCTCCTGGTGTACCATGAACTGTTGGCGCTCATCAGAATGAGGTGGTTGCCTGAAAAACGATCAACACTGGAGATGAATACACTGAATGAACATTCTTTTGCTTTTTCAGGCTTAAACTGATTAACCAGATTTCTGAATATTAGTGTATACTTTCTTTGTTATATTGAGTGTGATGTTTTGGTTTGGAAATAACTTCAGTGTCTCTCTTTTTCTGCAGACTGTCTATGATTTCTGTCATTATTTGCTACTGTAACTCATCAGAGCAGCCTCTAGTTTTTCTGTTTACTCAGTGGGAGTTGATGGTGGAAAAGTGATGGAAATTATGGCACCCGAAAACACTCATAATTAAGACACATTTCAGAAAAAAATGTCCAATGCAACAGGACGTTTAAGTTCTGACTGCATGCCTTAAAAATATTTAAAGCTTTGCAGCTGACCACGTCGAAATCTCAGCACCAGACGCTAAAAAGGGGAATTCTTAAAAACGCATTTTCTTTATTTGGGGGGGTTTATTGTTTTCAAATTATTGTTTTCTTTGCATGGAGCACTTATTCTTTCGTTGATATTATTATTGCAATTTTATATTTTATTATTAAAATTGTGAGAAGCTGATCTCCAATAGGCTTAAACACAATAAATCCCATGTTTACAGGTTCCTGGTTGTCACCACAGAGCGCTGTCAGCTCACACTGCTCACTGCCTGATAATCCTGTTGTATTCCAAACATTTCAAGAGAGATTGGTCAAATGACAAAACGAAACGAAAAGTAATAATAACTCAGGTAACTTCAGTGCCCCATGTCGGAATATCACGCCTGTACATGATTTTTATTTTTTATTCCTCTGTTTTTTTAGATGTTTCAATCTGGTTACACCGTTTCCTTTGTCCCATAAATCCACTGTATTATATTAAAACGCTGGATTCGGAGAAAAGAAAATAATGATTCCTTAATAAGGGGAACCGATGAAGGGACTTACCTTTAGATATATTTATTTTTTTCTGACCTGAAAGGAAATCTAAAAATCTCATGCGTTGTGTGTCATTTCTCAATGTTGGACCAGTCCAAAAAGCCTAAAGCAGTGCTATTCAATACAGATGAGGGATTTTTTTTTTTCAAGAAAAAATAATAATAGTAAAAAAAAGATTTTAGAGAAAATGTTGCCAGGATTATTTCCGATATGTAAATATGTCCAATATGTAAACTTGTATTTGTTCTGAGATATTGTTTTGTTTTTGTTTCTTTCCGGGCAGTTTTGTACACTTACTAATTCCAAGAAGATATTTTAATATGATTTCATTTATGAATCTGACCATTTATATATATATATTTATTTCTTAAACGTGTTTGGAGCTTTTTGTTTGGCTCTGTTAATGGTTATGTTGCAGTGGATTTCAGTATGTTTTTCCTTTTGTTTACTACATTGGTTGTATGTTGATTGCTAAATGTAGACTGCAAAGTCACATTTATATTTATGTTATAGTAATATTTTATTACTTACATAAAACATATATACAAGAAATGGTCTTTTGTCTTCATTAAGATCCAAACCACTCGTCCTTTGTTGCTGTCTACTGTGGCATCACCAGGCAAACAAGATCAACCTGATCATAAAGTTGCATGGTGTCCGTGGTCAGCGCACCATGTGTTCCGTTGGAATAGCAGTGATTGGTTATGTAACAGGGGGTCGTTTCAATCAGAAGCTGTGTACATGTGCTGTTAAAGGGAATAGACAACAGTATTTTACCTCAGGCATTCCCTGCTAAGTTCACACAGTCTCTGACGTTGTTCACATCTTTGTGTAATAATCGCAGTATTAAATTGTGCAATATCAATACGGAATTATTGTCTTTTCATTGAGTGGTTATTATTATTACTATTATCATTATTATTAGTGTAGTATTAGCCATAATAGGCCTCCTTCAATCATAGGGGGCAGTTTTCCTTATATAAACCATCATCACTGTCATGTTTTAAGCGTTTAAAAGGCGGATTGTGACGAATCTTTGATCTGAGACAGAGGTGCCTGAAGGCAAAAATCAGCCTCTTTTCCAAAGATAGAGAGAGAAAACACATAAAGGATGAACAAAAAACGGCAGGCCCTAAAGTTTAATACGACTAAAGACAGGCCTGCATTCACAGGCAACACATTTTAATGTTATTTAACACCTAAATAAATATTACATTTCTCTAAATCATATATTAAATGCAGTCTTAAAGTTAGGCCCTTCTGTTTTACGCACAATCCCGGGCCACAGCGGCAGTGCGCATCGTTTCTACATTTACATGATCTACACTACATTTTAGACCAGGATACAGTTGGGCTCCATGGAGAGATTCAGTGCAGGTGTTGGATTTTAATTCCTTCTAAAACATTTTACGGTTTCATTTATACTTTTTGAAAATCACCTTGAAAAGCTACAACAAATTCTACATGTACGAAGCTTTCAATTTTCAAGTTGTTGAAGAAGCTAAACGTGTCCATATTTATAGGCTATTATTTTGATTATTAGGAGCAAGTTATTTGAAATATTTGTATATTTTATTAGGCTACTTCCTCAGTGAAAGTGTGCCGTTATCCATTATAACACTAATACGCAAAGTTTGGAGTAACATTCAGTTTCCAAAGAAAACTCAGGTCAGATTTTGGAGACAGACTGTTATTAATTTCTATGCCATTTGCACATCTTTTGACACTCAATATCCACGAATATTTTCCTGTATTATGCGTCCTGCGATTTTGTCTTTTAAAAATGAATTTGTGTGCGGTCATTTGTAGGGTTACACGCGTTAAAATAACTAGAAGTAACAAGACCTAATATAAAGACTGGCGCATTTTAAAACTGGCCTTTTGTGCTGCTGTGATGAAAGTGAAAAAAAAGTGTCTTTGCACCGGCTGAGGTGGTCAAACTGAGGGAGAGGAGGCCAACATTAAGGAGCAAACCACTAGTCAGAGAACAGCGGGTCACAGGCGCCCCCTGCTGGTTAAATCCGGGTACTGCAACATCAAAGCTATAATAGGCTACCTCAAAGTTCGATAGAAATTAACAATAATAACAAAATCAACAATACAACCATGAAATAATATCACCATTATCAACATTATCTCACCTGTTAGTGTATATTTCTGTGAAACACACACAGCTCAAACATGCATGACTAATAACTCCACCTGCTCAATTCGTACTGTATCCTGCACCTTTTGCAAGTTTAACTTAAACTTTATGAGAACTTAAACTTTATTAGAATCATCATAAACATACAGGTAGGTACATGAAGTTTGACCTCTGCATTTAACCCATCCTTATGAGCAGTGGGGTGCTGTAAAGCACCCGGGGAGCAACTTGGCGTTCAGTGTTTCGCTCAAGGACACTTCGGCATGCAGACAGGCAGATTTATAACGGAGACTAAGTTGTGTTTTCCTTTTCATGTCCGATATCAAGCTAATAATAGTTAATAAATCTAATTTGGCTTGAGTTATACGACACTGCTGTAGGTAAACTGATGTTTCTGTGCAGGTGCACGAGTAGCCTTGCCCCCTGTTACCTAGTCCTCAGTCTGTCACGTACAGAAATCCCAGGTCCCTTTTTTGAAAGTTTAAAATCAAACCTCCCAGCATCAGGACGGCCACTGAGATCACAGAGGGCCTCTAGGTGACCAATAGAAATGGTTTGAAATGCAATGCAAAAACACAGAGGCCTACAGAGTGAACATAGATGGGAAAACAGAAGGAGTCCACAGTTGACCAGACAAGAGAGATTGTGGTGACTGGTACCAACTGTTATTATTTGATGATATGCAATTTTTATTCTGTGCCGTATGGAGGGACACAACCTCCATTATGCCGATAAATCAATAATACATGAGCAGAACTCATCACAAAACAGCAAAACCCAGCTATTTGACCTACGAATCACCACAGTGCACCCTTCCCTCCTATCCTCCTCTCCCCCTCTCAGCAGTCTGCTCTCCTACACTGAGTGGGCCCTCGGCAGCACTTGCAGAGGAGCTCCAGCCTCAGCAGTGCCCGGGCGCCCGCGAACACGATGCCTCCTTCATCAGGGAAGTATCGTCACACACAGGAGATGTGGATTAGTGATGATTAGCAGGGATTATGGCTGGTTAATGGTGGGAAAATACATTAGGAACCATCGGCTCTGGGAGGGGGGGGAGGGGATTTCACTCACGCTAGCGGATTTGCATTGATCCACAGCAAATGAATGAGGATTAGCAGCATCAAGCTATCTGCCAACAGATAAATAACATTAAGCGTATTATACGCCGACGCCTGTTATTAATGACATTACAAACACCACTACAATGCTGGCAATTATGGAAATAATGGGAGCGGCTGAATAATTTACTTGGTACGGATTCTTGGGATTCCAGATCATCCTCATGTACAGAGACACGGGATGATGCTGGAGAGCCTGGATACTGGTAGGCAGAGTAGTAGTTTTGGGGTACCGCTTTCTAATAAGGCATGCTCTAAGGGGCTTATATATTGTTAATGGCTTTATTAATGTTCAATAAATAATGTATGACTGCTTTATAGATTAGTAATAAGCCATTTGTAAGAACACGTTTTGGGTTGCCAGGCTTTGAAATACCCCTTGGGTTGGTGTATATTCTCCTCCAGCAGCGCTTGACTTTTGCTTTCTCAAATTCATCATGAAAACCCGTCCAATAGATAACTTGATCACCTACACATGGGGGGAAAAATGAAGGGCGCCAGGACCAAAAGCCACCCATTAACATCTCCGGACTTATTAGATTATTGTAGTGAAAGAAGTCTTTAGTAATGGCAATGTTATTAGAAAACACTCCATAAACTTTCATTGTTATGCAGATGATACCCAATTATATCTATCGATCAAGCCAGACGAACCAGTTAGCTAAACTTCAAGCATGCCTTAAGGACATAAAAACCTGGATGAACTGCAATTTCCTGATGTTAAACTCAGACAAAACTGTACTTGGTCCCGAACACCTCCGAAACAAATTATCTAACAACATATTATTTCTCTCTCTCTCTCAACCCAACCGGTCGAGGCAGATGGCCGCCCACCCAGAGCCGGGTTCTGCCCGAGGTTTCTACTAAAGGGGAATTTTTTCTTGCCACTGTCGCATCTGGGGGATCTCTTGGTTGGTCTCTAAATTATAGAGTACAGTCTAAACCTGCTCTATATGAAAGCGTCTTGAGATAACTTTGTTATGATTTGATGCTATATAAAAATAAATTGAATTGAATTAATGTTTCACTCACTACCTAATAACCCAACATCCTGCAAGTGCAAGTCCATAACCTGGCAACCCCAAAATTGTCCTTAATACATATTACATATTACTGATCTATAATATATTATACATTACCTTATTAGAAAGTGTTTATTAGCTTGATGCGACAGATGGCAAGAAAATAGCACATGAAAAAATGTAGTTTACGCTGTGTTAATAAGTCATAGCAGGTTTAAAATACACTTTCTCCTTTAATAGATGCATCCTTTTTAGTTTATGGCAGGTGATGTTAAAGTTCTATTGGATCAATACTGAGATATGCTCGACACTGATTAAATTGCATAGAGAGGGCATCTACAATATACATACATAATAATCTGTAGATAGAGTGTGGAGGAGAATAAAGTGCTCATTCCTCCATCCAACCCACATTTTTAACCTGACAGGTGAAAGAGCCTGTAGCTTTCTTACTCTCTATTACTACCTCTTCCTCCAGCCGACTTCTCCTCTCCTCTTTTTACCGTTTATGTAATAAATACTCCACTCCCACAGTGAGTGGCAGAGAGAGGGAGGGGATGGAGACTGGAAAAAAGAACAGAATAATGCATTTTGTCATCAAAAATTCCTTCTCTTCCCCTACCTCAAGGTTTCCTCCTCTGAGCCACTTGAAAGATGGGCAACAATGTGGCCACACAGTGAACACCTAGTTACCATATGAAACACTCCAGCAGTGAACTGGAGGAGACGGAGACGGGAGAGGAGAAGTCTTGTGTTATTTATGATACTGGGCCTTGTAGCTATATGGGTTCCCCCTTCATGTCTACTCCAAGGTATGGCCCCCATATGCGAGAGGGGTTTAAGTGCAGCTCTCCCCACCCCTCTGCATCTCTTTGCTCCTCACTCTGAGGTTTTGAAGAAGAGAAGTAGCCCGTCTCCCTCTTTCATGGCTTTGAGGGACATTTTATATCGCCTCAGGTGTCTGTCAGTGTGACTAACAGTTCTGAGAGTGGAGAACTAATATCTCAGGAACTTGCCTCCAGGCAGCAGCACATAGATGTTACTGTTGGTGGCACACAATGAGAAGAAAGTCATACTTTAGAGGCGTTCAGCAGCAGCAATTACTACTGATTCAGTGAGCTGGTTGGGATTAAACAATGGCGGTGACAACCTTAACAGGTGATAAGAGCAGAGCGGGAAAGACAAGATAAATGCAATCATCTGTGCTGCCTTCATTTTGTAGGATGTCTGACAAAAGGTTGCAAATAGCCCAAGGTATTAGGGATAGCACACTAACCAAACAAAGCAGAAATAATAATGGTTCTATTTTTTTTTTTTGTCTTTTCAGGATGACACATCTGAAATCACACAGCACAGGCGCCGAGGAGCTTTTTTAAACTACTGCACAAGGTTGCAAAGTTAATTGTTGCGCCTAAGAGGACATGGCACTCCCATGTTAAAGGTTGTCCCCTCTCTTCACCTTCAAGTTTGGCTTTTGTCAACTGTAGCGAAGGCACTGCAATGCCTCTTGACTGCAATAACAAGGTTCAGTGCGGAGAGTAAAAGAAAAGATAAGACCTTGCAGTAGAGAGACACACAGATAAACAATAGGAAGGTCATCTAACCCTAGAGCACATTGCGATGGCCTTCCTTCATCAACGATATTCAAAAAGAAGAAGAAAAAAAAACATGGCTATTCAGCGTTCACAAATGTATAGGTGCAGCAGTGGAAAGATGATCTTTTTGCATACCCCGAGCAACTCTATTGTTACTTTAAGAAGACATATGGACAATCCAGGAAAGGATAGGAAAGGATAGCAAAGCCCTATAATCCAAACTCAAACAATATTCTTTGCTGTAGTCCTTTACCCATGACTGATCCTTCGCGTTATGCATGCCGGAATGGATATTATATTGTGAACCCCTGCAAATTGGAGCCGGACAATAAACAGATCATCAAAGATGATCACACTGCCCCCGACAGTCGGCTTTGCCCAGCGATGCTGAGTTCAAAGGACGAATATCGGTGGGCAAATGAGTGCTGTTGCTCAGCGCACAGTCAACCGAAACAACAACAACAAAGATAAGGCTGATGGAAATAAATAAATAAGGATGGAGGAGAGAGGAGAAAAAATAAGGCAAGTAAAGGGGGGTAGACAGCACAGAGATGAAATGGAGACCTGCCACTGTGCTCAAGGACACCGCGTGCCACTGTGTAATTAGAAATGTACACAGATGATTTGGATGCAGCGATATGATTAGGCAAAGCAGTCCCCAGTCTTAGGCCTAATCAGCTCACTTCTGAGAGATACTCCGAGACTGCTGGTGTGTGTGTGTGTAGTAGAAGTAGAGGGGGTGTTACTCACTACTAAGCATCTCTCTCCTCAGTACAAGCGCTGGGAGGATACACTAGAGAAACTGGTCCACAGACAATCGTGGACAGAAGAAATCTGGCAAAAGACAAAATTGAGAACTTGTTTATTTAAGAAATATTACAAATGTGAAAAATATGTTAAAGCTGTAGGGGGTAGAAATGGAGCAAATATGATTAAACATTTTTATAAAACGGTCACTATATCCTGACAGTAGTGCATGAGACAGGTAATCTGAAAAAACTCATGTGCCTCTGTGTCCTCCGGTGTCCTCCAGTGCTCCTAATGGCATCTGCAAGATTTCACAGACCGGAGGAAAACAACCAATCAGAGCCGAGCTGGAGTCTGCCGTCTCTGAGCCGGCTGTCAATCACTCACGACCTAGGCAGCGCTGATCAAATATGAATCAATATTCTGTTACTGTAAGGCCTATTTCTCGCCTAAAATGTTTTCAGAAACATCTTGTAGTGTACTGTTGAGCTGTAAAATTAGAAAGTTTGTGACCCGGCGGCCATGTTGAGATCAGTTGAGGAAATACCAAGGACCGCCCACCAGCCAATAGGAACGCTCAATAGGAACGCTCTCTCTGAACTGACCTGTGATTCGCCAAATTCTCACGTCACGGGCTAGATTTTCTAATGCCTGAAAACAGAGCCATGAGAAGGTGCAGAAGTCTAGTTATTTCTCAGAACACTTGAATAACAATATGCTGAAAGGTTATTATGGAATTTTTGTCCAATGATGCCAAAAACATTATGCCTACTGCGGGTTTAAGATGTGGTATTTTACCACTACATATTGAAACAGGAAGATACAGAGGAGTAATTGATGATGAAAGACTGTCGAATTGAAGACACCCATGCACATAAAGTTAGACATCCAGAGATGGGGAAACACATAGGGATGGGTATGAGCACATATGCAGGATCCATTTATGATGAGAATTAGAAACCTGTTCTCATTCCCAGGGCGTCAAATAACGACACTTTGTCACGGCCGTCGCAGTCGATGGCGCCGCACAAGGCACCCTTTGGCGGAGGTATGAGACGCACCGGGCTTTCCATTGACTACAATGTAAACCCATCCACGGAAACGGTAAACACTCAGGGAAAGTGCGCCAGGAGTGACTGTGGTGATGTAGTTTAAAGAGTGAAAGAGACACATGGCAGGCAGGGATGGGAGGTGGATGGGTCCAACAAACACAAGGCTTTCATCCAAGAGACCGCTGTTCGTCTCCTGTACAAAGCGTCAGTATGTGATGAGTTGGGATGAGAGCGTGTTGGAATTGGGGCCACCATTGGTAGAAGAGGGAGCTTTAACTGTATGTACTGCATGTGTTATGAACCCATGCTGCTGAGCCATTGTCAAAGACTTGCAATGATGAAAACACATGGAGAATGAGAGGAATAGATGGTACTGTATATATAGTATATGGTATGAAGGATAAGATTAAGGGGAGAATGAAAAGAGAGGTAGAGTAAGAGTTGGCAGGAGCCCTCATCATACAGTTTTTCTGAGACGAGCATGGCTAGTAGGATTCTTCCAGTTCTGAGTCGCTTTCAGGTCAAACTTCAAAACAGTCTTTTGAGAGCGCCGCATTTTGAGGTCAGCTCAAGAAGAATTGAGCGAAAACACCTTAAACCCCAACACATAGTGCCCCGGAGCTAGAGGCCGGGACATGCACAAAAGAGGCGATGGTCTACAAAGACCCGGGTAATGAGCAGAGGCCAATTAAAAAGAGCTGCTCCCTCCTCCTCCTCCTAATCTACCAGCTCCCTTTCTCCACCTCGCTCTATCTGTCCTTCTGTCTCTCCTCCTCCAGTGGCTTGTTATTGATCACCTTTAACCCCGTCTCTCAGTGGTGTCAAAACTACCATTTAGGGTCATCCCTAGGGCTGAGCGTGTGTCGATCGCACCCTGCCCTATAAATCATTACTGGGAGGGAGGAGGGCTCTGGAGGGTCTGGCTTGCCTGAAGAGCAGAGGGAAGGCCTGACTTTTGCAGACACATTTCGGCAGAGCCCAACCCCTTGCCCCCAGGGGTCAAGGGTCATCGATGGTCCCATGGATTAGCACCCAGACACCCCCGCTAACCCTGGTTTCTCCAGCCAACCCACCACTATTCCCCCACGGGCCCCGGCAGCAGCAACCCTTTGATTTTTAAATAAGACAAAAGGTCAGCCGGCGTCCTGACCTGTCTTTGCAGTGATCTCCCTCCCTGTACGTGACGGTTCCTCTTTATTCATGATGGATCCTAATTTTTTTTTTTTTAAACTGAATGAAGGATGAGTAAAGTTTTTAGGTGAGATGTAAAGGGAAGCTCACAGAATGATATGGTCGAAAGAGTTTGTCAGTGGCGTGAATGACTGGAGCTGTGGGCTACAGGAGGCTATTGTTGTCACTGTCTATCTATTTGGCTATCTGTGTTGGCCTCATACAAACTCCCCTTTACCTCCTCCTGGGCTGGAGGCGCCTCATCGCCTCAGTACACGGCTGCATATCAGCCAGATGCTGCATCCACCCACAGCCCTCCTCCTCCTCCTCCTCCTCCTCCTCCCTACACCCCTCTCTTCCCCTCTCCATCCCCCCTATGCTTTACTCCCTATGTAGAGGGGCAAATAAACAATCCACTCTCTCTCTGTCTCTTTCCTTCTAATCTGCCTCTCTCTGTCTGTCTGTCTGTCCACCTGCTGCTCTCCCTGCAGTGGTCAGACGAGGTTAGGTAACCCTCCTCAGTCACAGTCAAGGGGCCTGGGGATGAGGGGATGAGGGGATGATGGGTAGAGGAGACAGGTCCTTTGTTGGGGTAAAGACTCATGACCCATGGGTAGGCAGGCAAAGGAAGGGGTAGGGGAATCTATCACTCTCCTCAAATCCTGACCCTTCATATCCCACTGGATGATGCCTAGTTGGAGGTTATTTTGTCACTTTCTGTACGAGTTAGGGATCAGTGGTGGATTGTAACCATTATACAATTACTCAAATACTACTGAAGCACAACTTTAAGGTCTGTTTGCACTCACATATTTAATTTTTTTTGCTACTTTATACATCTACTCTACAAATATTGTATTTTTACTCCATTGATTTGACAATTATAGTTACTAGTTACATTGCAGAAATCCTATGAGATTATAAAATATGATGCTATGTTATGGATTAAACTATCCAACAGTATATAAAAATAGTTATCATCTTCACTTTGACCACTGCTGCTTACATGTTAATGCATCAGTGACGATATTAATAATAATATTATAATATTTAATAATGTAGCAATGACAGAAACCATTCTGCATAATGAGTACTTTTACTTATAATACTTTAACTACAGTACTTCTGTACTTTGCTGCCCGGGTTTCGCCAAACGAGTATGAATGAGACGACAATTTGTAAGTCATTTTGCGTGCAATCACAACGCCGTTCTTGCTTTTTTTTTTTGGACAATCCATATGACAAAAAATAATACATATAATGTGAACATGTGAATGATGCCAAACAGGTAGAGCCAGAACAACACGCCCTCCTCTCCACGCGAAACAGATAGAGCCCGAGCAACACAACCTCCTCTTCATGCCAGATAGGTAGAGCCAGAGCAGCACGACCTCCTCTCCACGCCAGATAGATAGAGGCAGATCAACACAACTTCCTCTCCACGCCAGATAGATAGAGCCAGAGCAACATGACCACCTCTCCACGCCGAATAGATAGAGCCAGAGTCAGAGCAACACGACCTCCTCTCCACAATGGAACCTAGAAAGAGGACCATATTTTTGTTTTTAATTCACAGTTGCTTAGTAATGTAAACGTATGTTACCAATGCCAATAAGCCCCCTTGGAATGAAGTAAGTTGTTAGAGAGGCTAAATCTCCTGGAGGACAGAAGTCCAGGTCTGTCATGTGGAATGAGGCACCACCAGCCAGAGAGGCAGAGAGACGTCACAGAACAGTTGATGGTCCAGCACAGAGAAGCTTGAGTAAAAGGAGAAAGAGAGGGGAGAGGCACACAGCAGTGCTTGTGGGACATAAACAACAGAGGGTTATTGAGAGGCAGTGGCTTAAAATTAATAATGTTGTCGGCAGGACTACAAGGCTGAAATTGTACATTGAGACTGAGACCGACCCACCAGCTAACTAATTGAAAGTTAGGGCAAAAGATGGGTTTTGAGTTTGGATTTAAAGACAGAATCAGACTGTCCGATGTCTATAGGGAGGTTATTCCAGGGGAAAGGGGCTCGATAAGAAAAGGCTGTTTGGCCTGCTGACTTCTTTTTCACTCTGGGGACAGACAGGAGCCCTGTATTCTGAGAGCGGAGAGTCCTGGTTGGAGTATAAGGTTTAAGTAGATCAGACAAGTAGGAAGGAGCGTGCCCATTTACAATTTTATAGGTCATCAGAAGCACTTTAAAGTCTGATCTGACATGGATCGGGAGCCAGTGTAATGAAGCTAAAACTGGTGTAATATAGTACATTTTTCTAGTTTTAGTTAAGATTCTTGCTGCAGCATTCTGAACCATTTGAAAGCTTCTGGTACTAGAATGAGGCAGAGCTGATAGCAAATCATTACAATAATCCAGTCTGGATGATACAAAGGCGTGGATTAGAATCTCTACATCAGCCATGGATAAAGAAGACCTGATTTTAGCAGCTCATGTGAAATGTCCATGCAGAAACACGTGGACATATATGCACAAATTTTACTACATTTGTACTCATTTTACTTAAAGCTGCAGTATGCGAGATTGGTGCAAATATGATTTAAAAAAGTTATTTTTAGAAAACGGCCGCTATATCGTGACAGTAGTACATGAAACAGGTGACCTGAGAAAAATCATGTTCCTCTGTGTCCTACTGTGTCCTCCGGTGCTGCTAACGGCATCTGAAGGATTTCACTTACCGGAGGAAAACAAGGTCCGCTGCCCAGCTGCCGTCTATGAGAGCCGGCTGTCAATCACTCGCGAACTCCGGCCAAACGGTCAAACTAGGACGCGCTGATCAAATATGAATCAATATTCTGTTACTGTAATGCCTATTTCTCGCCTCAATTGTTCTCAGAATCATCTTGTAGTGTACTGTTTAGCTGTATAATGAGAAAGTTTGTGACGCGGCTGCCATTGTAAAATATGTTGAAGGAAGCCAAGTTCTGGTCACATGACCGGAGCACAGCCAATAGGAACGCTCTCTCTCTCTGAAATGACCTGTGATTGGTCAAAATCTGTCGTCACAGGCTAGATTTTTCTAAAGCCTGAAAACAGAGCCATGAGGAGGAGCAGAAGTCTATTTTTCTCTCAGACCACTTGAATTACAATATGCTGAAAGGTTATTATGGAATTTTTGCCACATTATGCCAAAAACTTGTTGCCTCGTGCCACTTTAAGTAAAGAATCTGAAAACTTTTTCCATATTGTAGCAATAAATACAAATAGTCAGATATTTGTTGTAAAGCTTCTGTATTCACCTTAAAGGTGCTATTGATAACATTGATAACATTCAGCCACTATATAGCATTGTCCCTCCCTTGTTCCATTGCATTTACTTCACAACAAGTCATTGCCAGGCACTTACCATCAATCTCAGCCATTTATCCTGTTTTCCACACTAACTGACGACCCAGAGATACCACATGATACCAAAACGTATTTTAAGTATTGGCTCACAAGCCTGTTAGAAGTGGGAACCAAACATCAGATATCTTCCACAGTGATAAACAAAATATCATTTTGGACCCGCCAAAAATTTTTAAATGATTCATTCACAATCCTAATTTTTTTCAGGGAAAGCAATACTTTTATTCAGCACCTTTCTAAAAGCTCTGTGGATGTATTATTTTTTGAAAAATATTTGTCTACATAAGAATGTTATCATTAAGACCTTTAAATCAAATATGATTGATGCAGCTGCGTCATGTGAATCCCTCTCACACCAATCAGCTTGCGTTACTTGCATATACAGATAAAAGGTGATCCATTGATGCTGAGGGGGGATGGTGGTGATGCGGAGCAGAGGGTATGGATTTGGTACCCATTGTTGGTAGGGGTTCCCATGTGCCTCTCCACCCACTCCAAACCACTCACCTCTCCCCTGCGGGACAACTCTACCAGGGGGTGCAGGCGTGGGACGGGACACTCCGCCACCGAGGGGATTAATTGGTGTGGCACCTCTTTGGTGCACATGGCCAAAGCAATTAAATAGTGGCCCTAGGCCTTCAGTTTGCCATTACTAAACCTGTGACAAAGCAGCAAATTGGGCCTTTCTCTCCATACTTGTGCCCACATATGAGCACCGGAGATGAAACAAATTCTGCATGTGTCTGCAGAAGTTGCTTTATGAGGTGTCTATACTGGGGAAAAGGACTACAGGTATGGCAGCATCAATGACATGGACGTGGATGATGGAGATTTTAAACATACATTCGTTAAAATTTGTGCATATGTTTGTGTATATGTGTCCACGTGTTTCTGCACGGACATTTGAATGCACAATGTGCAGACTATAACTAAGGTCTGGTGGCTTTCTCATCTCTCCCACTGTCTCTCCCACTCCCTGCAGCCGTCAATTAGTGAGCCTGGGTGTGCGAAGGCCTTGTGCTCTTTCACATGAGCCTTTGTTGCTTCTCGCTCCCTCTCTCTGTCTCCCCCGTGTTTGAAGATTGAGAAAAGACATGAGGCAGGTTACTGTAGCTCCTCTCTGGGGTGTTGGTTGCTGTCTGCCCCTCTGTATGCCTGCCTGGGCCTGAAGCAGCAGACCACAGTGTCCACAGAGCCTTCAAACACAGGAGGGAAAACACAGGCCTGGCCATGGAAAGCCAACCTCCGTCAGAAAAGGATGGCTGTGTCAGATACACCATCACCTCTACCACTGCAGAGAGACGATTGGCCCTGTACGTAGAGTAAATGCATATTGTGTGGTTTGTAGAAGGTGAAGGAGGAAAAGAAGAGGAGGAATGCAAGGACTATGCTAAAGGAAGGTGAGGACAATGACGGACAGGTGGAAGAAAAAGGAGAAGGAAAGAGATGAAGGGAAAGAGGAGCAGACACGATGAGAAAGACGAGGAGGAAACGAGTAAGGAAGGAGAAGGAGAAGAAAATGAAGTGAAGGAAAGGAAACCAGGAGAAAGAAGAGGAGGATGAGCAGGAGGAAGAAAATTAATTTAGGAGGATGTTTATGAAGGAAATTTAAGGGAAGAGAATGAGGATGAGGAGGACAAAATGAACGAAAAGAGTGAAAAGGAAAGGGAAAAAGTAGACGTGAAATCAAAAGATTTGGATGAAAAGCATCATCGTATTTTTATATATTCCTACTTTTATCTTTTTTATTTTTAACTTGGCTAAACAACACTAAGCTTACTGTATATTAGACCGTCTGTAAACAACACTGTAAACAACAAGGGACCCTTTTTGGTCCTACTATTATCCTTAAAGCAAATTCATCTATGAAAAAAACAAGCGAATATATAAAAGCCTTTGAAGGTTATATGAAATATTCCACATCAGCTGTAACAAAATAACCTCCTTTACTCTCAATTTCCAGTTTCTGTTTTTATACATAGACATGTTGAAGATTTAGCAGCTCACAGGTTCTAAGCAGAGGAAAGAAAAACACCTCTCCATACAAATTTGAAGCTGTTTTTATCTGTTAGCTGTCAATGTCAAAACTGAGAGCAATTCCAGGTGCTATATTGAATAACTGACAGCTCCATTCAGAAATTCAAGTGGTTTAGCTAGTAGCGATTGTTCTATTTAATACAATTTAGCCTAGAAAGAACCACTGAATAAGCTCTTTTTTTTGGAGTGCAGACAACCTTTGTCTAACAAGGGCCAGACGTGTTCACCCCCAACCACCCAGCAGCCCTCCACCCCAGCCCAGATCTCCAGACACTGGGCTGGAGAGAGGCGTGAAGAAGGGGGCCAGACTGCTGGCCATCCATCACACCCGTCTGACCCGCCCCGCAGTGCTGAAAAGACCACGGTTATCACTCACCCCTGACACAGCCATCGACGTTTGCCCTTAGACGCGCACACACACACACACACACACACACATACACAATCTTGCACACTGAAACACACATATGGAAATCTACAACATCTTTGCAGTCACTCCGAAATGTCCCGTCACCTCTTGTCCTTCCCTCCATTGAATCCTCATCACCATCCATCAGCCCTCATCATTCACAAAAATGCCAACACGCTCAACAGATGGCTCCGAACCAATAAGACCATGAGAAATGCCAGGTAACTCCCAACAGGGACCAATCACGTTAGTCTGCACTTTCAACCAGGAAACAGTTATTTCCAGTCCCGGAGAACAGTTATGCAAAGCTTGTTTCGATCTGGACTGGTGGGGGGCCTTTGTGCTGATCTGAGTTGGGCGTTACAATAGCTCGTATTGTCCCGCTGCCTCTCAGCTTTATTACATATGTATGTGTTGATTGCTGCAAAACAACAATGCTGGTGCATGGCATTAAGCAGTAACAATAACAGTGATGCTTGGCGCTCCTACTCAGCGTTGGATGTTTATCCAACAAACCTCTGCGTCGACGCCCAGTACCCAATGGTGTGAAATACCAGCAGGAGAGCCAGCTCGGGGATATCATGAATGGGAACTTTATAGAATACTTTCCTTTATTGAGGCATATTTCAGTGATTTTAAACTCTACACACCAAAAACAATTACAGATGAGGGATCATTTATTGTTGTACATACCGCGAAATAATACAGAACTCCCAAGTCATCCGAATAACTTTTAGTTTTGGCTGAATCCAGAGTGCTTTGTATCGAGTCTGAACACTGAGCTTTCTATAGGAATCCAATGGGATCCATACTGTGTAGATGTGTGAAATTGATACAGAATTCAATGGCACAATGGACACATACGAGAGAACTTCATAGGCTCAAAGGTCACCTGGCCCACCCACGTCACTGTGGTGTAACAAGCCTGCGTGGAATGCCAGGGGGTCGTTCTGGTCGAAAACCTTGCGTTTGTCACCCGCTCAACCCTCCGAGCATCGTGACACACCCGAGCGGGCCAAGCAATGTGCCACCCCCGCCCAGCAGCCTGCGGTATCAGAGACCTCCCCACCCTTTGGGTCCCATTCACACAAACCCACACATGGGCGTACGCAGACAACGGCCATCTCTGATGCCCTTCTGATTCCCTACGTTGGCATTTAGCTGCAGAAGTTTAGTGTGTGTGTATGTGTGTGCGTGTGTGTGTGTGTTTGTTTCAGTGAGGCAGTGTGCAGCAGGGAAGGGAAGGGAAGGGGGGGGTGCTGAGGTGACAAGAGTTGTGGTGCAGATGTCCCCACAGCCAGCGGAGCCTCATGAATGGCAACTGTTGTGATGGTGATGGGGAAACGCGTTGGAGGCCTGGCCTACGCACTCCAGCCATCTGAATGGCTGGAATTCAACTTGGTCGAAAAGACAAGCTCATGCGTGCAGACTGGAAACAATGTGCCCTCTTTATTACTTTCACTCTCTCTCTCTGCCACTCTCACTCTTTCTTCTTTGCCTTTGAATCATTCCCCCTCTGTAAATATAGCTGATTTTCATTGTGTTGACGGTTTCATTGTGACGCAAATCTTTCATGGTACCTTTAGAATTGTTGTCGAGCATCAAAAATTATTGTGTATATACGACTAAAAACATAAAAAGCAAATTGATTCATTCTTAATAATGTATCAAATGAAGCAACTTATTCTTAGAGGATGAAGCACAATCCATTGAAACAAAGGAACAAAGATGGATAGGAAGTCACGGGGTAATTGATTTGAAGTGGAAATGTTATGATTGATCTATTGATTAGCTGTCTGCTGCTCCGGCCCTTTTTAACAGCAGACATACGGCTTCACTCGGGGGACCATGAAGCTGGGGCCTCAGAGGGACACGCACACGCCATAGGTCCATCTCTTTACCAATGCGACTATCAGAACTCTGAGACAAAGGAGAGACAAGATGAGGCTGCCTCTCCAAGCTCTGTCCTATTAAACATCTGTTCAGACAAGTCGATGCTTGGCCAAACACATTTTGTGACTAAAAGGCTGTTTATATCGTAGAATTTATTGTCACATATCAGCGTTTTCAGATGAAATGATGTGACTGATATCCAATTGACAAAAGACAGAAGGGGAATTGACTGTGTGTGTGCTGAAAACACATTTTTCCGAAGAAAGAGTAAATCTTCTGCTGCTCTGTTTGCTCTACGTTTTCTTTACAGCATTGTCAACATCAGATATAACTGAGAGCATATATACATTCCACAGATACACATATGACATATACTGCCAGTCTTTATCAGAGTTGTATTTATCAGTCTACGAATGTGAGAATTAGTGCTGGTTATAGTTTAAAAAATTACGATGCCAGTACCAATACCAGTACTCTTAAAGTGATACCGATACCAATACAGTACTTAATTCCATACCCATCATGTGAATAGAAGCTGTTTGTGTGTCCCACTGGCTAGCTAATCGCCGCTGACCTGCACAGCGCTCATACAGTGATTACCACTGATAACAGTGGCGGGACCGCTTTGTCGCGGAAGCATAACACCCACGTTCCTGTTCCTCCCCTGGTTAAAACGGTTAGCTCTGTCAGCATTGTTGCCGTTGTTAGCGCTGTTTGTGCTGTTAGCACCGTTAGCTACTAGTCGCCGGCTCAGACATCACTGTGTTCAGTATGGGTTGTAACTGCGGCGGTAGGGGGCCAATCACATGGCTTGCGGTGATTGGCTGCGAGCAAAGCCATACAAATAGTATTTTTTTTCTAGATCTGGGCACAGATATAGAAAGGTATCGTGCAGGTATGGTTTGACTGGAGAGGTTTCAATACTATTTGGTACTGGGTTATTTTGGTCGATAACTTAAAGGTATCGAGTACCGATACCCAGCCCTAACTAGTATGGGAATGTTTTCACAAATATATGAATATATTTATTATTGGAAATCAAATAACAACGCAAAACAATGACAAAATTATTGTCCAGAAACCCTCAGAGGTACTGCATTTAGCCTAAAAAATATGCTCAAATCATAACATGGCAAACTCACAACTCACAACTCACAACAGCTGTCAGTGTGTCAGTGTGCTGACTTGACTATGACTTGCCCAAAACTGCATGTGATTATCATAAAGTGGGCATGTCTGTAAAGGGGAGACTCGTGGGTACCCATAGAACCCATTTTCATTCACATATCTTGAGGTCAGAGGTCAAGGGACCCCTTTGAAAAGTTTTTCCTCGTCAAAATTTACCAAAAGTTTGGAGCATAATTTGACCTTCTTCGCGACAAGTTAGTACTGTATGACATGGTACTAATGGATTCCTTAGGTTTTCTAGTTTCATATAATACCAGTACTCTCAATCTAGCTTTTGAACTGAGCCCGGTACAACCTTCGGAAGATCAACTGCAATAATGCGTCAAAGAAATTAGTGGCATTAAAACAAATTTGCATTAACGCGTTATTATCACATTAACTTTGACAGCCCCAGAAAGCACACATGCATAGTAGTGAAAACCTCATACATAAATAACTAAAAATGTCAAACACATTAGCGAAAAAAAGCACATACACTAATGGAAAACATAAACGTAAACGTTTCATTCTTGAAATCATGCAGATACACTATCTTTGCTAGTATTTACATGAGAGTAGATACTAAACATGTTTGATACCATTATGTATCTACACCTTAGTTCCAAATTCCAGATGAGGTACACAGAGTTCCCATCTCCTTCTTTTATAAGAGACAGTGAAGTGGACAGCCAGACTACACTGAAGTCCTTTATCCTGAATAACAAACAGATCAGCTCTGACCCACACACTCACACACAAACACACAGGGGAGCGATAGACAGTAAAAGTCCGACTTGTCCCAAGAGAGACCAAGAAAAGGATTGTTGTTTGAAGCAGGAAGGGGTTATTGTTCACTAGATGCCAGGGCGTGGGCATCCAGGCACAGATTAGCCACAGGGAAATATTATCTCTCTGGGCCAGTTTACAAGACCCAGTCTGGACTGGACAGGCATAGTTTAGTCATCTACTGTAGGTACTTCATGTTCTGAGTGGCTCTTGTCTCTCATAAGAACAAAGTGCGGGCTTGTTGGAGGAACTCAGAGGGGTGAGTCCCTGCTCTCCTCCCACTTTCTCTCCTCCCTGCTTCCCCTCCTCTCCTCCCCTCTGGACCCCAGACCAACTGCGAGGCTGCTGGAGTTCAAGGCTGGCCACGTGTTGGCCATTACACTCCCACAATGACCTTGTTGAGCTCAACATTTAGAGTCCCATAAAAACATTATTGTCCGACTCCTGGGATCATTTGTCCACTACCACAAAGGCTCAGAGAAAACCAAAATGTTAACCCCCCGGGGTTTTGCGGAGGCACATTTTTCAGATTCTGCCCCTTCTCTCCCTCACTACCCATCCGCCTTCTCGGTACCACATTGCGCCCACACTGACGTACTTCCCAGCGGTGCCCACGGGGCACTCCTACACCAGCACATTCAGATATGAAGAAGGCTACTTGGTCAAAATGCTGCCCCATAAAACAGCCATTTTGTGTTTTGTACTCCAAAGAGCAAAACCAACAATAATATCCATTCTCTTCTGCATACATCACCATTTCAGCTTTTTTCCTCTCATTTTATTGTCTTTTGCCTGCAAATGTTCCTGTTTGTCATCTATCCATCTGTCCATCCATCTATCCTTCCCTTTTCAGATGCATAACTATGGACCCATAACAGCTAAAAGTCCCTAATGGTCATTTAGTCTCTAAATATGTCCATTTCACATCGACTGGGTGCATGTACCTGCTGAGTGAATGGGCAAGGTCGTGCCAGCCTATTAGCCATATTAAAATCCAACCCATTATGGTAATTGGGGAGGTCTAATGCATGTACAGGTTGCTTAGCGCCCATGTATTAGCTCTGATAGATGACTCAGTGATTAGCATTGAAAGGTACATTGTAGTGCAGCGCTGCTGCTTGCCCCCGTGCTTGCCGTCCTCTGATCCTGTCTCTCAATGTGGTGACCTCTACAGTGGACACTTAGGTCAGTTATGCACGTCCCTGACCAAATGTTTGCTGCTGGGAATCAGAGTGACCGCTATGGACAAGGACATTTGTTATTCACTGTGACAATGACAAAGAAATGTAACTTTTGTTCTTTTTTTGAGGGCTGAAAACATACTTAATTTCCATTTGGTCGGCAGGATTGTGGTTAGAAATTAGGGAAGGCACATGTTTCATCCTCATTACTTAACGTTACATAAATGGACTTAAAAGTAACAATGTGTTACATTTCAGGGGATCTATTATCAGAAATGGAATGTAATATTCATAATTATGTTTTGATTAGTGTAAAATCACCTGAAACTAAGAATTGTTTATGTTTTAGTTACCTTAGAATGAGCCCTTCATATCTACATAGGGAGCGGGTCCTCTTCACGGAGTCTGCCATGTTGCGCCGCCATCTTTCTCCAACAGACAAACCAAACACTGGCTCTAGCGAGAGCCTTTCGCGTTTTTACGTTACCTGAAGGCCACCTTAGTTCTCCGACATTGCGATAACGTGAGCCTCAGAGAGCAAAACCGTGGTACCGCCAGCTGCCATCTGACTTCCGTTGCTCCTAAAGTAGTGTTATTATAGTATGGATGGTCTCTGAGCGAGGCGAACAGCGTTACCACGGTTTTGCACTCGGCGGCTCACGTTACCGCAGTCTTTGAAAGGGAGTGAGCGGAGGGGTACTCTGTTGGTTGCAGTCTGCAACCTCACCACTAGATGCCGCCAAATCCTACACACTGTACCTTTTAAGATGCACATATAAATATAGAAACTGTACATTCTCTAGTTACAACACACTCACACAGTCAAAAGAACAGTACATGCCAAAAATATGTTTTTTAAAAGCCAATCTTAAATTATTAAATAAAAAAAAATAAACAGTTAGTACTGATACAACAACACTGTCAAATTGCTGGTGCTTTTTTATAGTGGGCCAATCTTATTTCATTATTAAGAATGCAAATATCTAAGCATTCAAAAAGCAGAGAAAATCTTGAATGGAGAATTACGGAGGGATGTAGCAAGAACCCACAGTCATACTGATGAGAGTGTTAATACCTCACTACAAGTTTTTAATTTAGAAATCCATAAGGGAAGTGCTTTGCCTTGAGTATCCAAATCACATTTCATTAAATTTTACCATCTGTCCTGAACCACCGGCACCCACCCCAGTCTCTGTTTTACTCCCGATCCGGAGCTCCCATCCCCTGCTCTATGAGCGGCCCTGACTGGGTCTCTCAGGGAAGGGAGCACATTCTCCTTTCATCCCCTCTTAGAGGACAAACATCAGTCCCATCACGCCGCCCATCCATATTCATGAGCCGCTTATAAATATCTGATAGCAGCCTCGCTACAGCTGTTTAGCTGGGAGAGCAACGTAAAGCGTCTCGCACATACACACAAACATTTTGACCGGACACGCATGTGCACGTGCACGCATGCTTAAATTGTACGTATTGTTCTCTCTTTCACACACATGCATACGCTGGTCGGAGGCCAGATCTCGGCCCCACATCTCCCAGTGGTTCTACCTGCCTGGCCCCCTGATAGCATCGGCTCATTGCAGGGCTATCGCTCTCTCTCTCTCGTTCTCTCTCTCTTGCTTTAATTAAAGCGTAAGTGTGACTACAAAATGAGAGAGGAATCCTTAAGTGCCGTATTTACCTTCCCTCTGACAGGGCTCATGCTTATCAGTGAGGACGAGAGTATACCGGAGCCAAGAGACAGGGACTTCTCAAAGGCCTGAGTAATCGCTCGGGCCCCTCTGCCTCAATTACACACACACACACACACACACACACACACACACACACACACTTCCTCAAACTCAGCATCTTGTGACGCCTCTCTCCCTGTTTGATGCATATGGAATACAAATGCTTCACATTGGTTCTCATCAATTTCAGGAATTTAAATTATCTAATGAGACATACAATAAGTACAAAGAGTTGAACTAAATCAACATTCGTAACACCTCATTAAGACAAAACAAAACAACATAACAGAGTGTGAAAGGGGAATTTCTTATGTTCAGTCATGTGGCTGTAGCGATTCATGCTAATTATTCTACCATTAATTCCAAACAAACAAAGACTTTTTTACTGTTGCTGGGACATTTCACTTCCTGTGTGCCAGAAGATTTTTCCCTGGAAAGTTGTAATTGACACCCAGGTGTTTAGAACAGGGAGTGTAAAAGCTCATAAAACGTGTATCAGTTGTATCACTAATGTGCTACATGGAATAGTGAGAGAAAAAGCAATGCAAAAGAAGATGATAATAAGCTAATCAGGGTTGGAAATTTTTTTTTTTTGTCCACCTGCCACTGTGGCGCGCTGATTTCAAATTTTACCAGCCACTCAATAGATCACCATTGTTTTTTGGGCTGGTGAGTGAAGCAAATCTAGTAGCCACTTGCATATTTTACCAGTATTTGGTAGCTGCTGTTGGTTGGTACTAATTTCCAACCCTGCAGCCAATCCCTCGCAAGGAAGATGATGGGATCACTGACTGTGATGGACGGCCAGGCAGAGTCAGAAGGAAAATATTTGGCTTGGTCGCTAACCTTGTCTGCCGTTTGGTGCTGGGCAGGTAACGCACAGTGGGGTTTATTTGAGTTTTCTTTTTCTAAAAACAGCTAAAATCGTCTGGAAACAATTCTGATGAGAATGTGAGAGTGAACCAAAACTATCCTTTTGCAGCTGTAAAACCAAAACAAGAGCTGAAAGGTGCTCTATATGATATCCAGAGCATTAATATAGCAGCAAATAACTATTTGCTATGTAAAGATATAGAGGAGTAATGTTTAACTGAGCAGAGATTGAAGTCACTCTCCCTCTGTGTGTGTTGTAATCCAAGCTTTTCCTGGCTTTGTTGACATAGCCGGGCCGGCCGCGCATGCCTTTTAGTGCATGTTAGTGCATGTGAGCATGCCCCATTGGCTAGCTCACGGCCGCCGCTCTGCACTGTGCTCATACGGCGGCTACAGCTGATAACGCCAACACCGACCAACAGCACCATTGCAGAAACGTAGTGCTCACCCCCCAGGTTAACACTGTTAGCTCTGTCAGCACTGTTGCCTTGTTTTGCACCTTTAGCACCGTTAGCTGTGAGCCACCGGCTCAGCAGTTGTGTCTAGAGGGTAACCCACAAATTGCGAAATCTGATCTGAGATCTGCAAAAACTCTTGCGAGACTCGCTGCCCGACGACCTATCCTAACCTTAACTATTCGAGGTAAAGGCCTAACCTTAATTATTCAAGGTCAATGCCTACCCTTAACCAACTTGCAAGAGTTTCCCCAATTTGCTGGTTCCCTTCTAGACCCGGATCAGCCGTCGCCATGTTGAGAGCCATGCGGAGGCAATAGAAATGCTCCCAATCTCGCATTTAGCATCTTTAAAGATGCTTAAACCTGCGTAGAGCTGAGGGGAAATGCAGAGTCGGAAAATTATTCGCTGTCTGTTCGTCTCTACGAGCTTTCACATTCATTTCATCCATTGCTAATACAAAAAAAATCTTGAGTAGTGAAGCTTTAAATCTCATGTTCTATTTAACCCCTTTTCTTTATTTTTAATCTTTACACTAGATAAAAAGCTGTCTTGCATTTTTCCATATATGAAGAGGAGCCTTGGAGCCATTTACAATGCAGAATCCTTGGGAGAGAAAAACAGAAGGGGCCTTTTTTTTTTCCTGGGGCTCCAGATTAGAACGGCGATATGAACACCTCCCTATCAATGTCTGCTCGTGGCTTCCTAATCACATCCCTGCTACTGATACTGAGGCAGAAACAGGACGTGAGAGGGAGGGTGAGCAAGAAGAAGAGAAAGGAGAGATAGAGAAAGAGAGAGAGGCAGCTTAAGGCACAATCTTGGAAATCAAACGCCACAATCCGGCGCATGCTTAGCGTGGCAGAGATACAGCGACAATATTCAGAGGTGACATTGCAATCAGTGGACAATACTGGCACGGGTTCTTGCACTTTCAGGAAGGCAGAAACCCCAAAAGTGCACTTGTGAGGGATATTTCTGGTGTTTCTTTTGATTCTTTTTTTATTTACTGATACCTAACCCTTCGAGTCGCTCGTCTTCTCCTCCAACTCATTAGAAACATTAGAATTGCTGATGCCGGCAAGAAAACACATTTTGCTTCGGTCTGAAGAATATCTTTGTTCTGTTTCCAATACAAATAGAAGGAGATTTAAATATTGCTCCTCTGGAGTGTGCCTGTGTAAGAGAGGGAGGCAGAGAGAGAGAGTCTGAGTGTGCATCTGTGTGTTGAGCCGCGATTGGTTGTGCATACGAAAGGATGAGAAATTGTGTGAGCTCGTATGTGTGTGTGACACTATGTGTGTTCCCAGAGGGTATTTCTGTTCCTTGTGTGGAGTACAGTTAAAGTGAACAATAGGCAGTGCTGCACTGCACCCTATGCAGCGTGATACTACAGAACATCAACAAAAGAGAGACTACAGGCTTTGTAGAGGAATCTACTACTTTTTCACTTTTGGAAATGGTCAAAAATGTTGCGAGCTTTTAGCCACAAAGGTCTTGAATAGTAATGGTGAACCTAGATGAATGTGTGGTAGTTGGATCAGATAAGCCGACGGCTTTAAACGTCTACTTGGAAAAGACAACAGTAAACATTCAGTTTAACTGTGCACGGCAACAGGTGCATTAGTCTGTTTCAGTAGCCTAAAGTCAGTCATCAAAACAACGGGACAAAATAGGAGCGAAATAACGATGAAAATGCATGTGATTCACAGGAAACACATTAGAAGTTGAGGGAGATTAAAGGACACAGTAATATAAAATTACACTTTAGCATAACAGGAGTAAATTGAAGCATAACAATATAAAAAAAACAGGAGAAGAAAAAAATGGAGAAAGTGTAAATAGAAGGTGGAGAATTGAAAAGAGAAAGGGGCGGCTGAAGCTAGCTAGCTTTCCTCATTAGCCATGCAGAGCATCTTGGCTCTGCTCCCACACCTCCCGGCTCATCATCGCCTGGGCCCTGGCTGCCAGCGCACCCCCACCTCCAGGAGCCATCCCTCTCTGCCTCATCCCTCCATCCATCCCTCCCTCCCCTTCCAGCCCCTATAATCACACCCGCAATCGCAGCCCCTAATTAGGTTAATTAATTTGTATCAGCCCTTGTAGGGACTTGGCTGATGAGGCAGCCGTAAAAGCGTCACCCCCCTTGCAAAAGAAAGAGGAAAAAAAAGATCTGATGCAAACCTGTCAGTGACAAGACAGGACTATAAACCATGGGGTCACATTTACCTCCCCACCCCCAACCTTTCTCCCAACTCAACGTCTTTTCTCCCCTCTAACCCCAACACATCCCTTCCCCCTGCTCTTGTTATTCAATAGGGGTGACACCGACACCTAAATAGTGATATATAACCCATCCTGTGACATTGTGTCCACTGGAATGAAAACATCCTGTATAATAATAATAATTGAGTCTTCTCAGCGACATACTTCAATGCATACAGAAGTGTTTTGCTTGTTTGTTTACACTTTGGCAGTCTGTCGTGGTGTTCCAAAAGTGGGGGGAAAAAAGTGTGCGGTATGATAATGATTCTCTTGGCGGTTTGTCTCCGTCGTCGTCAGAGAGACCGATTGAAGCATCGCATTACAATCAGCGGCCCTCATCGCCCCTCATCAGGCCACTGACGAACAAACTCTGATTAACACCCCCATCTGATTACTGCAATCACCCGGGCTAACCACGCACAAGCACTGTCCCCCCACCAGCGCACACACACACGTATGCACACACACACTGTTGAGCAGATACTGTATGAGGTGCATGTGTACACAAAAAGCAGCTCTCATCACGCATCGTCACGTAGTTGCCATTAGAGAGGTAACCATTAGAGAAACAACACACTAACAAATTTGAGAGACAAAAAAGTGCTTGTGTGAAAGACAGATGTAGAAATTAAAAGACTGAGAATATTATAATGAAGTGAAGAGGAGCTTAACAGAAGAGGAAACTAACAAGTAGGTTTCAAAAACTTACACACCTACAGTATCAAACTAGGGCTGTCAAAGTTAATGCGATAATAACGCGTTAACACGCGTTGTTTTAATGCCACTAATTTTTTAACGCATTAACGCAACTTGCGATTTTGAGGTCGTAGCTTTTAAAAGCTAGAGTGAAGATACTGGCATCATATGAAACTAGAAAACCTAATGAAGCCATTGGTACAAACCATGTCATACTAGCTTGTCGTGAAGGAGGCTAAATAACGCTCCAAACTTGTGCAAAATTTTGGCGAGGAAAAACTGGCATGGCCATTTTCAAAGTGGTCGGTTGACCTCTGACCTCAAGATATGTGAATGAAAATTGTTTCTGTGAGTACCCACGAGTCTCCCCTTTACAGACATGCCCACTTTATGATAATCACATGTAGATTGGGGCAAGTCATAGTCAAGTCAGCACACTGACACACTGACAGCTGTTGTTGCCTGTTGGGCTTGAGTTTACCATGTTATGATTTGAGCATATTTTTCAAGCTAAATGCAGTACCTGTGAGGGTTTCTGGACAATATTTGTCTTTGTTTTGTGTCGTTAATTGATTTCCAGTAATAAACATATACATACATTAACTATTTTAATTGATTGACAGCCCTATATCAAACCCAAGTACAGTGTCCAGTGTGAATTTCTCAGTTTCAAAACACACAAACACCCCCTCCATACACAAGAACTGGGTGCGTTCAATTGTGATGCAAGCAGACACATGCATAAATATACACACACACGCAATCTCAGGCAGACAATGACACGGGGAGGCAGCGAGACAAGGACAGATCCGGTAGTTAAAGCGTAATGAACACGTCCCCGAGGCGCGCGCCTGGCATTCCCCTGAATGATGGACTGACAGTAATACCGGGGCAGATGGGTGCCCTCCACGCCCCGTTCAACACCCCACACACACACACACACACACACACACACACACACACACACACGTAAACACCCTCCCCCTGGTCTATCCTGTCCCTCTCTCCTGCAGAGAGATACCCCCTGTAGGGCTGATGTGGAGGTGGGGTGGGGGGTGGGTGGTGGGTGGTGGGGGGGACCAGGGGTGCTGTGTATGTGTGTGTGTGCACCTAGAGGTGGGGGGCACAAGTATGAGGCCCCCGTCATGATTTAGGCTCCCATGCAAATTTAATCAATTCGAGTACCTCTCGCCAGCCAGGGCTCATTAGCGGCAATTTAAAAAGGGGGCTCTGTGATCCCCACCTCACTGCATGAGCCAGACATTCAACTCCGGCACACACACACTCACACACACAAACATGCTAAGATACACACACATATCCAAATACTCACACACAAGTACACAAAAAACGCACACACGTCAGGGGCACTGTCAAGACTGTAAAGATTTTCCTTCAGACGTCTTCCCCCTGGCATGGAGAGAGACCCTGCCTGCACGCCAGCCGAGCCCCCCTCCTCTTCCTCCCCCCCTTTCTGTCCCTCCTCTCTATCCACTACTTCAAAAGCCCCATGACACCCAGCTTCAAGTTAAAGGCGAGAGGGATCCGCAGATAAAGACTACCTCTCATCCCCCACCCCTCGCATTCTGAGGCTCCCTCCCAACACTCAAACCCCAGGCTACCTCTCTCTTCTCCCCACCTCTCGCTCTCCAGCTCTCCGTAATTGGGGGATCGATTAGTATTGTCCTTAACCATCCTTAACCTTGGCTCTGTGCGCTGGCTCTGGAGCAGGGCAGAAATGTGTCGGTGAATGAGGAGGGTGGAGGTGCAGCACTCGTGGTTTGCAAGGATCAAGTGGCAGCTTAAAACCGTGTGGGGAGACGATAGTGTTTGTGACTAGGGCTGCAACTAACGATTATCTTCATTGTTGATTAATCTGCCGATTATTTTCTCGATTAATTATTAATTTTTTGGTCTATAAAATGTCAGAAAATGGTGAAACATGTTGAACAAAGCCCCAAATGACATCCTCAAATGTCTTGTGTTGTCCACAACTCAAAGATTTTCAGTTTACTGCCATAGAAGAGTAAAAAAACCAGAAAATATTCACATTTAAGAAGCTGGAATCAGAGAATTTTTACTTTTTTTTCTTAAAAAATTACTCAGACTGATTAATCAACTATCAAAATAGTTGGTAATTAATTGAATAGTTGACATTTAAGCGATTAATCTTTGCAGCTCTATTTATGACCAGTTTGTATTCTGTATCATCTTATCATAAAGAAAATGTGACCACAAAATAACCTGCAATTGCCTGAGAAAACAAGTTCAAGGTTTGGTTCAGCAAAATTACAATAAAACATTTTCTAGTTTTATTTTTATTTGCCCAGATTTTATTTGTCTCTGAGATTTATGCTGCCATCCCAATACAATTGAGGTTAGTATTGAAATATTATATTTTAAAATGTAATAGCTACGGCACTTTCCAGAAACAGTGCCTCTGTCACTCTGGATAATGCAGAGAACATAATGTCAGCAGTTTTCATGGGGATATTTCTTCAGTAGGAAGTAATACTAATGAAAACTGTTCACTTTGAGGTCTGTACGCTATCTAGAGTAACTTGCACATTGTCTCTGAAAGAAGAGTTAATTTTCAATACTGCAAGCAGCAAAAAGGAAATTTTGTTCACTGCTACTGTATTGGGATGGCGGCTGAAATCTCAGGGATGGATATCTCAAAACATGAGCAAAGAAAACCAAATCTATAAGTAGATCAATAACATTTGTGGTAAGTAAGAAAATATATTTATTAGGGCTGTCAAAGTTTACACATTAACACAAATTTGTTTTCATGCCACTAATTTCTTTAACGCATTAACGCAACTTGCCATTTTTAGGTTGTAGCAGGCTCAGTTTTAAATCTAGAGTGAAGACTGGCATATGAAAACTAGAAAACTTCAGGAATCCTTTGATACCAACCATGTCATACTAGCTTGTTGCAAAGGAGGCTAAATATTGCTCCAAACTTGTGCTAAATTTTGGTGAGGAAAAATTGGCATGGCCATTTTCAAGGGGGTCCCTTGACCTCTGACCTCAAGATATGTGAATGAAAATGGGTTCTATGGGTACCCACGAGTCTCCCCTTTACAGACATGCCCACTTTATGAAAATCACATGCAGTTTTGGGCAAGTCATAGTCAAGTCAGCACACTGACAGCTGTTGTTGCCTGTTGGGCTTGAGTTTGCCATGTTATGATTTGAGCATATTCTTTTATGATAAATGCAGTAGCACTGAGGGTTTCTGGACAATATTTGTCATTGTTTTATGTTGTTAATTGATTTCCAGTCATAAATATATACATACATTTGCATAAAGCAAGCATATTTGCCCACTCTCATGTTGATAAGAGTATTAAAGACCTTACAAATCTCCTTTTAAGGTACATTTTGAACAGATAAAAAATGTGATTAATTTTCAATTAATCGCGATTTTCTATGGACAATCACGCAATTAATCGCCATTAAATATTTTAGTCGATTGACAGCCCAAATATTTTTGTAATTTGAGTGAACTGACCCTTTAAATAAAACTGATAAATTCCCCCATATAAATGAAACAAAATATTAGTGTCAAATAGAAAACTTACATCTCTACCTTTGCTATAACTAACACCTCATGAAAAGCCTGGAACAAAGCAAGTTCATCTAAAATGTACAATATAAAACAGCATTAAATAGACCTCAAAGAAACACATCACAATATGTTCCCCTTATTTAAAGGACTAGGATTTTTTTCCATGATATCTGTGATAACTAAACTTGTAGAACAAAGATCCATTGTATTGTACCCCTTCTTAACCAGGCTACACTTTTACTCTCAAACAGTTACTATATATCGGGGTCAATGTCATACCCTGCAGCTGTGTGACCACACAGCACTCCACTTCTAACTCCCCCCGTTCCAAAAATGACTATTCGTTTGCAAACCTCCAGGGTCATTAACCTAAAGAGATGGCGTTGTGGGGGACAGGATGGCCTGTGCGAGTCGTCAAATGAATTACGAGGCTTTTGACAATAGAGAAATGCCTGTCTATATCTTTAAAATCAGAAGGTCGCACACTGTGCCCACCCCTGAGCCCTGCCACTGCATCCCGGCGTAAGAGTCCCGTTGCTGGGGGGAATGAAAGGAGAGCTTGAGGAGGAACAGTGGCTTGTCTGTGCTTGGGTCGCACAGTCAGATAGGGGTCCCGGAACTGCGCACACAGTGTTTTGACCCCTGGGCTCTCCTCAATGACCTCCACCCCCTTCCGCTTATGGACGCCGGGCCCTGAGGGTCCCGATACACACACGCTCTCTCAGCGGTGTGACGCAGTAGCAGAGGGCAGCGAGGGTGGGAGGAAGGCGTGAGGAAGGAGGGAAGGAGAGTTGGCCAAGGACGTCAATCACTCGTTTACTGGGTACAACACAATTCTGACATGAATGGTCAACACTGAAATGCTTCTTAAGGACCTTGTGTGGTGCACAATGAAATCCATGCATGCGTATACTGTACATGTTTACTACATGTACAGTAAATACACATAGTTTTATGTTTTTTTTAGGGCTGTGAATCAGTTGAAATATTTAATTGTGATTAATCGCATGATAGCCCATAGTTAATCGCGATTAATCGCAAATTAATCGCACATTTTTTTATCTGTTCAAAATGTACCTTAAAGGGAGATTTGTCAAGTATCTAATACTCTTATCAACATAGGAGTGGGCAAATATGCTTGCTTTATGCAAATGTATTTATATATTTATTATTGGAAGTCAATTAACAACACAAAACAATGACAAATATTGTCCAGAAACCCTCAGAGGTACTGCTTTTAGCATAAAGAATATGCTCAAATCATAACATGGCAAACTCAAGCCCAACAGGCAACAACAGCTGTCAGTGTGTCAGTGTGCTGACTTGACTTTACTTGCCTCAAACTGCATGTGGTTATCATAAAGTGGGCATGTCTGTAAAGGGGAGACTTGTGGGTACCCACAGAACCCATTTTCATTCACATATCTTGAGGTCAGAGGTCAAGGGACCCCTTTGAAAATAGCCACGCCAGTTTTTCATCGCCAAAATTTAGTGCAAGTGGAGCGTTATTTAACCTCCTTTACGACGATCTAGACATGGTTGGTACCAATGTATTCCTTAGATTTTCTAGTTTCATATGATACCAGTATCTTCACTATCTTCACTCTGGCTTTAAAACTGAGCCCGCTACAACCTCCGGAAGAATGATTTCATTAATGCATTAAAGAAATTAGTCGCGTTAAAACAAATTTGCGTTAACGCGTTATTATCGCGTTAACTTTGACAGCCCTAGTATTTTTAAAAACATCCTCATCAACATTTCTACTGCAATGAGGAAACCGCTGTTAGCTCTGTACTGAGTATTAAATGAGAGGAACCAGTCCAAGTGCACATCACTCTTTCCCTGTTCTGGCCCATCACGAGGTATTGGCTCACCTTTGCTCTGGTCAGCAGTGTGTGGGCCAAGGCCTCTGGTCTCCCTCCTCCAGCCCCTCCACCTCTCACTGCGCCTGGTGACATTTGTGCCTGGCTCCCTCTCTCCCCTCTTCCCCTCCAGTGGCTCCCAGGAGAGGCTGATGGATGGGCCCTGTTTATGAAGCTGCTGCCACCACAGTGATCAATCAAACCTGGGTCACTGTGATCTGCTGCCGGGCGCCAGGTCTTCAGTCTATTTCGCACTATAGGCTGGAGGAACCACACGTACAGTTTGTTAGTACTCACGGCAGCACTATAAAGAACTAGAAAAGGATACATTTTGTGAATTTGAGTGTGCTTGTCTCACCTGAAGTGCTGAAGTGCTTGACTCAAGGAACTTCAAATATCAGGACAGGGATTGGCGAGGACTGATGGCAGGAGGATCAACAGAAGAGTTGGCCTGAGTGGCAAACCAGGGATCTTTTTACAATGAGGCATCTGAGCTAATCCCCACTCCAACCATGGCACTCAGGGAAACTGATCAGCACACGCACACACTGTCCTGAGAAGTCTAATGAGCCAAAGACGATGTGCCTGTATGAGCTGGATAGTCTTTTGAGAGCAGAAAGATGTGAGGAAGACGTGGAAATTACAGCCCTCATAGGACTTTATCATAGATGACATTTTGACGTGTCACAGTAGGAAAAGCACAGGTGTAATTCATTAAATTAGTGATGGCTGAATTCCATTTAGCTGCTTCGATTTCTGGGTCTTGTGCATGCTGGCTCACTGTCACACTGTCATGGCTTACTGGGACACCTGAATGTAGCAGAGCCATCTTAAAGCTTCAGTAGGCAGAATGTTTTTGGCATCATTGGGCAAAAATTCCATAATAACCTTTCAGCATATTGTAATTCAAGTGTTTTGAGAGAAAACGAGACTTCTGCACCTCCTCATGGCTCTGTTTTCAGGCTTTAAAAAATCTAGCCCGTGACGGGAGACTTTGGCCAATCACAGGTCATTTCAGAGAGAGAGCGTTCCTATTGAGCGTTCCTATTGGCTGTGCTCCGGCTGGTGACTGTTTTATAAAAATAGCTTTTTTTAATCATATTTGCTCCATTTCTACCCACTGCAGCTTTAAATGTCATTAGTAACACTTTTGCTTTTCCTAGCATGACACTTCAAATATCTGCTGCTGTAAAAAAAGGCCTAGGAGTATTGGCATTGATTTGCATGGTTAATAAATATTGGGATAGGCTCATTGGTGACAAATGTAAGGGGGCATCACATCAAGATAACTCACTGAATGAGACTAAACTGTAGAAACAGGTGTAGCTGTAACAATAGTTACATTCGTCTCTCAAGGGAGCCTTTTAACGGAGGTATTTTTGCATAAGCACAGCTGCAGCTAATAAAATTAATAATGGGTAATTTTGATTAAAGTGAGCTAATGAGCAAGCATTGACAATAGTATTATTATTATCAATGCATGCTAACTGACACCTAAATCATACTTAATTTTATTAGCTGCAGCTGTGTCTATCCTGCTGTGACATGTGAAGAGGGTCTGTTGGAGGTGAATACTGCATCCCGAGTCAAGACTGCATCAAAGGTGTGTCCTTCAAAGGCTCTGAAGACTTAAAGGGATAGTTCGGGTGTTTTGAACTGGGGTTGTATGATGTACTTATCGGTAGTCAGTGTATTATCTACAGTAGATAGCGCTCGGCACGGCCCCAGCTTGGAGAAGCAGACAGGAGCAATGTACTGCTGTGGACGGGGCCGGCAGCAAAACGTATTTTAGCCACCTAAAAGAAAGGCTCACCTAAAAAAATCAATATCAGTTTAAGTGTACGCTATATTTAAAATATTTTTGCCGGTTTACCTTGCCATGAGACAGCTATATAGTCTTTGTTTCCAATGGGGAACTGAAGCTGTTATCTATTCTCTCATCAAAGCAACCAGACTCCATTGAAAAAAACAGTAATTTAACCTCGCAGAACACGGGAGTTGCTGATCTAACACTGCCTCGATCAGTTGGTTTGAGTTATTGTGTGACTTTGGTGAATCCGAACTAACCAAAGTCACTCAAAATCACAAACTAACCGATCGAGGCGGCGGTAGACCAGCAACTCCTGTGTTCTGCAAGGTAAAATTACTGTTTTTTTCAATGGAGTCTGGTTGCTCTGACAAGAGCATAGATGAATACAATGGCTTCAGTTCCCCCGTGGAAAGGGCTGTCTGATGGCAAGGTAAAGCGGTGAAAATATTCTAAATATAGCGTACACTTAAACTGATACTGATTTCTTTTTAAGGTGAGCCTTTCTTTTAGGTGACTAAAATATGTTTTGCTGCTTCCCCCGTCCACAGCACTACATTGCTTTGGTTCTGTGCGGTAACTCCTGTCAAGCTGGGGGCGTGCCAACCGTCATTACTGTAGGTAATACACCCACTATGGATAAGTACCTCATACAACCCCACTTCAAAACACCCAAACTATCCCTTTAAGCTGAACCTGTGCCTCCACTACACAAGATGGTCCAGCCTCACAGACACAGAAGCTAACTTAAATGCTAAGTCGGAAATGTCCAAGTTCAACAACAAAGTTACCCTCAAATGACCAAAAAACTGGTAAATACGAGTAAACTAACATGGCTGCTAACAATGGAGTTTATCTCCAGCTTCAATTACTTACATATCGGAGTGGCCTTTTCATTGGTCCACATCATATCTTTTACCAGTGACTGATGACCTCATGAATGCAGATACCTGATAAATATGAACTGGACATGGGATACTTCCTGACTTCATGAGGTGACAAGGCCAACCTGAACGCAACCAACTCGCTTGCAATGAGCTGTGGACGATGCCAAAGTTGTGTCTTTCAAATTCTGGCAGAAAACTAATGCATTTCTTTGGCGTTTTAGTAGAAGCCTTTGAAATGGAACATCAGTCTAATATGAAAGGTTTGAAATGTGAATGAACTCCTCAGTTCACAACCTACTAAACTAGAGAGCAGTTTGTGACACATGCAAAGACAGAACACATCCTTGACATCTTACAGAAAACATCACACTATAATTTACCTCTACTCTAAATGTTGGTCATACTAGTGACTTCCAGTTTAGTCTATTCTATGCATGTTCCAGTGTCTTCAGCCACCAGCAGATTTATTTCTCAAAATAGTGTGATAAAGAACACTAATGCCACCTACTGGTACAGGAACAAAATACAATCTACTGCCACAATTCTGATGGTTCCGCTGACCAGAGCACATACAACATCCCTAGTTCAAATTCAGCCTGAGGCCTCTTTCACTACTCATGCCATTGTCTCTTACTCCTATTTCTTAAGACTCTCCATTGGCAACAAACCTATAAAATAAATGCAAGTCAAGAATTCACATAAATTTGTATGTTCTTCTGATGTTTATTTGAAAGAAACTAAAAGTCGTAGATAAATATGTACAAAACTGCAGAGCTGCAACAACAGTTGAGGAAAAGAAAATGATCCAATGTCCGTGGTCTATGGTGTGATCTAGAAGTCCATTATTTCACCAGGATCTTATTGGCAGAGTTTTCTTCTCAGCATGATGATTCTCTCTCAGCGTTTCCTCTTGGCCTCAAACTTGTAGATAGCTGCAGCATTGGGTGTCTCCTTTTTTACCTTCACTTTGTTGTTCTTATCCTGATGCACAGAGTAATAAAAGATCTTAATGTTGATTTGACAGTCATTTGCAACTGAAACCAAAATGCCCGTTGTGATTAACAACATCTTCTCCTCACCTGTAGGTCCTTGCGGGTCTGAATCTTCTGGCTGATGACAAACAATTTCTTTTCTCTGTCAATCCTCTGGGAGAGGATCTTATACTGGTGATTCCTCTGCTTGGCCAACTTCTACAGTTCAGAGTGAAGAGACAACATGAACCATCAATGGGTATGTAGTTTAAGCTTTTTTTTACATTTAGACGGGATGGTCACACAGTAAATGAGGCTGATCTACATGCATTACAAACGCATACCTTCATACTGTGAGGCTCTACAGCTCCCTGGATGCTCTTTGTCTCCAAAGTTTTCAGAGTTGGTCTGTTGAACACTCGGTCCACCAGCTCAGGAGCTGTGTCGAGGTGGTTTGCCAGGTCAAATGACTGCACTGAGGAAACACAGAAAAACTTTCATTACAATTTTTCAACTTTTCGAGTAACCAAATAACTATTAAATCCCACAAATATGTGTATTCGCATCATAATTAGCTACTGTACATTTATATTTACCTTCCGTCTTGGAACCCACAAAAAATGTATGTTTGTTTTTTTGTTTGCTGTCTGCATCCAGGAGATGGAGCGATCCTTTCATCCTCTCAATTTTCTGAAAACAAATGATAAACAAACAAATATTTACAGGCAGTAACAACAGAAGCCCTATTGGGGGAGGATTCATTTTACAGTGGGAGGTTAGGTAATTGCCGGAACAATAATTTTGTTTTCAGTGCATAATCAAGTCCATTTTTGTTGTGTTCTTTTATTCCAAATTTAAAGGTCCCATATTATGCTCATTATTAGCTTCATACTTATATTTTGTGTTTCTACTAGAACATGTTTACATGCTGTAATGCTCAAAAAACCCTTTATTTTCCTCATACTGTCTGCCTGAATATGCCAGTATTTACTGTCTGTCTGAAACGCTCTGTTTTAGTGCATTTCAACAGAATTGCAGAAATGCGTTGCTAGATAACAGCTTGGGTCCATGTTTATTTCCTGTCAGCTGATGACAATCACATACACTGCAGCTGGAAATAAAATGGGACACATTTAAAATGTTTACGTTTAAAACTGTGAAATGGTCTATATATTGTACATTTGTGACATCACAAATGGACAGAAATCCCGACGGCTTTTTTTAAAGGCACAGTTTCTGAATACAGGCTGTGTGTATTTCTCTGTGGATTGAGCGTTTCGATACTTTTACAGTATTTATACAGCATTTATTACACAGCTTTGTTGAATACTCGATTCTGTTTAGTCAATCACGGCGTTCTACGGTTTGTTATTTCTTTATAGCAGAGCGTTGCTATGTATAACATACCGTTGCTATGGGCGCAGACTTAGATTTCTTAAGTAAGTAGCCGTGTAGTAAGCGGGATAATGTACAGCTAGCGGGTCATTTTTGTGAAATAAACCCCTTCAGGGCTTCACGTCGGGGTGCCGCATCGCCCTGTCGGGGTTTATTTCACAACAATGACCGGCTCGCTGTACATTATCCCTTACTTAAACGTGCTTTATAATATAAGACATGGAAATCTCCCTTTTTACAATATGAGACCTTTAAAAGAGGCACAAGAGGTTCCGTGCATGAGCTATTACAGGAAAAATAAACCTACCTTAGCCTCTGCAACCCTTTTCATCTCCACATATTTGATATCCTGCGTCCTCATCACTTTCTTCTGCTCCTCTGTCACCTCCACCTCCTCATTGGCTTTTTTCGCCACGTGAACTCCATCCTGTCAACATGCCACAAAGCAATCCACATATATTAAATAATATAGGCACAGACATCAGATGAGAGGATTTACATAGGGTTTTTCTGTCTCGTTGCTCGGATGATGACACTTATCTTACCTGCAGCTGAGAGCTGATCATGTTGTAGTAAAACTCATCCGGGTTCTTATCCAGAGCTTTCTTCCGCAGAGCAGCAAGAGTGTTTTGTTTCTTGTGGTAATCACTATAAAACAAACAAACAAAATGTATTCCTCAACCATGTTTGACATCAAAAGTCCAACCCAAAGCCTGGACACAAAAAACACGCCTCTTAAAACTTGTTTCAACTCACTCTGCGCGGAGTTTGTAGTCTTTCTTCTTCTCCAGCAACCCCAGATGTTTCCTGAAACCAGGCTGGTCGGACAAAACGATACAGTTAAGACAAGTTATTCACATTCAGTATTCATGTTTATTATATACAGAACATCATATTTATTAGGTTTGTGATCATTTATAGACATCTCCAGTGGTGGAAAGACACTAAGAACATTGACTCAACTATGGTACTTAAGTACAATTTTGAAGTACTTTACTTGAGTATTTCCATTTTCTGCTACTTTATACTTCTCCTCCATTACATTTCAGAGGTAAATATGTTACTTTTTACTCCATTACATTTATAAGATACCTTTAATTACTAGTTACTTTTCAGATTATGTATTTTTTAAGATTAAACCAGTGGTTTACATCTTTTTTGGCTCCTGATCTCTACAAGAAATCTGTCTGCCTGACCCCTACAGTAGGTTGGGAACCACTGGACTAAACTGTATATGAAGTAGTTCTTTAAGTTAAAATGCTGCTTACACATTGATGAATCTGTATGTAACAATCTACAATATAATATACTATATAGTAATATGCCAGTCAGTGGCCATTTTTCTGCAGAACGAGTACTATTACTTTTGATACTTTAAGTACATTTTGCTAATGATACTTTTGTACTTTTACTTCTATTACGGACTTCTACTTGTAATAGAGTATTTTTCCATAGTTGTATTGGCACTTTTACCTAAGTAAATGATCTAATTACTTCCTCAACCGCTGGTCATCTCAATAATATCCAGGGACACTTCATAACATAGCATCAGGCTAGCAAGCTAACAAGCTAGCCAGCAAAACAGTGAAATGCTCACCTGAGATCTTTCATGGTGGTTTCTCTGTCGGGATTTCAACGCTTTCCTGAACGAAGACATTCTGAAAAATGTCCTCAGGGTTGGTACAGCAAAATAGTTGAGTCCAAGTAGGTATATGTTGGGCTTTACTAAACTGTGTAGACTCTAAAGCCTCCCTGCTGCCTCGGCTCTGGTGCTGCTTCCCTGGTAGCTGAACATGTGGCTTCCTGCCTGGTTCAGACAGAGTTGTTTTTCATTTCCCTGCCGCAGATTCGCAACTCAACATTTCAATGAGTTATGAATCATGACGGACAATATACTAATATAAAAAAAATCCCATAATTATTCTTTGTCATTTGACAAGAAACAGAAACAAAATGACTGATTTTCTCGATATAATAAAGTGATATGAATTTCATACTCCGTGTTGCAGAAGCGCGTAACAACCGGTAGGTGGTGTTGTTGCATACATTTTAGAAATGTTACAGTGGAATCATAGTAGACGTGTTATGCAGTTGTGCAGGGCTGGTTTTAGTGTTATGGAGGCCCCAGGAAAAGACCAATGTGAGGCCCTTCTCCTTTTTGCTTAATGCAATCATATCTAGTGAACAAAAAATATTTTTGGCAACTTTTTTTCAGTTAACAAAGCCACAGAACTAAAGGAGAGACCCAAATTCTAATGCCACTATTTCATCACATACACCTATCTTAATTATTGCATATTTTAATGTGTTTGCCTACCTGATTGTAAACATGTAACGAATTATTGTAAAGGAGAATTGGGCGTCTTGTGTGTTTTCGCCCACACAGTCTGTAAATTGCTATTAATATTTAAAACCACGCCTATTCCTGACTGATCACCATCTAACTTTTGTAATTAGAATAATTAGACCTTTTTATTTATTTATTTATTTATTTATTTGATTTAAGAATGAACGTCCATTTTTTGTCTTTTTTTAGTGGGGGAGAGGGGGTATTTAGGGGGGGATAGCAAGTCAGCAGTAGATGTCACATATTAGTGGTGTACATCATCTGAAAGCTGGAAACCTGAAGATTAATTTGAGATGCAGCTCAGGACTGTGTGTCAAATTGTCAGGCATAAATCAGAGTCATAATTCAGAAAGAAATAACTAATTAAAATAATTTATGAAAGTGTATAAGGGCTTAGAACATTATGATAGAAGTATATGGTGGCCATTCCCATGCTCTATTATGTCTCACAAGTTTTTGCAGCAATTTTTGCGTTGATACCATTTGTTACACAGATTTGGTGCTAAATTTAACTATTTTTTACCACTCGAGAATTGATAAAAATAATCAAAAATCCCTGCATTTTTCGGCGATAGGATGGCAAACACTACTGTTCTGGAAACCGCTCAGAAACCCCCTTATTGTCAATCTACATAGGAAAGCCATCCATCTTCTGAAGGCCCTAGGTCTCTAGTTTGTGGCTGTAAAGTTGGCTGACCTCAAGGCTGTGATCCTAGAGGTCACAACAGGTCATTTTATACAGTGAGGTCAAGTTAAAAAAAAAATGGTCTCACTACAATGAAATGGCTACTATGGGGACTAACATCATCACACATGAATACAGTTTGGCTCATTGGATCCACAAGAATCTCAGCTTTACAGCCATACCCAATTTATGTAATTCCAAGACTGTTTAGGGACCCCAGTATATAGAAATATTAAAATACACCGTTTTAGAATAGGCGGAAATTACACATTTATACTGCATGCAACAAACTGCATTGTTTTTACCCCAAACTGCATGGAATTATCATAAAGTGGGCATGTCTGTAAAGGGGAGAGTCATGGGTACCCATAGAACCCATTTTCATTCAGATATCTTGAGGTCAGAGGTCAAGGGACCCCTTTGAAAATTGCCATGCCTGTTTTTTAAATTCAAAGCCCTGTAATATTTAATCTGGCTTTAAATATTCAAGACCACAAAAGTTGCATTATAGGGTTTACTGGCTACAAGGGAAATGGGTTTAAATATATTCATCCAAGTAGAAGACCAATGCAATTGGTATCTGCCATTTAGTTGTATACAAGCCAGGCTTGGCACAGTACCCGCTTAGAACAAGTGAGGGTCATCACAGTGCTGCTGACTTAATATGTTTTGGCTGCACTGTACATACACCAAATTATTCTGGTCATTATAATGAGGGCCTGCATTTGCCAGAGCGCACAGTTAACACTAATTGATAACAAGTTTCTGTTTTTCCAACATAGACATTTATTGCATGTTTCCGTTGAGGTTCTAGACCCCTGTTTTGATTCATGTCCAGACCGATAGACCTAAAAGAGATTACAGAGAGACTGTGATATTCCTTGAAACATTCTCACACACTTTTCTCTCCATTTTGAGAGGAAAAAAAGTGCTGCGGGGACTTGGACGATGAGGGGGTCATCACTCTACTCTGGGGGAAAATACTATCCACTTCCTGACATGATATTTTGGGTAGTGGGTAGACAAAGACAAAGCCGCAATGGCACCAGTCCCTAATCTCACCCAGACTCCCAACTCTTTGTGGATGTGAGAAGAAGCCTTTAGGACAGAGACTGATACTCCACTAAACAGACATTTTCCCCCCATGGCAGCTCACTATCCCCTCACCAACCACAAGGAATTTGTTTTATATGTGTGAGATTTGCCCGGCATGCAGGATGTTTTGCGGGTGATTAGACCTATGAATGGGATCAGTGTTTCCACATTATGTCACAGGCTTGTTTATCAGTCTGATGTCTAATGACCCCGATTCCTGTGAAGGATTCAGCCCAAGGCCCGACTGGTTTACTCACCCGCTAACGTGTTTAACTAGAAAAACACTGACGGCAGCCAGGATTTACGGGTAACATGTCTGCGTTCTGACTTACTCGGCTCCTTGCTGTTTAATTCATGGGAGTATTTATCATTACAAGTGAAATGCCTGTTGAGCCACGACAGGGGTAAATTCTACTTTGTAAATCAGGGGCTTGTAACTAGCTGATGCAAGAGCAGGAGGACAAGAGGTTGTGGGTTTGTTCAGGGTCAGCAATGAAGGAATGCCCTTGTGTGGCAGATGCAGATCCGTTTGGTTTTCTAATATGACCCTGTAAAAATAACACTGCTGACATATTGTAAGACTGCTGCACTTGGGCTGAGCTCAGGGCTTTGGTATGTCTCCCCTGACCATGGTTGGTCCTCATCTGCGAGCTGCCAGGCCAGCCCTGTCGAAAAATGCATGAGCCAGAGAGTTCCTCCTGAGTGATTATTTAGTTGCATCTCTTAAAATTAACCCAATGCAGCAAAACAACATCAGACAGATTCAGAAGTCAGCCTGGTAAATAAGTTTTTGTTGGCTGTGTGGGAACCTACTTAAGTATAATTTTGAGGTGCTTTAATCATTTCCATTTTCTGCTATTTTATACTTGTACTCCACTATATATCAGAGGGAAATATTGTACTTTTTACTCCACTACATGTATTTGACATCTACAGTTACTAATTACTTTTCAGATGAAGAATTTAGATTAAGAAACCTATGATAAGCATATAAAATACATATTTATTATGATATAAAATAATATCTATTTTCAAAGATTACACCAGGGATTCCCAAACGTTTTGATTTGTGACCCCACAAGCAGTGTCTTGGGGCCCAAACAGAGATTTGCTCTCTAAACTTCTCAGATGGTTTAATTTAAATAACTGTTTTAGTCCCAAGCAGATAAAATTGGTATATTTTAGAAATTTTTTTTGTTATATTAGTTGAAATTCTTATTACATCCCGACAGCAATCTATAAAGCCAATGCTCTGACAAAAAAAGAAAAAAACATATCTGTATCGGTATCTGTGTGTGACGCAGGACTGTAAAAATAAACTTGTCCAATAATTTTATTTGACCCGAATGTAATGATTGAACGGGCTATCTACCTGCCTGATTGCATGTCACTGTCTTCTACAAGCTGCTAGCTTGACAGCTGTGAGTACTAACAATAGCCATGTTCACCATTCACGTTCATTATGATATGTTTATGTTTGTAATAATAATAGTGGGGGAGTGGCTTTAGAGGGAGGCCTGAAGCGACGGACTGTCAGTGTTGCGACTTGGCGACTTTTAGGGACTTTTGGAGCTAGTTAGCAGCTAGCTGGTTTCATTAGAAAAGAGTTGACAACACTGAGCTGGGTTTTTCGATTGGATCATTTTTAAAAATGTAGTGTACTCTTGCTAGTTTCTCAAGAACACCGACCCTGCCTATAATCATCTTATTCATTATCACCATCTTATTAAATAAGACCTCCAGATTGGGAGACACTGCAGTAAACTGAACTTTATATAAATTCAACCCGGTCGGGGAAGGCATATAAATCCCACAACGGACATTCCGCGTGTCATGAGTACGCATTTTAGCCTTTTCGCGTGTCATTTGTATGCCATGCAAACGTCTACAGTTAGGTTTAGGTAAGAAAAACACTAACTTAGGATCAGGCAAAAAAAAAAAAAACACTTGGGTAGGGTTAGGGAACCCGCCATGGTTGGACTTAAAATAAATACAAATATAAATAAGTAGTAAAACTAAGTAAAATACATACAAAAACAATGTAACTCAACTACGGAACAACACGTTACAAACGTCAATAAAAAACATGTGACAATCATCACTAACATAACTTACTAAACAAAACACTGGTCAACACCGGTCTCCTTGTTAAAAGTCCTGTGTTTGTTGGGCCCAAATAAGCTCCAACACGACCAACTACAACAGTTAAGTCCTAATTACATATTGATGCATTAGTATTAACAATCTAATAATGTAATATATAATAATGTAACATTCACAGGTGCCTTTTTCCTTTAGACTTTGTTCTTTCTTAAGTAAAGGATCTGAATACTTCTTTGGTTATTGGACATTCCCAGCCTTACCTCCAAATATTGCCCTCTACTTCTAGATGCCTGAGCCATACAGTAGGTGCAATCCTGGGTGGGATTCTCACCATAACCACAGACTCTTGTAAAACAAAAATTGGCTCCAATTAAGAGCCAATACAGTGCTTATTTTCCCTGCTTGAGATTTGAAGTGTATATTGTAGCATGGCTTTTATACTCCAGACAATCACAGCAGTGAAGTGGCGAGAAATGGATGGGTTTCAGATGAGTCAAAGCATACAGCAAGTGTTCTGTAAAAAAGCGATTATCGCCAATGTCATCAAAAGGAGCGTTCAGTTGATGGTCTTTTGATAGTTTGTTTTGAGCTTATTTTAAAAAGCCAGCACACGATGTCCCTCTTTATTATCTTCATATGCTAAAGCTACAAACCAATTGTAAATGCATTGTCTTTACTTATATTCCTTTTGATTATGCAGCATGCCACAATTTCCATTCACCATCATGTATGTGATGAAAACAGACAAATACTGTTACAAGTCATACCTATACTTATTACTTGAGTGGGACTGTTAACAGTTTAATTGCCTCATTAGTCTGCAGCTGCGCAGGGCCATGATGCTCATTAGAGTTAATCTCACTCAGGTATTCCAAAACCACACATCCAAGAAAAGAGTTTAAGGTTTACAATTTAATTTAAATGTAGTTTAGCAGCACGACAGTCACCTGAGACGTCACCATCACTGTTCACACGCTGCTTCAAAAGAAAAGAAGAAAATATCTTAAATAAAGTTATGTTTGAATAGCAAAAAGATATTTAGCATTTTCCATTTTGATACTTGTTTGTTTTTTCCTTTTATGTTCTCTTCAGTGTAAATGTTCACACTTTGAACTGATACTTGGTCAGTTAAAACCATATTAACCTTTTAACTTGTTTTTCGAAACTAAAACAGAGAGATGTTTTAAGTAGTAGGTAAAAAGAGCTACCCTTAACCTTTTTACGGAGAAAGAAAGAGTGAGGGAGTGATCAGGCCATTTGTTGTTGTTTTGATGAATTGACAGGCATCTATCCTCTAATTTGTTGCACACAGTCTGACAGGACCACGCCTCACAGTGTAAAATTAGAATTTATAATTAGGGGTTGTGGGGAATACAGGGGTCAGACCACTCTTTCAGTTGTCACATGACCATGAAAGATAAGAGTCACATGCTTAGACAGTTGTGTAAAAAGGTCTTCCGTGTTTAATGAGATATTTCATGTGTAACACTTTGCTGCTGCTTTTGCATTTCCAAAACAAAACAAAATGTAGCTATATAATAGTGTTTTAATGGTTTTAGCGTGCTTTACATAATTTAACAAGGTGTTAAATTATGTAAATCGTCAAGGGTTAAAAGGTAGAATCCAACAATGTATTATACAACATGCAGTGAATTATTTTCTTTCATTCACTCCAGGCTTTATGCTAAGCAAAGCTAACATGATAGTATTTAGTAGTATAAAAATAGTAATAGTAAATATAAATAGTATAACTTTTGGGCTTATTTTTGAAGACACTGGCAAACATCCTTTTGTCACCTTTTGTTGTTAAGAGGTAGAGAAACTTGTTCTTTGATTGCTGATATTTTGTGCCATGCTTTTAAACACACCATTACCACACCAACCAATTTAATGGGAAGAAAATACAAAAAAGGGATTTAGTGTTTCCTCCGGAAATGTATTTATTTGTTTTATTTATTTGTAAATATAAATGTACTATATAAAACACAAATGTAAAATAAGTGCTGAAGCATTATTTAGATCATGAGAAACTACGACAGGGGTGGTGGTTCCCCTCTTCAAAAAGGGGGACCAGAGAGTGTGTGCCAATTACAGGGGTATCACACTACTCAGCCTCCCTGGTAAAGTCTACTCCAAGGTGCTGGAAAGGAGGGTTCGGCCGATAGTCGAACCTCGGATTGAAGAGGAACAATGCGGATTCCGTCCTGGCCGTGGAACAACGGACCAGCTCTTCACCCTCGCAAGGATCCTGGAGGGGGCCTGGGAGTATGCCTATCCAGTCTACATGTGTTTTGTGGACTTGGAGAAGGCGTATGACCGGGTCTCCCGGGAGATACTGTGGGGGGTGCTGCGGGAGTACGGGGTGAGGGGGGCCCTTCTTAGGGCCATCCAATCTCTGTACGCCCAAAGCGAGAGCTGTGTCCGGATCCTCGGCAGTAAGTCGGACTCGTTTCCGGGGGGGGTTGGCCTCCGCCAGGGCTGCGCTTTGTCACCAATCCTGTTCGTGATATTCATGGACAGGATATCGAGGCGTAGTCGGGGGGAGGAGGGTTTGCAGTTCGGTGTGCTGAGGATCTCATCGCTGCTTTTTGCAGATGATGTGGTCCTGTTGGCATCATCGGACTGTGACCTCCAGCACTCACTGGATCGGTTCGCAGCCGAGTGTGAAGCGGCTGGGATGAGGATCAGCACCTCTAAATCTGAGGCCATGGTTCTCAGCAGGAAACCGATGGATTGCCTACTCCGGGTAGGGAATGAGTCCTTACCCCAAGTGAAGGAGTTCAAGTACCTCGGGGTCTTGTTCGCGAGTGAGGGGACAATGGAACGTGAGATTGGCCGGAGAATCGGAGCAGCGGGGGCGGTACTGCATTCGCTTTACCGCACCGTTGTGACGAAAAGAGAGCTGAGCCGGAAGGCAAAGCTCTCGATCTACCGGGCAATCTTCGTTCCTACTCTCACCTATGGTCATGAGAGTTGGGTCATGACCGAAAGAACGAGATCGCGGGTACAAGCGGCCGAAATGGGATTCCTCAGGAGGGTGGCTGGCGTCTCCCTTAGAGATAGGGTGAGAAGCTCAGTCATCCGTGAGGGACTCGGAGTAGAGCCGCTGCTCCTTTGCGTTGAAAGGAGCCAGTTGAGGTGGTTCGGGCATCTAGTAAGGATGCCCCCTGGGCGCCTCCCTAGGGAGGTGTTCCAGGCACGACCAGCTGGGAGGAGGCCACGGGGAAGACCCAGGACTAGGTGGAGAGATTATATCTCCACACTGGCCTGGGAACGCCTCGGGATCCCCCAGTCAGAGCTGGTTAATGTGGCCCGGGAAAGGGAAGTTTGGGGTCCCCTGCTGGAGCTGTTGCCCCCGCGACCCGACCCCGGATAAGCGGTTGAAGATGAGTGAGTGAGTGATGAGTGAGTGAGAAACTAGGCAACTACATTAGGAATGATCAAAATCATAGCCTCTCTTTTACCTTATCAGCTGTATATGATGTATATACTGTATATATATACATAATAAAACAAAACAACGAATTGAAAGACAGCAAAATGCTCCGTAGAGATGATGGTAACTGCACATTGATAATTCTCTGTGGGTTTGTCACTATGAGCAACCCATTTAACATTACACATAATCATTGTTAATATAAGAATATTGATTAGTAAAGCTTTAATTGATCTTTAACATGCAGGGATTCAAGCAGGTTGGATTTAGAATGAAGGACTGGATAGAAAATGTCTGTTATAAAAGTAGTAGAACAATGCTTTGTGTCATACGGGGTGGTGCTGCTGCCAACACCACTGTGGGCACACACTGTTTAACAGTGATGACTCAAATGATAAGATAAGGTAAGAATCCTTCCATGTACAGTATGACCTATTGGTAGCCAGCTGCAGCCACGATAAACGTCATCCCCGCTTGTTGAGTCATTACAAAAGTGACACATCAGGACTGGAGAAAGGACCCACACTGTAAAATAGGGAAGCGAAATCTAACAGCTGGGTTGGTCTTAACCCTGTTTGGTAATGTCAGGGCGTACAAAGGATAGTCAAAGGTCACTTAAGAGCAAAGTGCATACAGAATAAAGAGAGACATATGGAGGTTTTATTTTAAACAGAGAGACTGTTCAATTCCACCAATTTAATACTCAAACATATAGGGGAGATATTCAAAGAATTCCCCTAGACTAAAGGACATTTAAACTCTCCATTAGAACCAATGGGCTACCCCTGGGCTTGAGAAGTGGTCGTGTCTAGAAGGTAACCCGCAAATTGCTAAATCTGATCTGAGATCTGCAAAAACTTGCAAAAACTCTTGCGAGACTCGCTGCCCGACGACCTATCCTAACCTTATCTATTCGAGATCAATGCCTAACCTTAACGAGAGTTTCCCCAGTTTGCTGGTTCCCTTCTAGACACGACCCTGAGAAGTGAGGCTAATGCAGAAGTGCCTTAAACTTGCATTCTCTCTAATAGCCAGCAGGGGGCGACTCCTCTGGTTGCAAAAAGAAATCAGATTGTATAGAAGTCTATGAGAAAATGACCCTACTTCTCACTTGATTTATTACCTCAGTATTGTGGTAACATTGTAAACATGAGTTTATGTTCTCAATCGCTAGTTTCAAGTTTTCTTCAATACAGCATGATGTTCATGTAGTAAATTATGGTCCCATTTAGAGTCAAATAGACCATAAAGCAGGGTATGCTTTAGGGCGTGGCTACATTGTCATTGACAGGTCGCTACCACGACGTTGTCCGGTCTGGGAGTTGTCTGCGTTTTCGTCGCAGAACTTGAACCCTTTCACAGTGTGTTTTCCGTTCATGAAAGTTAATTATAACGTTTTTGTTCTCCTGAAAATGTCTTATTCAGCGTTCGGTTGTACTCAACTCCACCCTCTCGTGTCACTTCTGGTTGCAAAAAACCAACATGGCGATGGCCAAAAACCAAGATGGCGACAGCCCAAATACTGAACTCGAGGCTTCAAAACAGCAGTGCACAAACCAACGGGTGACATCACGGTGACTACATCTACTTCTTATATACAGTCTATGGTCACCAAAGACACCCAGTTTGTAATACTGCTAATCTATTCTATTCTAGTCACGGTGACTACGTCCACTTCTTATATACAGCCTATGATTAGAGCCCAGGAGTTATTGTAAAATATATATATTTTTTAAAAATATCGTGTGACGACAACTTGGAAAAGAAAAACTGACCGATTCTTGACATAATCTTTAACCCTGACCACGACCTTAACTTGTGCTGATCCTTCAACTACTATCTAACCCTGACCCAAAATCTACCCTACACCTACACAACCAATTTGTAATTCTAAAGCCAATCCCTGAAGTTGTTTTTTAAGACATTTTACTGGCATTCAGTGGTCACTGATAAAGATTCCTTTCCAAGCAAAGTGTGACCAAAACCCATTGTTGTGAGTGATTAATAGCTCTGCTACCCACCATCGCTGATTCACAGGAGAAACTACAGGATGTATTAATCGTAAAATGAAACAAAAAAAGTGTGCTCCGAGCAGCATCTGTAATGGAATTACATAAAAAGATGATATTTTATTTTGAAATCTAGTTTCTTTGCAGGTACTTGCAATATATCTTCAAACTCAGGTGTTTATATTACTAATGTCAAACTTTTTAGTTGTTCATTGCCTATCTTGTAGATGACTGATTAATTGATTTATTGACTGGCTGATTGACAAAATTCATTAAAAATTAAGCTTAAAAGTACCAAACGGTCAACACTCCCTCATTCATAAATCTTATAAAAAGCAGACTTTTCCACCAATACTCACCAATAAAACATAAGTGTATTAGAATAGGTTTAAAATAACCGGCTCCACAGAGACAGAGGGCCCTGCTGGGAGCTCCCATCACTCCCTCCACCGCCTGGACTCCTCTCTGGGCTCGTTTGAAGTCGCAGGAGGGAGGGAGGGAGGAATGGCTTTTTGGGGGGGGGCGGGATCTTGTGACTCACCAGCAACTTCCTCAGTAGTAGGAGGACAAATGTAGCCGGCAAGCTGCATCACTCTCCGCCGCAGAGATTTGACTACTGTCAGAAGAAAACACAAAAAGTTTTACAGCTGACGAGCGACGCTGCTGAACCGCCGGAGGAGCGACCTGCGGACTGAAGCCGGTCCTGAACCCGCTGACAGAGACTGGGAGGCGGGTTACCGCTGTCAACTCACAGAGGGTATACCTCCACACTCCTGGTAAGACTCCACTTTTTATTTATACCTATCTAGACTGTTTTACGTTTTCAGTGTCCACCTCTTCGACCTCAGTGGGAATTCAGTTAACAATGAAAACACGTGAAAACTCTTTTAACGTCAATTATTCGGAAGTTACTTAGAAAAGTTTTTTATTTAATGGGACAATAAACTAGTATATCCCCAAATGTTATCATAATGATTGTGGTTGAGGTTTTTTCCAATGAAAATAAACGACATCACTGAAGTTTATTAACTTCAAATATTGTGATAGCAATAGTATAACTATTTGAATATAATTAATGGGAATAACAGTGTTTCATAAAATACTTCAAAGTCTTTATTTATATTGGTATTATTATTATTAGTAATAGTGGTAGTATGGTTAGTTGCATGGTAATTATTAAATGTAAACATATGATTTAACACCTTAATATCATGTTTTCTCGATACTTTTCATTGTGAGAGTTTTTTCTGTTTAGCAAAAATCTGTGGAGATTAAAGCAGGCGTGGGCATGACATTATGACAAGCCTTGATACTTCACACCTTAGTCAAACATGCTGCCTGGGGAGAATCCTGCAAAGTAAAACCCTGACAAAAGAGGAACCACTTCCTGTGACAATTTGAGGGGGTCTGGACATTTTCTGTCTGCTTGTGTATTTTTATGCTCCCCTTGTTTATGCTTTTTTCTTCTCTTTTCTCTGTCACTCTAATCACACCTGCACTCATGTCCCCCAGTAATACAATGCACATAAACACACGCATGAGGCAAATAAACAACATCCAGTCAGTGGAGGAAGAGACTGTATTGGACCGTGTGACCCGTTGAACTGTGCGGAGGAAGGATTAAGGAACAACTGTTGTGTCACAGAAGCTCCCAGCTGAGCGGCGTGTGAAGGCCTCAGAGAGCAAAGTCCCTCAGGCTAAACTTGTCTCTTCTCGGGCAGCAGGAAGTGGGATATGGCAGTGTGCATCTGGGAAGGGTGTGTCTGCGCTGCAGCCTCTAGTTTTGTTTTGGGCGTACATCATCGCATCACGGCGCATAGTAGTAGTAGTAGTGTCACTCTCATGACGGTTGTTTGCTGTTCCACCTGTTGCGTCATCTGGGCGCAGTGGGCACGGTGGGAAAGTAAAATGTTGAGGCTTGCCAAAAGAGATGATTTGATCAAGATCTTACATGTTTTCTTGTGAATGTCACCTTCGAGTGTATTCTGCAATACTTTATGGGAGAATGAAATAATAGAGTTGAAGATGTTGCTCTTTAGTCTAGTCTACAGTTCACTAAAAGTGAAAAGCTGAGGCTTTGTCAGAAATCGTATACCATGCACTACATACTACATACTACATACTACATACTACATACTGCACCCTATATTTGTACTGTAGTTCAACAAACCTTTGTGTGAATAAAAAGTAGTATGTATAAGAGTATTGAAGCGAAGAGACGAACTGAGTAGTAATTTACGTCGTCACTTCCTGAGAGCCTCCTTGCCGGTTGGGGATGTGTAACCATGGTAACCCGTGCCAACCTCATGTGATCAAACTGACAGTTTGTGAGAATCAAATTCTGAATTAATTTAAAACATATATTACGCCTAGCAAAGTGAAATATTATACTTAAAGTTAAATTGAAGTGCTATTGATGTTACAGAGCTGTCTGTCAACGTCTGCTATGAACGTTGTTGTCACTACCGCATTGCATTGTGGGATATTTATGCCGCCATAGTGTCCAGCGTTGCATGCTGTGATATTTCATCGGAAATAGTATGCAATTCGCCTACTATTGGTTTCATACTAAGGTTTTGGGCATACTAAAAAATCTCACATACTGTTTTAGCGTACTAAATAGCATGTTAGTATGGAATTTCCGATGCAACCTATCCTTAAGATTCCAGTCCTGATTGATTTAGATGTTCTATTTGAGTGAAAACAATGGAATTTGGCTTAGAGTTGAGTAATCTGGAGTTTTTTTGTTGATACATGAGCTTCAAGTTTTCTGAATTGTATGCATAGTTCCATTTTTTGTGTGTGTATACAATGCAGAAAAACTGTAATACAGCATTTTTTTCTGGGAATGTCACAATCAGTGGGCTACCTCCGGGTCTGAGAAGTGAAGCCACTGCTTAAGTGCCCTAAACTTGCATTCTTTCTAATAGCCAGCAGGGAGCGATTCCTCTGGTTGCAAAAAGAAGTCTGATTGTAGATTGTAGAAGTCTATGAGAAAATGAGCCTACTTCTCACTTGATTTATTACCTCAGTAAACATTATAAACATGAGTTTATGGTCTCAATCGCTAGTTTCAAGTCTTCTTTAATGATGTTCATATAGTAAATTATGGTCCCATTTAGAGTTAAATAGACCATAAAGCACGGTATGCTTTAGGGCGTGGCAACCTTGTGATTGACAGGTTGCTACCATGGCGTTGTACGGTCTGGGAGTTGTCTGTGTTTTCGTCGTAGAACTTTAACCCTTTCACAGGGTGTTTTCAGTTCATGAAAGTTAATTATAACCTTTTTGGTCGCCTGAAAATGTCTTATTCAGCGTTCGGTTGTACTTAGCTCCACCCTCTCATGTCACTTCTGGTTGCAAAAAGCCAAGATGGCGACGGCCAACATGCCGAACTCGAGGCTTCAAAACGGCAGTCCACCAACCAATGGGTGACGTCTTGGTGACTACGTCTACTTCTTATATACGGTATGGTCAACCCCACAGACACCCAGTTCGTAATACTGCAAATCTATAAATATTGCAATACTTTCATCAGTGGACCATAGGCTCAATCACTATTGTGTGACCTCATTCTGGTATAGATAGTGACTTAATCTTCGAGATTGCCACTTTTAACTTTCTGTCATAGCCATTGTTAAAATTCGGGCTTAAATACTGCAGATCTCTTTTCTGTCTGTTACTACAGAGATTACACCTTGGAGGAATTTGGTCGCTTAGGCATCACAGCACTGTGCTTTCACCGCTGACAGGTTATTTTTACACTAACTGTTTGTCACAGTAACAGGAAGAAATAATCCCCAAGCAGCCAAAAGCCACTCATTCTGTCCCGTTCAGCATCTGGGAAGTTTGCCTGGACGGAGCCCACGGGCTGTATAATGTATTTGTTTGCTTTCTTCCTCTTCCTCTCTCCCTCTCTGCTTCATTGACCATGGTCACATTCTTCGGAGGTCTCAGTGTTTTCCAAAGGTTAGCCCCGCGTGGTGGTTGGACCCCGGCCAGCTCTAAACTGCAGTGGGACTGCAACTAAATGACTCGGACTGGTTGTGGCTGGTTTTATGGGTTGGCATCGTTTGAAACCAGGCCAAGGATAATGATGGAGAATCGGCGGTCAAGTGGTTGCAGGTGGTTAGGGAGCAAAATTTAGATTTTTGTCGAAGCACTTCTCTTTTGACATTCTGCAGCTGTCTGTCCTTCCATAGTGTGTCAGAGGACACGCTTTGTATTGTCTCTATGACTTTCTGTCACATTCTGTGTGAGGCTACGTTCAATCAGCAGGTTTTCATGCTTCCAAACTACTTTCATATCTGATGATTTTTACTTCAGACTACGATGCTTCTTCTGCTTGTTTCAAACACATTTGGTCACGGCTTGTTTGTCTCTCTAATCATCTTTGTTGTGTCTTTTTGCTAAAATTTTGACAATCCGTACATTCCAGCACAACTATTTTCAACCTCTTTATTCATGTGGTTCCAACCAGATTTAAACAATGCAACCCAGTCCAGCTTTTAGCTCTTCAGACTGATTAAAAAAACATCACATCTGTGCTACATGTGAGACCAAAAAAGGGGGAAATTAGAACTCTTTCTGCTTTGGTGTTAACACCACTCTCCCGTGCACTTTTCACACAGTGAAAACGTGGGAAATCACATGTTTTGGCTGTATATATCGTCATAATTCAGATGTTCTTTTCAGTTTGTCGTATGCGTGTCTTTCCCCCTGGTAGTCAGCGCCCTCTTCAATAGGCTGTGGGGGCGCGTGGCTGGCAGCAGGAGTGTGTCTGAATTCCCTGAAAGGGAGGAAGTGACCTCAGGTTTCCTGTGTGTGGATGGCCAGGTGCTGTGGTGTTATTGTGAGGGGCGCAAGACTTCCTCCATGGATGCTTTGTTGGTAAACGTCTGAAACTTGATCCGTTGAGCCAGGGCCCCTGTGGGAGGTAATATGCCCCCCTCACAATCCAGTCATCCTGCCTCGCTCTCCTTCCCTCTCTTCTTTCTCACTCTCTGCCACAGCGTTCACTCCATGTGAGATTTTATGTAAAGTGAACATAAACTTTATATAGGCAGCTATGGGGTGTAAAAGGTAACTGACTCTGTGCTAATGGGGTAATTACATTCCTTTAGGGATAGAATTACAGGTCTATACCTAGCACTTACCTGCTACCCTCAAAGGAAGTGCTGTTTTCAAAGGAAATACCAAATTGTAAGCACAGAATTGCAGATGCCTCATAACTATACACTTACTAGTTTAATACAAACTAATGATATGTTATGGTAGAATGGGGCTATGCTTCGCCTCACTTGATCCACTCCATTTAGCCTCATCTGTCTGTTACATTTATTACACATTGAGTTAATGCTACCCCCCCCCCCCACTACCTTATCAGTGCTTCCTTTGCTCTGTCTCACATGAAACAGATGTTGTTTGGGTGCAGGAATCCTGTCGATTCACTGCTGCATCATCACATTCGGTCATGTTTTGAACTTGCGCCGAGGAAAGGTGTGAGTCAGGCGTGACTGTTTCCCTGCGCCCTCGCCCAGAGGGAGGAGGGTAGGGTTAAGCTCCAACAGAAGTGTATGGCATGTACAGATTCACAGGACTTGATGAAAGGAATGCTATGATGCAAAACGTGCTGCGGTTACCAACTCCTCCATCATGTGCCTAACCTGACAGTTTGTTCTTAAGAACAGGATCCCAGACAAACCTGTCCTTATTTCCTTGGAACTCAATCACCAAAGTTGGGTGTTGAAAGATTCATTGCTAAAAGGTGTGCAAATCTATCTGGAATTGCTTAATGCCACCGCTAGGGCTGTCAAAGTTAACGCAATAACACAAATTCATTTTATCCACTAATGTCTTTAATGAATTGACGCAACTTGCGATTTTTAAGGTTGTAGCGGGCTCAGTTTTAAAGCTAGAGTGAAGATACTGGCGTCATATGAAACTAGAAAACCTAAGGAATCAATTGGTACCAGCCATGTCATTATAGCTTGTCGCGAAGGAGGCTAAATAATGCTCCAAACTTACGCTAAATTTTGGTTAGGTAAAACTGCCATGGCCATTTTCAAATGAAGCCCTTGACCTTTGACCTCAAGATATGTGAATACAAATGGGTTTTATGGGTATCCACAAGTCTCCCCTTTACAGACATGCCCACTTTATGATAATGGCATGCAGTTTTGGGCAAGTCATAGTCAAGTCAGCACACTTACACACTGACAGCTGTTGTTGCCTGTTGGGCTTGAGTTTGCCATGTTATGATTTGAGCATATTTTTTATGGTAAATGCAGTGATGGTTTCTGGACAATATTTGTCATTGTTTTGTGTTGTTAATTGATTTCCAATAATAAATATATACATACATTTGCATAAAGCAAGCATATTTGCCCACTCCCATGTTGATAAGAGTATTAACCACTTGACAAATCTCCTTTTAAGGTACATTTTGAACCGATAAAAAATGGTGATTAATTTGCGATTAATCGCGATGAAATAATTTAATCGATTGACAGCCCTAATTGGCACTCATACAAAGATGTTATCCTGGGAAAACAGCTACACAGGGAATAAATGTCGCAAAAGTCCATAAATAATCCTGACAGCTGGATAAATTCAGTCAGCAAACTGGCCTCCAAAACCACCTAAGCAAGTCACATCAAGCAGCAGGGAGAGGGGAGCATTGAGAGGGAAGCACAAATTTGAAGTCTGCGGACAAATTGCAGTGGTTTTTATACAACTGGTAATGTGATGTGTATTATGAATTCATATAACTAATGGTTACGTTGGGCTGTGGCTAATGGCTAAATCATAGGATAACCTATGGTTAATGGAGGCACTTGAGGAGAGGAATGTTGGGCGAGGAGAGTTTCTCTGGTACGCGAGGCAATAAGATGTTATTTCACCCTGATAGATCTCTGCTAAGAGAGATGGCGAAGCAACGAGCCAAGGCTTACACTTCATATTGTAACACCACATCTTTATAGCTGGGATAAGAGAGGGATCTTCTGGATATTGAGGGAATCACTGGTCCACTGACCTACAATTATCATGGCTTGCTTTATTTAGTTATTGTAGACTCCGTAAAGAATTTTAAACCAAAGCTTTGAGGCTGAATGACACCCCTACCCACCACCATGGTATATTTGAATTGAAACTTCTAATAGAAATAAGCGAGTAAGTCTACAATAATTTAACAGCAACCATCCGCCCACATAGAACGGACAGAGTGTTTTTATCTCTATGGGAGCAGCCATGTCGTCATCCTTCCCATTGGATGTTCTAGTACACTGGCTTAATTGGGCAATAATTTGAGAGCATGCGGCATGCAGTCTTTAACCACGCAGTGATACACAGCAGGCCTTAAACAAGGCAACAATGCCTGGGGCTCAAAATGTCACCTTCCAAAACACTGTAAACCCCTGAGAGACTGGGCCGTTAACAAAGTATTCCTCCACAACAACATGCTAGCAGGACTCTGTTCTCATAACAGATGTCTTGGAGAGGTAATTAAGCCTTGGCACCGAGCTTTGTTTGTTCCACCGTGCCACTACTGTATCTCCACGTCCAGCCCCCCTACCGCTGCTGTGGTAGTTGTGTCTTTATATGGATGGCTAGTAACTTCAGTTTGCCACAATGCCAACTGCATTAGTGTTGATTGCTTCCCAGACACTTAATAGGGTCGGCTCCCACATCTGCAAAGAATGAACCCAGACTGTGACATCATGGCAGAGGAAGTGCAGTCATGAGAGTGGGTGTATTGCAAAGTGTTGCTGTTTATGTGCGCATTTTTATTCAAATGCGCACCAATGTTCTCTCGTGTTGCACAACTGTCTTCCAGGGGTGAACCAGAAGGACCCGACTTGTTGGGCTGCACTGGACAGCAGTTGCTTGTTCTGATTAGATGTGTATTATCTTGTCTCTGATAAGTACAAGACTGTTTATTTGGAGCGCAGCTGTGAGCAAGAGCGTTCCCCTCGCTGAAAGTAAACACTGTTAAAATGCCTGCTCTGCGTGATGAAACTAGCGAGCAATCAAGAATGCGACTCCTTATCCAGAGTGTTTTACACCATCCCTCTCTCGTCGTCGTCGTTCTTTCCCACTATTTCTTTTGCTCACTAGTATTTACAGGCACACACACACTTTGTCTCACCCTCTCATTTTCATCTCTATGGCTCTGTTGGAGAGACAATAGTCTCTACAGAGTAGACAGGCTTAGACAAGCCAGACGTGCTACGTACACTGTGGTGTGGATTTATGTCAGTCAGTAAATTGAACCGTATACGACATTGCACTTTTTTCAAAATACATGGAGTGCACTTGGCACTGCTCGGGCAAACTTTGGCACACATTTTCAAAGCTGTCAAAGTTGCATTGAATACGACGGGCGGGTAGGATGTTTCTTGGCCTCCTTTGCTTCCCTGCGTTCCCTCGCCTTCATGGGATACTAAACGGCCCTCGTACGGTGCATTGGAGGAGCCATAAATGGCAGAAAGTGTCCTTGGTGTGGCTATAAAAGGACGTCAGCTCCTCGACGAGAAGATGACGGTGATTTACGACAGACGAGTAACAGAGAGCTAAGGAGGGATTTCTTGGCTTCTTCAGGTGAAGTTAAGAGAGGGAATGAAAAGTTGAGATGTAGAGAGGAGTGGCGCGAGCACACTATTATTGCCTGTGGGCACATCTGTCAACGGGCTGCCACAGAAAGGCGTAATCGAAGACAAATGCAAGTCCCTACTGTGTATGGTTTACTCTGTGTGTAATGTACCACCTCTACATCTTGGAAAAGTTTCTATTAGTGTGCAGACACTATTTACCCTTATCACAACAAATGTACACAAGAGAGAGAACATGTTGTGACTCACCCGAAGCATCCGGCGTCAGCTCGCATTCACCTGATGTAATTAAAGTTCTAGAAAGTGGTGCAGTGAGAACATTACAGTGAAGTACTGCTTTGTTTGACAGCGTATTTACAACCAGCAGATCATATCGAGCTCAGGATGTTTGTAGTTATTGGACATAACTCAGTCCAGAGGGAGATCAGAGCGTTTACATTCAACACAATTACCAAATGATTCACAGACCTCCAGTACCAGAGAATACTGTTGTTGCTGTTATTTCGCTTTGACTGTTATTTAGCATAATCATTGGTGTTGGAAGGCCCTCTAGATAGAAAAGACATTGGGGCTGTAGCCAGACCAATTATTTTTTTTTTTACCAAGCTGTGGAGGTCATCCTCGAGAAAATTCTTGCCTTATAAATTCCATCCCCTGCATTTTCCAATATATTTCTGCTATGTACTGTATGCATCTGAGATATACCAAGCAAACGCTTAAAATTCATATATTCCCAACACGTTCTCACCCCAACTCGTCACATATTGAGGCTTTGTCAGGACCCCTTGGCATCACTTTTTAACGCACTGGGTAGCCCAACGCGTCAAACTATGACACTCCACTACGGCCGCAGTAAATACGTGGTTAATGTTGTGAATTCAAACAAAACACTTGTAAAGTTTAGGCGACAATCCACTTAGTTAGGTAATGTTTAGGAAAAAACATCATGGTTTGGTTTAAAATTACTAACTTTGTAAAATAAAAGTGAAACTTAATGTTATGAACACGGGACACGAACAGCAGTGTCCTGGATGAAAGCCCTGTGTTTGTACCCATCCACCACCCGTCCCACCCTCTAATGTGTGTTTTTCGCTATTTAAACTACGTCACCACATTTCCCGACCACTTTCTCTGAGCATTTAATATTGACACAGATGGGTTTACATTGCAATTACTTGAAAGCCTGGTACGTCTCATCGCACACTTAAGGCCCAGACACACCAACCTGATATCAAAGAACTAGCGGCAACGAAGGCCGACCATTGAGTCGCCTCACGTCGCCTTTGTCTCGGCCGAAAAGTTGCACTCGAACACACCACGAAGACTACAGCCAACGGCCAACTACCACGTACGTTCTGTGCCTGCGAGAGAGGAAATAACCCTCCACACCAGCAGGCGGTGGCCGAAAAAACTCTGACACAGGCAGACTAGAGTCGACGGTGCGGGACACATCGCAAAAACTAGGCCGACAGACGCTCAACGACGGCCCCAAACTCTCCAACAGCCAAGCGTAGGCTTGGTGTGTCAGGGCCTTAAATGATGCCTTCTGCGTCAGTATTGCACACCGAGGGACGTGACAAAGTGTTGGTATTTGACACCCTGGGAATGAAAACGGGCTGAAAATTACCCGAAAATACATATACAGTAAAAAACTCTATTCTATGGAATTAACTAAATTTATACATTTCCCCAAATTCAGAAACCAATAAAGAATTTTTAAACATATATTTTTAATCTAATCAGTGTTTTAGCTACATATTTAAGAACTGCAGTCCTGTGATGGTACCATTTTCTGGTTCAGCCATCACCACAGTTCAGAGATTACAAAAACACATATGCATAATCATAAATATACTTTATTACATACGAAAAAAACTCCAAACCATAGCGTTCTGTCTCTCTTCCACAGCTGGAAAAGCATAGATGGGTACAGTCAAGCGGACTCGCGTGCAGTGCACGTGGTTCAGCAATACATTTACAGATGGTACAGTGAAGTAGAAGAACAGTGACTTGGTGTACTTTTGTAGCAATTTCATTTCATTTTATGGTCAAAAATTACAGATGTCTGGACCTCATTGTCGTCAATGGTATCTTCAGCTTTAAAAGAAATAGAATTTTCGTGTCTATGGAAAGGTCTTTCATCCTGCCATTCAAAACGTATTATCTTCTGGAGCATCACTAAAGAAACAACAGACACACTGCACTTAATAAAGTCTTCAGTCAGGTGTAGATTTCACTTCTTGAAGTTAACGATAGTGTGGTGTATTTTGTCTTATCTTGAGTATTAAGAGTTCCTGTATAGCTCTTTGCAGTTCTGCCTAGAAATGAAGCCGTCTCTGTGATGTCGGAGAAATTATGTGACACATACAGACTCCCATTACAACTGGCAGCTTGATGTAGAGTGTATGTCTCAGGCATTCAGCCAAACCACCTACAGAGATGGCGCTTGACCGCATTAGCAGCCGCGAATGTAACACATCTCTGCCACCAATCTCCTATATAAATGCACATAAACTGTTAGATGCTGACCCAAGCAGTCCAAACAGACGGCTGGCTGCTCAAGCATTAAGATCCAATCAATTTTAAATAGGGCTGTGCAATTTATCAACTTTCAATTAAAATTACAATTTTGGCTTTCAACAATTATGAAAACAAGATAATAGACATAAAAAGATTATTGTGCCACATTCTGTTTCGCAATGACGCTCTTGCTTGGTCTTGTGTTATAAATCCAGTACACCCCTTTCCTTTACAGCGGTGCTCTTTTGCCCCGCTTGGCTCAGGGACGGCCGCTCGGTGTGGGAGAATCCCCTTGTGGGAACTCTCGCTGGGGCTGCCTGGCCCCGCCGGGCGTATTGATGGTCCGTCACGACCGGCTCTAGGTCGGCTTGGAAAGGCAAAGGTGGTGAAGGTGACGCTTGTGTTAAATTATCGTGATCTCAACATTGATTATGATTTTTGCCTTAATTGTGCAGCCCTAATTTTTAAATATAGTAGAAGCGGTGATATTTGTCATCTCATGAGGGAAAGAGAATTCAGATTTTTTTCCATTTTAATTCCGTTGATGAACATTAATTAAAACCAGCTCAGAGCTAGGATGCAAGAAGCTCGTTAACACCAGGTGTAAATAGGGTCATATGTTTTCCTACCTCACTGAACGATGCTCATAGCTGTACATTCTGTTTACTCCCAAGAGTCTGGCAAACATCACTAAGTTGTTTTCTTCTTTACTGTTCCTAAGGTCCACCATACGTTTGCAATTCTGTCAGTGCTTTAATGGCCCTAAACATTCAGCTTCAAACAGAACCACATCCAATGTTGGCAGTGGAAATTAGATCAATGGGTAAAATGGGGGCCAGACGGTGAGCAAAGCACAACAGAGGGCCAATGACACAAGCACCATGACTTCACTGTGGAAGTATTCAACCCCTCTTTAAAAAAACCCATCCCTCATCCCATCGCACGCTTTCTCAACACTGGTGAGTGGAAACTGTTTAAGCTTTAATGATCGCTGAAGAAAAAGTGTCCCGCAGTATGAGAAGTCATGCATGATGACGGTCATTGGTTTGTGGTGATCTGTCAGTGGAGTATTACAGTGCCTCTGCACAGCGATGTGTGTAAATTAGAGCAGTGGTTCCCAACCCGGGGTCTGGGCCCCCATTAGGGGGGCGCCAAAGATCACAGGGGGTGCGCCAGGATTTGTCTGCTCTGAGGTTGTCAAAATTAGATTTGCACATGTATAACTAAAATCATAATAACACACTTACTGGATAATTTATATAAAAGTCTGTATATAAAACTATTTAAAAAGATAGATTTCTTTGCTACTCAGTAGGCCACATCCTGTTTAAACCCGGATTGTTTCCGTCTTGTGTGTGTAACTCCAGAGTGCTGTCCAAAGTCCAAAAGTCAGCATTTCTTAAATAAAGATAGATGTAATCATTACCAAAATTCACAATTTTATCTAACGAAATATTCTGCTTCAATCCATATTTGTTGGCATTTAGCCTTTCAAAAACAACATTTTCACATCACATTTTCCATCAAAAAACTGCTCTCCTGCTTGAAGCACACAAAGGGAGGCACACACCTGTATTAACGGGGCGTCTAGCAGCAATCTAACAGCACCGTAAACTACATTTATTTAACCACAGTAACAAAAAATCTGTTTTGGCTCAAACACTATTATAGTAAATTAATTAAGTCGTTAGATACAAGTAGGGGGGGCTTCAAGGAAAATAGTTTGGGAACCACTGAGTTATAGCCATGCAGCTTTTAACCTTCATCTACCAGTGCCACTGGATTATGTTAGTTCAATAATTAAAGCAGAGACACATATCCTGTCAATTTACACACCGCGTGACATACATTTACACTTCACTTGATGGATGAAAAGGCCGCAGAGCCATTGTGAGAACCTTGTGCCTCCAACAAGCCGCTTCCAACTTTGTTTGTGTCTGTTTTGTGTTCAGCAACGTTCCCGCATCCCTCAAAGCCAAGAATGCTCCTATATAGGAAAGAGAAGCAGGATAAAAGCAGAATGAGGTCGGACAAGAGTCGGGCGAGAGTTGTGGTTAATAGATTGAAAGAGATAGACAGGTCTGCTAGGGAAGCAACATAATTCAACCACGCTATCAGTGTTTACCAAAGCACCTGTTCTCACGTCGTCCCTCCATTTAACAACTGCAGCTGGGACTTTGCATTTTATCACCGATAATGAATTAGGTGGGGAAGATGAATGGTGTTTTGCATGGCTGCATGATAAAGAGATCCCTGTGTGTGACACTGGGAGATAAGGACCTGACGGATTGCAGCTTTGTTCTGGCAAAGTCGAGAAACTAGCTATAGGATTTCTGAACTTGCGGCTCTTCTCGAGACTTAAATGAACCTCAGATAAATCCACTGAGATTCATTGGGGCGTATTGCTTTTTTGATACCAATGCTAATCGGTTGAGTGCATGTTTACATCTACCACTACCACTCCACCGCTCCCCTGTTTTTCTGCTACGATTGATTTCTACATGACCTACTAGCCGCCAGGTTACCGCACAATCAAATGCAGCTATCCTGGCGGTGTGGGTGGATGCAAAAAGCTCCAAGTACGAAATGGTAACGCACAAAGGCTGAAGGTCTAGGTGAACCTAGAGTGGACAGACAGCAGAGACAAAGAGAAAAAGAGGTAGGTGGGTGAGCGACTGGGGGACGTGTAGAGCGCTGGGTGGAGGCAGTCCTGGGATGCATGGCAGCATGATTTATGGACACCTTTGAAGTGAGCTCATTCCAGCCACACGGCCTGCCTGCTGCATTTCAGAGCAGGGACCTTCTCCTGGCGGTACGGCGAGGGGGATAAATGACCCTGAGGTCACCAACCTCCGCTACGGTACCACTCACATATGCACTTCCTGATTATGTGGCAATTCATCAGTGTGGGTTTGGTTTCCAACATGCAAAAATGAGCTGCCAGGGCATCCAATGGACTCGCTCTCTAGTAACCTATTTAGAGGTCAAAGCAAACAGGGAGAGTGACAAAGAGGAAAAGGAGGTGGTCCCTCTCTGGGATCATAAAAAATTGGGTCAAGAGAGATATGTTCCTACAGAGTCCAGCTTTTTTTGCTGCAGTATGCAGAATTATCAGGGGAAATTTATAGTATCTCCAGTAGAGTCTGAATGGAAACTGATTTTGTCGTACTTTGCAGTTTAAATCTCTCTCTCTCTCTCCAGTAGTCTCACCAATGATGACATCATTGTTTGAATAAGTAAAGCTTCCATCTCTGTTCTGCTGGTGAGGATTGAGGACTAAGGCGGGTGGCTTGGCGGTCCCGGCGCTTCAGTCTGGTTTGAATTCATCATCTATTCAATGTGTTTGGATTGTCATAACCGAGATCTTCCCACTTTGTTTGGAACTCATTTCCTAAATACATGAAAATTGTTTGATCTTATCAGCTCAATTTATGTGAGCAGAAAAGCCGGCGATTGTGAATATGAGCAGTAATTACACCCGAGGGGAAGTCCCCACAAAGGGACTTAAACAAGCTGAGGGTGTGTGTATGCAGCTGCTCACTGCGTCTGCTCTTCCTGCACAAGTCGCCCATTGTCCCCCAGTTTGGCTGCTGTGTTTATTTTTTTGTTTGATCCCCCTATCTACCCTCAGCTTAGTGTGTTCTCGTGTGTGTGCATGCATACTACTAAAGGTGCGTGACTACCCGTGCACGTGGCTGCAGGTGTGTCTGCGACTTTGTCCTTCTGCAGGGCTGTGTCGGGGTGTTTAGACATAATACGCCTGCTTTTTCATTGTGACTGTGTTTGCAAATGTGTGTGACCGTCTTTCTGAGAAGTCCCAGAGACGTCTCTGTTTGGGGTAACAGGAAGAAGCACAGCGTGTGCATACTGACTTGGACATCCTCATTGTTATCAACCCCACACTTGTCAAAGGGGTTGTTGCCCGGTAGGAAATGAACCCGCATTTTTCGATTCTCACAGCACATACCAGAGTAAAGGAGGAAGACTTTATGTTTTTATGACGGAAAAATGGTGCACAGGGATGTTTCCGAGGTCAACTCACATTATCACGTCTATTTTTAGATCTTTGGTTTTATGCTGTGGGATTTAACTGCGTGGTGATTTAAAATACACGTATAATAATATGCATTTAACTGTATGAACTGGTGAACTGTCACATTTATTTTAGGTGAGTTTGACCTGATTTTCTACATCTGCGTTACAGGCCCACGAGGGAAGTCTAAATTCCCCCGAAATGATCTAAGTTTGTATTTATATGATATCAGAGTTCCCTGATGGGTTCAATATTTTTTATGGCTCAACACATCAATCTTCACATTGCCACAGCATCCCCAATAAAACGCTGGGTTGTACCCTCAGTCTGCGCTGCGCAGGAAGAAACGTGAGCTAAGCGTCACCGCCAAGAGGTTTATGGTCCAGGGGAATGAGGGCACTGTTTACACGTTGCCACGGAGATGTGTCCTGCAAGGGGAATAAATGGCTGTATGTACTGGAAATGACTTCTTAGATATTCATCCCAGTGTTTTTATATTTGGCAGGCCCCTCTCGATTTTTTAAGCAAACGTAATGCTTTTTTTTTTTTCTTCATATGAACCCATCTTCTCAGGGTTACAGACTCAGACAGGGAGAGAGGTGAGTATTTTGGTCTGTTGCGGTTGTGGGAGATGATTTGTGCAGCTGTTGTCAAGAATGTAGATTGTTCATACTGCTTATAATGTGTAAGATCCATAAAAGGCAAACAGTGATTGGAAACACCCACCTTCTTATAAAAACATGCTGAATATTCATGTGTGGGGATGTTGGGATGTATGCTTGAACAAATACCCGTCTTGTCTGGGCATTAACCTCAGGGTCAGGTGCCATCACTGCAGCCACGAGCCACAAGTCTGAATGAGTTATAAATAATTGCTAGCAGTTGTGGGTGTGTTCTGCACAGTTGTGTGTGTGTGGCATGCTTAGATTGCTGAGTGTGCGGCCTGTGAAACCTTATCCAAGCTCCTTGATGTCCTGGCTCATTGCGCTGACTCAGCAACATTAGGAGACCACCTGGGAATGACCAGTCTGCGGGAGCCATTTTGTGTCTCTTGGTTCACAGTTAGCCTTGGTCTTCAGTCCCTGTGGGTTACTAATAGCCGTAAAACTCGTGTAAACAGCAGTGGTCACGTTTGAGTCAAAATGATGATGCATTCATTATCATCATGCTTACTGGGCTTTCTCAACTTTTTAACTAGTGGATTTTAAATTAGATACTATACAACTATATAGTAAGTTAAAGTTGTAAAAAATAATTGTATGAATTTGAATTTGTTGGATCACACTGTTACCAGAATGAATTGAATTGTATTTGCATTCAAAGAGGTAAAGACAGAGTAAGAGTTTTTTTCTTTCTTCCACTCCTGCGTGCAATGTTTCCTCATACAACAGTTCGTATGATATCTTACGAAAAGTTATTTTATTTTTCGTTTTCATTTTCCTGTGAATGTCCATCAACACGAGCGATCAGTGCGCCTGTGCAAGCCCCTCAAGTACAGAACCTGTTTAGGCACCAAAACTACTTCATTAGGTTTAAGAAAAGATTGTGATTTGGGTTAAAATAACTAAGTAAGGGCCGTTACTTAAGTGCAGAAGTTACTAGGGCTGCCCCCCTGAACGTTGATGAGTCGAATCATCTTCCGTGACCCCTCAGTCAACTTCAAATTCTTGATTGCCAGTTGGTCTATATGAAAAAAAGGAAGGAATAGTCAAATCTTCGTATTGAACAGCCAAATTCGATTAGAATAAAACAATTCTGATTCAGGTACAGCCCTAGATTTATGTACCAAATAAGTCAACGTTGACTTCTGGTTTCACACGGGACACAAACAGCGGTCTCCTGGGTGAAAGTCCGGTGTTTTTAGACCCACCCATCCACCCCGACCTCCTCCCTACGCGGATTTCGTAGCTCTTTATACCACCTCACCTGTCCTGGCTCACAATTACGTGAGTTACATATGAATTGATTACGTGGGTTATGTACAAATTATAGTGCATTACCTTAAGTATGAACAGTCTATGAAAACAGCATGACTCCTGACATACTTCACTCACATAAATATATATAATAATGACAGAATCTCCTTTGGTCCAGTTCCAGCTTTGAGATCTGTATTACCATGAAATGAGAGTGAAATTCCCCATTTTCCTCTTGGGCACAAGAACAACTGATGAAAAAAACGGATTGTATTTGGGTTTATATCAAGGCCACAAAGCTGTACAACACACGCTTGTACCAAAGTTCAACAACAAAGACATAGCCATAGCAGAAAGACTTATTTTCTATCATATCAAAAGCAGAAATGACAAAGTCAAAGCATCCTCAATCCCCTATGATCAGATTTCATGGTCCACAACTCCACATTAACAGCTCAAAGGCACGTGCCTCAAATCCATATTAGGACCTGTGTAAATCCAAATTGGCCTCTAAATCTCTTGGCTCTGACAGTTTAAAGCAGTTTGTTTTATTTATAGGAGCAGTCCAGAGGTAATTTTCCATTGTGGCGACTTGCGAGACATTTGCTGTGTCTGTGTGGGCGGTAGCAAAGGCACAAAGACACCTACACAAGTAGATATTTCTGCTTTGCCACTGACGATATTGCATCAGAGGGGCTCTTTCTGTTCCCCCTCTGGAGGTTGGTTTTGTGAAAACAACTTCCTCTCCAGGGGCTTGCAAACCAGTAACTGAATAACCCAGCTTGCAAGTGAAAGTACCCTGACCTCACTGTGCATACTTCTCATTCTGCTCAGATATGAATGGAGACTGGGGTGTGTTGCACATGTTAAGTACAGCCAGGGTGCTTTACAATTGAATACATTTATTCAAACAGCAGATCCTCAGCAAAACAAAGCAGGTGTCAAAAAAGTGAGATGGGTTTCCACTGAACAGTGAAGGCTTCAGATTTCAAAGGGATGCCCTGTCCGTTGGATCACAGGGTTGAGGATGACAGGGAGGATGTGAAGATATCAGGATAATGAGTAAGATCTCCATTTTTGGGCACAAATCTGCCCATGGGAAACTTTGTAGTAAAGGGGTCCCTGGGATTAATGGCCATGTTTGTTCAAAGACAAATAATATACTCTCATACAGAGGCCTTAGAACAACCTCAACTTTTTTATTCTAAAACCAGCAGCCACTACGAAGCACTGAGTGAGAGTCCCAGAAAATACCCTGAGATCTTTCAGCACCTCCCTTTTACTATATACAGTATGCTTATCTGTGTGACAGTGCAGTTTTGTTCAGCAGGCATCAGCTTTTTGTTGAGTATTGGTTGTTTATCACACGCTCTCTTTAACTCCATTGTTTCTGCATTCCTTACCTTCCTCTCCTCTCACCACGCTATTTACCGCCTCAAAGTGTATCCAAAGATCAGCTCGGAGACTGTCGAGATTTTTTTTTTCTTGCTTGCTTTCAAGATTTGCTTTCTCTTTTCTCACTCTCGCTCCAGTTTTCCCTCTGCCATCTAAACATTTACCGGCAAATACCAGCACAGACAGAGAGAGAGAGAAAAAAAAAAGACAACCTTTCTTGCATTCTCCAGGCAGTGACTCTCTAAAAACCTCCACTGGCACACAGGAGTTGACTGCATAGTTTCCCCAATGCAAACCAGATGTGAAGCACTAATGTATGGCAGCATTTTTTTTTCTTCAAAGGAAGACAAATGTAGGCCAAAAATGTAGTTCCTTTGGTCATCCAGACACACAGCGATATAAAAATAAATTCACATTCATTCGAAACTTTCCCTCGTGGTGGTTGGGACAGCACTGTGTGATTTAGAATAATTGCGATGTTATTGTTTGGTGTTGGTGGAGCATTGTGGAGCGTTGGGATTGAGACGGGCTTGTGGAAGGGCACAGATGAGCTGTGACAATTGCATTTTCAGCTGCGCTCTCATCCATATTATGCACATGGAGCCCTCCTTGCTAGCACGTCCTCATGTCTCTGCGCGCCAAGTAGCTGTCAGATTATGAAAAATGTATGTTTTAAGTAGAACTAAACATGCATCAGTGCAGGCTTGTGCTGTGCTTTTGTTTATCTTTTGTACAAATTTAAATCACCGTATCAAATCCTTTTAATAATTGAGTCCAGAAGGTTTGAAGTGTAGCTTTCCTTTAATACTGCAGAACAGACAGAATCAAGGCTAATATTAAAAGACATCAAGTCATATCCCCGCTCTTGCATGGTCATTAAAAGCTGCCAAGAAGGGACAAATTACAAAGGCCACGGTGACATTTCATGCTGCAGGTAGTCATTTTCCTCCTTTATGTTTATGCTGTTGGCTTTCATTTGAGCCCTCTGCTCCGTCCCACTCCACACCAGGCGGTGTTTAAACGCTCAGGGACAATAACAGGTTAGCGTTCCAGTGTCTGGTCCTGCAGCCTGCACTGTATCGTCAAGTCTGACCCAGTCTCCCACAGGGAAGCAGTCTCAGGTGCCCCCGGACCAACCCCCACCCTTAACTCCCCTCCGCCCTGCCACAGATAATTCATTGATGTTGTTAAAAAAAAAAAAAAAACTAGTAAATGAAACTCTTCTCAGTAGCTTCGTGCTTATAGAGTGCTCCAAGGATGGTGTATTTTTGTAGGCCAACCAGGAAGTTAGCATCGCCCTGGGTTCCCTCGACAAAAAGCCAATGGGATTTTTACATTGGATTTTGGATTATTGCAAAAAAAAATAAGCTCTGTGGCAAACACACGTTTATGATACTTACACGTTTTGTTCAGCAAGATAATCTTCACGAATGAACACCACTTTTATGATTTTTGAAGCGTGAATGCAATCGCCAGAAGTAAAAAGCTAACGTTAGGCTATAAACACACTACACCACGGTCACATGAGTGTGAGTATACACAACGAAGCTGTAAAGACAGACAAGTCGGTGTGATGACGTTTAGTATTTTAGTATTGATCATTTAGCCAATTGTTAGCAACCGCCTTTTTCAAGACACTTATAGGCTTCAAAATTCACGAGTGGGATATTTATTGATCTATTTTATGTCGTGGAAAAAAACTTTAAAATCTCTTAAGCTTGTTTTAACCACAGAACTTATTTCAGGCATCTAACTAAGAAACCATTCAAAAAACCCATCGACTTCCAGACGAGGGAAGCGGAAGTGCTAAAATGCTAACTCATTTCCGTGTTTTTAGGACTCCTTACTGTGGCACTCTATAGGTTTAGTGTCCTGAGAATGTGGGTGGCCCAGCTTCTCCTCTAATGCAAGACAGAGAGATTACAAAAATGACAACACTTATGATAGAGCCACTGGTTGTTTACAGTGGGCTACCTCCGTGTCTGAGAAGTGAAGTCAATGAGGAAGTGCCTTAAACTTGCATTCTTTCTAATAGCCAGCAGGGGGCGACTCTTCTGGTTGCAAAGAGAAGTCTGATTGTATAGAAGTCTATGAGAAAATAAGCCTACTTCTCACTTGATTTATTATCTCAGTAAACATTGGAAACATGAGTTTATTGTCTCAATCACTAGTTTCAAGTCTTCTTCAATACAACATGATGTTCATTTGGTAAATTATGGTCCCATTTAGAGTCAAATAGACCATAAAGCAGGGTATGTTTTAGGGCGTGTCTACGTTGTGATTGACAGGTTGCTACCACGGCGTTGTCCGGTCTGGGAGTTGTCCGTGTTGTTATCTTAGAACTGTAACCCTTTCCCTTTCAGTTCATGAAAGTTAATTATAACGTTTTTGTTCTCCTGAAAATGTCTTATTCAGTGTTCGGTTGTACTTAGCTCCACCCTCTCGTGTCACTTCTGGTTGCAAAAAAACAAGATAGTCATGGCCAATTACCAAGATGGAAAAAGGAGATGTCACGCGTCATCAACGCGTCATATCTTTAGGGTACAACACTTGCTCAGTAAAATCTGGTCTGCACTTGCCGAAATTGAGCCAATCACAACGCATGACCGCAGCTCCAGTTACACTGCGCATGTGTTATACCCCATACCCCAAGACCCGTGTCCCAGCCTCTTTCAATAGGCCTTGGATAGCGACGGCCAAAATGCCGAACTCGAGGCTTCAAAACGACAGTCCACAAACCAATGGGTGACGTGACGGTGACTATGTCCACTTTTTATATACAGTCTATGGTTGTTTACCAACTCCATTTGAACATTCCTTGAGTGCTGACCTCAGATGATGATCAAGTGATGACCACAGATTGCTCAAGCCGTAAATGTCATGATGATGATTGTTTTTCTGGCTTGGAATCAGTGTCACAACTACACTGAACAGCACGAGGCTTTATTAAACTGCCATTTCTTATGACCTCTAAGTAAGCAAAATTCTTCCTTAACATCAGAATTAATGTGTTTTGTATGTCCATAAGCAGTACATGTAAGCTTGTTTAAACAAGGACATCTGTTTGTGAATGGGGCCGCAGCATTATCTCCCCTTCATGAGCAATTTCCTCCTCTTCCTGTGATAAGATTCATTGCCTCGGCGTGTCCTTTCGATTACTGGACTTCATTTATCTGATGCACACCAAACGTTTGACTAACATATAACAAATATATTTCAATGTCCAACTTTTGTGATGTTTTATTGTGACCTGAATGGTTCTGACTGGTTGTCTGTGCACACAATTAGTCGTGTCGATGGGATTTAGCTTGTGGAGTGACTCGTCTCGCAGAATATGTGGATCTGGAAGCGTCCCCCTGACCTCGGTTTCCCATCCCTTGAAGAAAAACATGAATGTAATCCCTCTGACATTGTGTCATAAACATAAGTTCTGGACCATTAAAACAGTCTTGTGCAATTCATGCCTTTGCCTTTTCGCATTAGTCACCAAATGGAAAAGTCTTCCACGGCCTTGAGGCGCTGGAATAAATAAGATCAGACGACTTCTCCATCAGGCTGCTTTCAAGTGGCCACTGGACTGAGACACAAAATGAACTTTCCTGAAGTGTGTTTTTGACATTGTACTTTATTTTTGATATGCTCAACCAGGCCCTCAAATGATATACTTAAGTGTCCAGTGCCGTATTTTTTTCTACATCTCAAAGCCAGCCAAGGAGCTTTAGTGTCTCTGGAAGATGTCCAGGCACCAGACAGAAGGCAATGTGATGGTATGTGTTTATCCAAACGCAGCCGTTTCACTTTTCCTCTAATTTGATTTAAGACATGTCATAGGTTTAAGATCCTGCTAAGATCCAGCATTCATTTGCCTCTAAATGTCACCTTCTTCATTTCTTTTCTTGTCACACTGTTGTGTTTGATTTCTCCCCCCCGTTCCTTCATCCCTCTGGGAGCTGTATAAAAGGAAACAGCAACCTACTGCTTCCTTTGGTGTGTGAGTCTATTTGCTGCCAAAAGATCAAACAGTTAAAGGTGACTGAGTGGCTTTTGTAGCCGCTACTTTCTTAAAGTAAATCAGACCTTGCTATGCACTGTAAAATCCACACTTGTTAAAGTATCCACTTGGACATAAAAGCCCGCTAGTCACAATGGTCCTATAAACACAGACCTAACAAATATAGAGCAGTTGCCCCGGTGTTGAAATTGTTTCTAAATGGCCGTGTTGCTTGCAGACCTCATTCTGCAGCATATACCGTTTCCCACTTGGCATTAAACCAAACCGTTTTAAAATGGTCAGGCATCATTGGCAAACTGTGATGCTATTTGCACCACCGGTCATGTTGTCTTATCAGGGTGGATACAGTTGCGCCACTTCCGCTATGTTACTTTGTTTATGTTGGAGATATGGCATTCCCACATTCACTCTGCAATATCATAGCGCACAAAATGAGTTTTTTATTAGCTGTTGTGCCTTATTGACACAATGTCAACAAGTGACAACAACAACAGCTGCTCCACTGACATTAACTTTATGGACTCATTAACATTGGGTGCTGGAAATAGTTTGTGCTTCACTTGTTAAGCTAGAGTTAGATTTTGTATTTTTTCTCTTTACCTTTGTTTACTGTAAACTGTGCTGTTTCTATGTGTAATATTACAATATATCAATAATACATCACATACAATCTGATCCGCTATAGGTGTCTGCAGACCTTTAACTAGACATTTAGAGATAATACATCTTTCAAAGTATGGCGAGGGGATATGGAGAACATCAAATATCACAATATTTTCGACCAAATACGTCAACATCGATATTGCGATTGTAGGGTTGACTATTGGTGCTTTGACAAAATATTTAAACAATGAGATTTTTGATAAATGATCATCAGTAATGTGGATATAATGACTAAGTGGGTAGAGGCAAATAATAGAACAGCCAGAACAGTCTGTAAGTTCAGAAAATGACATCACTTTACCGTAATGCAGCCTTTAAAACCAGGGAAAGACATGCCATATTACAATACTGCGATATCCAAAATCTAAGATGATATCTAGTGTCATATCATGATATTGGTATTATATTGATATATTGCCCAGCCCTATTACAAAGTCGGTCTGTGTTTCATGACTTTACATGATATCCTTGTGAACATTTTCAGTGCAATTTATGAATTGCATTTCACAATACATTTTCTCTAATTAGCCTATAAATAGTAGTGCAATCTTATTCTCCTCTAGTGTAAGGTAGAACTTAATGGCAGATGACATTTTGTGGTTATGTCGTCATTTTGCTTATGCAGTACACAGCAGCCATCTGCCCGCTGCGGTCAAGATGATCTCTCTCCTCTGTTGATGTAACATGATGTCAAGTGCTTTGTCTATAGCCTTAGTAAAACAGGTATTTTACAAGCAGATTCTTGTAATGGATGGCATGGCAGGGAAAGAGAAAGGAAGGGGGGGGGGGGGTGAGAGCTGGCAGGCTCGTTCCCAGCAGACCGTGCGGACTGTTCATTTGAAATCAACCGGAGCGTAAGCAAAGTTTGGGCTGGGGATTAACAGGCCTGCCTGTGGGATCGGACTGGACAGGGTATCTGCTAGACCCTCAGTAACCAACCATGACTATGTTGCCCGGCAACAGCGTACAGCCTGCTTGCTTGCATTGGTCTGTTGCTCTGTGGTGTCTCACTATTGGCCCTGAACTTCACCCCCTTATGCCAATCAGGGAGGGTTGTGATGACTAGTAGAATGTAGCCTTGGCATTCCTCTGCTATCTTACAGTCGGATGTGTGAAAACAAATGAAAGGTCTAAATGCCTGCTTGCAGCCTAGGGATGCACCGATACCGATATCGAACCGATACGGACTCAAGTGCTGGATCAGGTATTGGTGACAATGAGGCCAATCTATTCAATTCAATTATATGTTTATATACTATATACTATATTATGTACTGCAAATAAACTCCTGTTTAAGTTTTGACCAATTTGTTGCTGCATTAAAACGGTTTACACTTGAATTTTAAGATTTTTAACCAAGTTGCTGGTCCACGATTTATTATTTTAATAATTAACAATTCAGTAAATTTATGTATTTATTTATTTATTACATTTTGTTTTACAAAGTTAGGAAAGCTATATTTAAGTCAAGTCTGATGTTGCCTTACACATAAAAGAATGATCTCAGTCACTTCCACACAGTGAGGCATACAGCTCATTAATTAAACACTGGTATAGTCGGATTGGTGCATCCCTATTGCAGCCCTGGGAAGATACATGGCTCATCACACTCCACAATATCAAGTAAGGTTTTATACACAAAAAGTTCCATGATTGTAGTGGATGATGCAGAGGCTAAGAACCACCCAACGCGAGGGTATTATCCTGCTGATACCATGGCCTCTTGCCAACAAAATGCCATTATGTAATCAGAAAATATTAGTTGTTAAGTTACACATACAACTTATTTTGATCTCACTTTTCTGTTTAAAACAATCACAAAATACAGTTCCTGAGCTGAGTATTTATGTGAACAACACTCTGAGGATTTTGGTTTTCATTAAGCCTCAGTGGTGGGGCTAAAATTGTAATGTTTGTCCATAGGAAACGGAAATAACCACAGCAAATTCATCGATCTGTTTTGGATATACTTGCTTTTGACAAACAGACTGACCAATCAGGAGGTCACTGTAAGGCCTTTCATCCAACAGACTGCAGCCTTGCGAGGGTTAATAAAACCAGATAGAGACTTCTCTGCAGAGTCATTCATACTGACCCATATAGCTGCATTTAATAATACACATTTTAGTCCCTCTCTCAGATGAACTCCCTCTGGATCATTGTAGAGAATGGAATGCACTGTTGTATATATTAAACAGAGATCCCCACTTTGTGCTGCAATACTATAATTAAACTCAGCAGAATATTTCTGGACCATTGTCCTGTGTGGAGGCAGTGGTGATTTCCTTGAAGCCCACGTATTTTTCCCAGGGGGCTGAATTCGGTCACAGCTCTGGTATTTGGGAACATTATTAACCCAGAGTGGGGTTCTTAGTCACTGGTTTCTGGACATGAAGGAGATGGACGTCTGCTGGGAAGTTGGCATATACAGTAGCAGATACAAAGCCCTGTGAGAACTGGCCTCTGAACTGGAGTTCATTGTGACCCATATCCAACTCAACTCTTTTCTTCTCTTCTCTTCTCTTCCCTTCTCTTCTCTTCTCTTCTCTTCTCTTCTCTTCTCTTCTCTTCTCCTCTCCCCTCTCCTCTCCTCTCCTCTCCTCTCCTCTCCTCTCCTCTTTTCGGGATTGTGGGTTTTGGGCATTCAGTCACGTCTTAGTCCATCGCCCCAGGGGTCAGTGCACTGACGTCATGCCCCTCTCTGTGAGAGCCTGTGCCATCAGGAGTTCATTTCAGACTCTGCATTGGCCACTCAAACACTGCTACTCTAAGTGAATCTCTCTGAAATGGAAACACTACAAGACCTGGGAGTCAAAACAAGCCCTTCTTCTGATTTCTAAAGTAATACATATTTATGTATCAGGCGTTGGGATCTTTGCAATTGAGTGTAACGTTCCCATCTGTGCTTCAGTGAGTTCTCCGTTACTTATTATTAAACTGATTGCTGGGAAACTAGTCATTCTTGCTCGAACCCACATCTCTCTGGAAACCATAAAAACACTTGTCGAGAAGGAAATAATGCACCCAGGGACACGCTGAGTGATCCATCTCAGATACAGGGACGTTGACTGGTTAGACATCTGCGTTTGAGATGTTTCATGACCTACTTTTATGCAGCCTTTTAGTACGTGGATATGTTGATGATGCACATGAATTCGGGGAGGGCAATAAACAGCTGTCTGATTTGCTTTGGAAATTCAAGTTGACATCAGACGTCATAGCGCTGGCCTCCCGGCTTTGTGAGTCATGCCTCGTCTCGTTCTCCTACCTGGCAGGCGGAGGCAGCGCATACCTACCTAGCGCTGCAGATAACATTAAGGTCACGGTGCTCATTTTCAGCTCTTTACTTTGTTGATCTAATCTTGAGGTTGCGGTTAATGTGGCAACACCTGACGGATGGCGTGTCAAATGTACAGAAATTAATGTTAAAACGCACAGTTCAGTTCACCTTGCTGTACGTTAACGCAGGCCAACCGCAGCTGCTTATTCTGATCTTGTGCCATCACCTCCAGATGGATACTATAAAATGAGACAGCAGATACTAAAGATGTATCCATTCCGTCATTAGATAGAGAGATAAAGCAGTCCACTGGTGCGTGCCAGTGTACACACATGGCTGCACGTCTGTCGAGCATTTAGACACCTAAAGGTCATTGAGAGGTGCTGAGAGTGTCTCTCCAGTTTGGGGGGAAGTGGTGTTGTGTTAGCAAAAAGCCTGTCATTGGGCTGAATATGAAGACTGTGAGCAGGTGAAGTCTGTTGGATCTTGACTTTCTCACCCCGACTCATTAAGAGCTTTTGTCTCGCAGAAGGCTGAGACAGACGAAACATGAGAGTCTGGGACTAATGTTTTCTTTGATGACGGATCCTGTGTGATTTGGCTTTTAGTCTTCTGTGTCACCCTAGTGTGTGAGCGTTTGTGCACTTGCGTAGGTGGACGGTTTTTTGCGTGTAAGACAGGCAGCGCAGGGCCAGTTTTCAGTTTGATTGATTATTATATCAGAGGTGATTATTATTATTGGGTGGTGAGAATGACGAGCCAGCAGTGCGCCCTGCCAGAGGGCCGTATCACTTATCACTGGGCTTTCCTCCAGCCATGCTGTAATGTTTTGGCAACCTGATATTGTTGCCATAATGCTCTCACAATATTATTCTGTCACTTTTGTTGTGTGCTCAGTCATGATCAAGGCACCTATCGCGCAGTGAAAACCGTGCACTTTGTATCTGTGTATGCGTGTTACTGTAGTCGCATCTTTATGCTGACAGGAAGCCACTTTTCAGGGAGTCGTGTTCAAACAGCTTCAAGTGTCTACGCTTTTGACACACTCACAAATGCTTCATGGGGTTTCTGTATCCGTTGGTGGTCCGCGGCCTGCTCGCGAACAGATTCTTGCCTCATGAATATTTACAGGTGTGTATGATGTTTGGGCTTCACATGCAAGGATATACACCGCTGTATTTCCACTCAGTCGTGACAGAGTTTGTATTAGTGCTTTAATCTTTATGCTGCAGATTTTGAGCGGTTGACAGCGACAGGAAGGAGTTTGGTAGTTACCGAGAGAGAAAGCAAAGTGACAGCTCGCTCTCTCGTCCCCTCCCTCCGCATCAGCCACACTTTCATCACACGGCAATAAAAGTTAATAGGCATTTTGCGCTGCCTCTCTCGTCGCTCCCTCTCTCGTCGCTCCCTCTCACTCTTTTTCCACTTGCTCCCACTTGCACGGCCTGTTTTGTTTGAGCTCGGCTCAGTCGCTGGTACAAGCCAAAGTATTTACAGCGTAAATATTGGCAGTGAAAGTCTATACTCATGTCCAACTGCTGAGCCGGAAAAAGGTGACTGCATCATTCTTCAAGACTCTCCTTCCTTTTCTTCCCCTCCTCTATTGTCTCATCCCTCTGTTCTTGTCCTCATCTTTTCTGGATGTGTTGTTTTTTTTTTGTTTTTTTTATGTTGCTGATCCAAGTGTCTCCTTTCTGTGTTTCAGGTTTACAGAAGATTTACTAGAAGATTAGATTACAATGGCTGACAGTTTTAACTGTGACAACTGCAAGGAGTCCTTGTATGGCCGCAAGTACATCCAGTCAGATGACAGTCCCTACTGCATCCCCTGTTACGACAGCCGGTTCTCAAACACCTGCGATGAGTGCAAAGAGCTGATCGGCCATGACGCAAGGGTAAGGCATCCATTTTTGACATGATCAGACATGCAATAATCTATCTGCTGCACAACAGTAACAAGTGGAGTACATGCAGGATTCCAATTGCAACATCATTGTTTTTAGATTTGATTAAAAGAAAAAGATATGTTACCTAAATATTTCTGGTAACATTTATTTTCTGTAATACATGCACTGGAATGAACCAACACGTTTTCACTCCCAACTCGTCAAATACCGACGCTTGGTCAGTGGTCGTATACGCTTCAAACGGCGTGTCAGCTTCCAATCATTACACGCATAGTTTCTTTTCAAAACAAACGTCCGTGTTCACAGGAAACGTACAGTTTCCACGTGTTACATGCATAGTGTCTTTTCAAAATAAACTTCCTTGTTCACAGGAAACATACAGTTTCCGCTTATTACATGCATAGTGTCATTTCAAAATAAACTTCCTTGTTCGAGGAAACGTACAGTTTCCACTCATTACACGCATATTGTCTTTTCAAAATAAACTTGCGTGTTCACAGGAAACGTACAGTTTCCGCTCGTTACATGCATAGTGTCTTAAAAATAAACTTACATGTTCACAAGAAACATACAGTTTCTGCTTGTTACATGTATACTGTCTATTTTCAAAATAAACCTCCAACGTAGGTTTACTTGGTTTTTAGGTTTACTTATGCAACAAAACTACTTGGTTACGTTAAGGCAACAAAAGTACTTGGACTACTTAGGAGAAGATCGTAGTTTGGGTTAGAATAACTATGTTTGTTATGCAACTGGCGTTTAGTAAAGTACGTAACTTACGTAACAAAACTCAGGTAAAGTAAGTCTACGTTGACTTGGTTTCACATGGGACACGACCAGCGGTCTCCTGGGTGTCTTTTGTGTGTTGGACCTATTCAACCTCCCCTCCCATCCGCCATACTAGGACTTTGATGTGATTACTTCGGAGTTAGTTGAAAGCCCAGTGCGTCCCATGCAGACGCTAAAGGAGGAGGGGCATTAACCAAACGTTGGTATTTGAGTGAAAACGGGTAAAATGAACCGCACGTGTGATCTTAGTCTTTCCACACTATGAGCCACATATTAGGAGTTGAAACAAAGACAAACAACATCAAAGATCTGCCCTAAAGCCATTTTCTATCATGTTTTGGCATGACGTTGGGTAGCAAAAACAGAGGTTATGTCATGTTAATGACGCATAATTCATGCCAAATGAGGCGTGCTCTATATATATATTTTGTGAGGCAAGACAAAGTAAAGGCCAATTAAACATGCAATTATACAGGCAATTTCCACTAAGTCCATATAAGCCAACGAGCTAATTTTGTCTAAGATTGTAAAAATGCAGCATGAGGGAAAGTCTCTCTCCTCCCCACAATCAAGTTAAAATGTAATCTTCCCTTAATGGAAAACACTAACATGAAGTGGATCATTTAAGACTGACATACGCTACTTAGTGGAGTTTACAGAACGGGGCATGCTACAGTGCTCAGTAGTTTGCTTAGCTAAGGAGGCCAATGAGTTATCAACACCCTCATGGGCAGTGGGTGATAAATAAAGCCAGCATTTTCTTGGCTCAGTGCCCTTTAGACAATTCAACATCCTTGTGAGACTTTTTCTAAACAGAAACATGCTCACAGATACGGTAGAGTCTGTACACGTACACACAGAGTTACCACTTACTTGTTACTGCCGACTGGACATGTTCCAGTTTGACCCAGACCAATCCAACCAGAAACCTTTGTTGGTGCTAAGTCTTGCAGTCTTTTCCTTATTTGCCTCCTTGATAATGGCAATTTCGATGAAACATGAAAATAAATTTGGAAAAGACTCATAATAATTTAGGTCATTTATTTTTGTGATGTGTTTATGAAATGACCTCCTATTCCTTGTTGTCTTTGCTGCCAGGAGCTCTTCTATGAGGACCGGCACTATCACGAGCACTGCTTCCGCTGTTTCCGCTGCGATCGCTCGTTGGCAGACGAGCCGTTCACCAGCCAGGATGACGCGCTGCTCTGCAACGACTGCTACTGTAATGAGTTCTCCTCCAAGTGTGTAGCCTGCGACAAAGTAGTCATGCCAGGTAAAGGTGCAAGACATCTGTGTATAGAGAATTGCGGGTGTTGAGATTTATGGCTCATTCCATCTGTGCTTACTGAATGACTCTTTTAGGGCTGTCCTCGACCAAAGAAATTCTTGGTCGACTAACACTCATATAATTTTAGTTGATTTAATCGACAGGTCTTTAAAACTGAAGTTTTCTCCACAAAGAATCACACAAAAGCACCACTTTAAATCTTGTGTTTACCAGAAATGTGCTCTTTGGAAATAAGTCATTCAGCATGAAAATAGCAGAAAACGACTAATCAACTAAAAAAAACTTAGTCAACTAAGATCAATACGACCGATTAGTCGACTAATCGACTAATGCCGGGCACACACTACACGAGAATCGAGCTGATTTTGGGCCCGATTCCCCCCTCCCGACAGTGGTCAGCAAAGCCCTGATTATTTTGATGGTTCTAAAGGTTATCGTTACGGATATTCCTGTGGTGTGAAGTATGTTAAGAGTGTTTTTTATATCCCCCGATCGGCTCGGAAGTCCATCATGGCCGCACCTACTGTATTTCAAATCGTAAATGATAAACATGTTCAATATTTACGATAGGATATCCTGTTGTGTGTGGGGAACCCCGAGGACAGCCGATGACGCAGTCACGTGGAAAAGAACGATAGCCAATTGAAAACCAAGCTGACTGAAGCGGAAAGACAACAACCGTCGTCATGGCGGCCGCAGCTAATGCAAAATGCGAAGCATAAAGTAGTAGTAAGATGGACCTCAGAAGTGGAGGACAAACTTGTTGATTTGTGGCAACAACACGTGTGTTTATTTAACGTGTCTCCGTGACTTCATCCATTCATACTTTGTGAATTTTCAGTACAAAGTAGAGAAAAAACTAACATAGCTAATTCTTCCTGCCCGTCGTCCGCCATGTTTGTTTACACTAAAGTCACGTTTGATCGTGAGAGATTTTGTGAGATTTTTTAGTCGGTACTCTTGTTGTTCATGAAGGGAATCTGTTAGTGTGTGTTGTGCTGTTTTGGCCAAATTGTTGCTCTCCACACACTATAGGAACAAAACTGTTAAATTTAACATAACATGTCGTTATGTATGGTGTTTCTACCATTTTCAAACTCTTTTAAGATTTGAAAAATCTTTTAGTGTGGGCAGCCCTCGACTCTTTTTCCAACATGAACTAGCTCAGCTTAAAATCCGTTGATTTAAATGAAAGAGGAAGTGACATGTGAAATACTTTGCGTATAATGCATTTGACAGTGCCACATATTATGGTTCTTCGCTCACCCACAAAGCAATAGTCTCGTTGTCCCACATTTTATTTTCCATGAAGTACACAAATTCAAATTCCAAGATAGATAGGCAAATGACTTTGGAAAATGATGACATGGCAAACTCCAGGAAGCTGGGACGAACGAAAAGTATAAAGTAACAGATCAAGCAGATAAAGAAAGGAAAAAGGTTTTAGAAAAAATGAGGGAGAGGAGAGGGAGATGAAGGCGAGGGTCCACGATTGAGCAGCAGCCAGGGCTGAATGTGACAGAGTAATTGCCAGTCTGCTTGACTTGTTGTCTGTAAGCCAGATCCCCGGGGCTGGTGGGCTGCCAGCAGACTGCTGATAACAAGAGATAAGCAAGTCAGTTATTCCAGCGCCTCTGTAGCAGTGTACACAGTCGCCTTTATTTCTACTGTAGTTGTTTTCTTATGAAGATCACACATTGGTATTACAGCGTTCAGTGTAAGTTATGCTCAGTGAGTCACCTTGAGAAAGAAAATAGTTATAGAGTGATCAGGTGAAAGACTCTAAAGCTCCTGGGATTTGGTAGGATACTGTACAATACTCAAAACTCTTGAACATTACCAAAAATTCAGATGCACTTTGGTTGCAATTCTATATAGTGCTACATCCCCTCCAACTAAAGAACTAACAGTCCCTTCGCCATCATACAAAAATATGTACACTCTCAAAAACAGGCACACGCACTTATCTTTGTTTAACAGCTGAAGTTGAACAGCTGGAGTTTTTAATGTCAGCGACATAAGGAGAGGAGAAACTTAATACCAACGCCATGTAAATGGATTTCTCATAAGATGATTTGGTTAAAAAGATTTCTCTGTTAAAACTGCTGCAAAGCTCCCAATACCAGAGACGTATACAGGATGTTGTATGTCTCCCAAACATTGGTCCTCTTCTTTTCGCATTCTGTTTATTCTGATGAATATCCTCTGACAGACAGCATTTCTGTCGTTGTTGCCGTCCGCTGTGACAAAGTATCATATTTGAGCTTTGTCTTGAAGTTTGAAAAAATTTATTTGCCAAGAATAAATATACACAAAGACACACTGAAAACCTACAATACATACTGTAGCAACAGAGTACTTAGTAGCATGTGGTGCAAGGACAAGAGGTTGAAATGTTGTTGGAATTCTTGTGCATTTTTTATAATTCTTTTCTTTAATTAACCTTTAAATAACCAGTAGGGCTGTCAATCGAATAAAATATTTAATCGCGATAAATCGCATGATTGTCCATGGTTAATCGTGATTAATGGAAAATTAATCAAATTTTTTATCTGTTCAAAATGTACCTTAAAGGTAGATTTGTCAATTATTTAATACTCTTATCAACATGTGAGTGGACAAATATGCTTGCTTTATGCAAATGTATGTATATATGTATTATTGGAAATCAATTAACAACACAAAACAATGATAAATATTGTCCAGAAACCCTCACAGATACTGCATTTAGCATAAAAAATATGCTCAAATCATAACATAGCAAACTCAAGCCCAACAGGCAACAACAACTGTCAGTGTGTCAGTGTGCTGACTTGACTATGACTTGCCCCAAACTGCATGTGATTATCATAAAGCGGGCATGTCTGTAAAGGGGAGACTAATGGATACCCATAGACCGCATTTTCATTCACATATCTTGAGGTCAGAGGTCAAGGGACCCCTTTGAAAATGGCCATGCCATTTTGTCCTCGCCAAAATGTAGCGCAGGTTTGGAGCGTTATTTAGCCTCCTTCGCGTCACATGGTCACTCTAGCTTTAAAACTGAGCCCACTACAACCTAAAAAAACGCAAGTTGAGTTAATGCGTTAATGAAATTAGTGACGTTAAAAAGAAATTCGTTAACACGTTATTACGGTGTTAACTTTAACAGCCCTAGTAACCAGACAATAACCATCGAGATAAAATCTCTTTTGCGATGGTGATCTGGCCAAGATAGGGAGCAAAGTTAAACATCAAGTGCACGTCGATTTCATACATACAATAAAACAAAAACAAGACAATACTTTACAGAGTAAGTCCACGCATTAACAGAAGAGATTAAATAAACTCAGATAGTGTATGATACGTACAGACAGATAGGCAACAACACATTACAAGATTGTTAACGCACTGTTGCAAGAACAGTTTGTGGTTAAATCTTGATAACTAGCAAGATGATTGACTCTAGGTTGAGTGTAGCCTGCAGATCATTCCAAGACCAAGGGCTATAATAGAATAGACTCAGGTGGCACCTTAAAGTCCAGCCAAATTAATTGACCTAAGATTGTAGGTATTTTATACAAACTTTGCACATAATGTACATGAATAACTTGCGTAGAATGGCCTAAAATTGCCCCCAAAATTAAATGTACTGTAATTAGCATTTCAGTTTGTTCACTTTTTATTCTATTTTGTCAAATTCTCATACCTAACTGCTAATGTTGTCCTCCTTGAGCTACTGTAATTCCTCTAATCTCAGGGGATTTTTGCAGTTTTTGACTAGAGAACACCAGAGCACACAGCCTGAAGCAGTGAAACATTAATGCAAAATGTTGGCTCCATGCAAACCACGGCATCACCATAGAATAAACCAACCAGTATAATAAAAAAAAAAACTCAACAGCAAAGGGATAGATGGATTGGTTGGGGACACGGAGTGGAAATTGTCGTTATCCCTTTCTGTAAGACCTGCCGCCAGTTTCCAGCAGTAGGAAAGAAGTGTGGGTCCTGTGGTATTATGATTTAAAATACAATATATCTTAGGGAAACAAAATGAGTTTTATATGCCTTCAAGTGTATCATTTCATAGTTCAATAAAAATGACCACCAAAAAAAACCCCAAATGGCCATAACAATCATATGAAGGAAGGTAAATGATGCATTCTACACAAAAAAGTTAAGTCTCCCTCTGCTCTCTGTCATTCTTTCCATCCTTCTTTTTCTTTTTCTTTCTGTGCCTCCTGTCGTCTCTCTTTCTCTCTGCTAGGTACGAGGAAGTTGGAGTATGCAGGCTCCACATGGCACGAGGGCTGCTTCATCTGCCACAGCTGCGAACAGCCAATTGGCTCGAAGTCCTTCATCCCCGACAAGGATGAACACTACTGCGTGTCCTGCTATGAGGACAAGTTCGCCCCGCGCTGCACACGCTGTAAAAAGGTCAATGAAGTTATGCATGGTGGTCAAAGAAACAATGCAAACGCATGGGAAACTTGAGTGGGATTAATTATGCAGGAACGTGCATGGGAATATATTTTAGAACTGAATTTAAAGGATCTCCACGTGACCTTTGACCTCTCTCATTTTCAGACCCTGGCTAAAGGTGGCGTGACCTATCGGGACGAGCCGTGGCATAAGGAGTGTTTTGTGTGCACCAGCTGCAAGACACAGCTGGCGGGTCAGCACTTCACCTCCCGAGACGAGAGCCCTTACTGCCTCAAGTGCTTTGGCAGCCTGTACGCCAAGAAATGCGAGGCCTGCAGCAAACCAATCACAGGCAAGATTACATCACTATGTTCTATACACTTATATTGATTTGTGCTACTTTTGATATTGGGTTAGAGTTAAACGCTAACAATACTATTAATACTCCTAACAAGATTGACTCTTTGCTTATTTAGTCACAGCTCTGTCTCCTAAAAATTACGTTCCCATACAACGAAACTGCATCGTGAATTACATTCCGAGGGAAACGTATTTTGTCACGGACTATGTTTGGTTTGGACGTAAGCGGAAGTCCGTGTAGGGAGGAGGTCAGGGTGGTGGATGGGTCTAACAAACGCAGGTCTTTAACCCAGGAGATTGCTGTTCGTGTCCCGTTTGAAACTAAAAGTCAAAGTTCAGTTATTTTAATTTATGTCCATAGCTTGGTAACGTAACAAACATAGTAATTTTAAGGCAAACCATGATGTTATTTACTAAGCCTAACCAAGTAGTTTTGTGGCCTAAACCTAACAAAGTAGTTTTCTTTTGTTTCGTTTTGTTACAATTTCATCATTGACCACGTGTTTTTTAAAGGACCAGTGTGTAGCATCTATTGACAGAAATGGAATATAATATTAATAAGTATGTTTTCTTTAGTGTATAATCAGCTGAAAATAAGTATCGTGTTTTCGTTAACTTAGAATGAGCCGTTTATATCTACATAGGGAGCGGGTCCTCTTCACGGAGTCTGCCAGCCCAGAACGGACAAACCAAACTTTTCCTGTTTCTCGCTTCCCACATACACACATACTCTATGCACTCTACTCTAACAACAACTGGCTCTAGAGAGGGTCCTTTGCGTATTCGCGTCGACCACCATCGCAATCCTACACGCTTCGCACACGGGAGAAGTTGTAATCTGCAACCTCACCACTAGATACCACCAGATCCTGCACACTGTTCCTTTAAAACTGCGACCGTAAATCGAGTAAATGTGTTTCCCTCGAAATGTAATTGAGGATGTTTAGGCAGGTTTAGTTGTATGGGAATGTAATTTTGTAGAGACAGGGTTGTTAGTCATAGATGTCAGCATTGCAAAGAAATAATTTGAAGCCAAGTTTTCAGGGGCTTAAAATACATCAGGCATTTTTTTCCCAAGTTGTTATGTTTTGAAGCACGCATGATTTGCAATCATCAGCCCTCTAAAGCTCAACACACAGTTTAATCTCTGTCTCATTGCTCCTCTTGTCCTAGGTTTTGGAGGAGGAAAGTACATCTCATTTGAGGATCGCCAGTGGCATCAGCCGTGTTTCACTTGCTCCCAGTGCTCTGCTTCACTGGTGGGCGCCGGCTTTTTCCCCGATGGTGACAGGATCTTGTGCCGCGACTGCAACAGCAACCTATAGAGCAGTCATTTAAAATATTCTTCTCACCCTTCCCTTGACTTACCTTTCACCCTTCGCCACAGCATTTCAAGAACCCCAAGTCATTACCGAGGAAGGTAACGCAGGCTAAACAAATGCTGCCTCTCAGGTTGTTTTTATATAAAGAGATCAGTTCATCGTGGTCCCTGTCTGGGTCCGACTTTCATCCAGGAGCTAGTGCTGCATTGTTTGAGTGAACCACCACAAAGATTTTCTCTTTAACAAAAAACTTAATGATTTTAAGTTAATGGAGTGCCTTAAGAATAACATTACTTATATGTTATGTACTATTGAACCAAAGAGATGCAAAATGCTAGACACTTTGCAAAAAAATCCTTCATATTTTATATAAAACAAGTTGCCACGTCAGGTCCGACACAGAACACTGATACAGTAGAAGGTAAAAAAGTATGGTGGAGGTACTGTCTTAATGCTCTTATAACTGCAGTTTTAAGCATTGTAATTAAAATATGTCAGCAAGTAAAAACAAGAAGAAAAGGTAGAACAACTTTGCTGATTATGCTTTCAGTGAGGTAGCCAGTTTATGGTAGTTATGATCAATAAAGTCCTTTGCACTTTTGATAAGATATTCTCTTGCTACCATGTTATATGCACATAAAAACACAACAAAAAAACATGGCACACAGACAACTTTTTTGTCATGCATCTGCTTTCATTGAACTTTGCAATGACACTTAATTTTGCATAAAGTTTCATCTTATTTCTGTCTTTTTCATTTGTTGTAATAAATCTTTTTTTTATCACCGTTGCTCAAAGAGCCAGCATTTATAACCCCAAAGAAGCTGAAATGAAATGCAGTACCGGCGTGTATTGCAGGAGTATGCATGCCATGATTTGCGTCAATAATTATTTTGTTGCTGTTAACGCTGTTTTGTTTTTTTATTGTTAGTTTGTAACATGTATGTGAAAAGTTAAATCTATATTTCATTATTTCAGCTTTGATGCTGGTGAGTCAGAGTTGGGAAATATACATTTTAAGGTGGAAAATACGGCATTGAGGCGATAACAGTATGAACTTACTGTAAAAAAAAGAGAGATGATAATTGATACGGCTAAATTCACCTGATTTGACTGTTATCAGGCTATTAAATAGGCATTATCAGTCGTTATAAGCACCATAGATGTGGTCATTAGGGGCCTACTACGCCTAGTATGTTGTAAAAGTGAAAGCGAAACTTAAAAGCAACACGTAAAACTGACTGAAATGTTACGTTTTGAACACAAACTAAAGGCTTCTTTAGGTTTAGGCAACAAAAACATCATGTTTTGGCTTAAAATAACTACGCTTCAAAAGTGAAAGTGAAACTTAAGGCTCGTGAACACAAGGACAACTACACGTCGTTGGGTGAAAAACCCTGTGTTTTGTGTCTCGTCCATCTAGGGCTGTCGCAATAACCGCAATATTGACAAGCCAACCACAGGAGATGGCAAGCAACCGCGACAACCGCTACGTTCATGTTTTTTTCTTTTTTAAATTCTTTGCAATGGGAGTGCCGCGTTTTTACACTTTGCTACAAACAGCAGCAGCGTGACAAGGCGCTGAGCGTCTATTCTGCGCTGAGCGTTGCACGTACAGTATGGGTTTTTTTTCTGGTCGTCAAGAGTTGAAAAATGTTCAACTTTGGGTAAAACTCTACAAAGACTAACCGTCACATCCTGAATGTACTGTAGGCTACAAGTGCTGGACAACAACAACAACAATGATCCAGAGTAAGTACTCTAACTTGTGCTGACATTTTTACTTCTGCAGATATTCCGTATCATAGCAACCACATACAACCAAAGCGCAGCTGAAAAAAACGCTGGGCCTCACTGCCCTTCTGTGTTCTGCATTTAACAATAAACAAGTATTAATTCATTTTAAAACTGTCATCTTTGTCGTTTAAAAAGCAACAATATACCTAATAATAGCCTAACACTAAAGCTTATTTTTAAAGCACTGAAGTCAGTATAAAGTAATTTGTAAGAAAAAAAAGTTGCAATAATACCACATATCGCGCTGTTGAGCCAATCATTATCACCGCAAGGGAAAATCCTTCACCGCGACAGCCCTTTATCCATAGCCCCGACCTCTACACCACATGAACGTTCACACTGTCTATACTACAGCGCCTGACTTCCGCTTCTGCTCCTATCATAATTACTATGGTCGCTAAAGGTTGCTGTTGTCTTCTTTTATACCATCTTTCGGTGAATAGATGATAAAACCTACTAGGGGTGTAGTAGTAAGTACCCCTATTGACCCACATCTATGGTGCTTATAGCGACTGATGATGCCTATTTAATAGCCTGACAGCAGTCTAATCGGCTGAAATACCACACGGTTAGTTTTATTTGTGAAGTCTTATTAAATAAATTTACACTCACTGATCTTTTATATTGTGTGTGTATTTGTGGTTACAGTGAAATATCCATTACTGGTTTATGAGGTCAGTGCTTTCTGTGGACTTGTGTTTACTGTCTACGCCGGAGAAAACCCTTCTGGTGTGTTTAAAAAGTCTTTCTAGGAAGGATCAGTGTGTGAAAGAGAGAGAGTGAGTGCACCGGGGGAAGGGCATAAAAGTGTGTGAGAAAGTGTTAGAGAGAGAAACCATGTGTGTGTAATAAAAGACGAGAAAAAGTGTTTGTGTGTGTCTGTAGGTTTAAGATATTTGTGTGTGTGTGTGTGTGTGAGAGAGAGAGTAAAAGGGAGAGTGAGTGCAAATCTGTGTATGTGTGTCTGAATGTGTGTATATATGTATATATGCACTGTTGTTTATGCTGAGTCGACCGTTTCATCGCCTTGATGAAGCACACATACACAGACCGCCAGATACACTCTCCTGTCGGCATTGGTGAAATGTCCTCCTCCCTGCCTGCGTTTGAGATTTTTTCACCAAAAAAGGAAATGGAAAACTCGTAGCTGCATGGGGAGGGAGGGAGGAGGGAGGGACGGGGGGGTGACTGGTGGTGGAAGTGGGAGAGAAAAGAGTGTGGGAGAGAGAGAAAGAGAGGGAGGATGTTCACATCTGGAGTTGCTCCATGGCACTTTCACTGGGGGGGTCAGCTCCACACACGGCCCCCTTTGGATTTATTGGGAGGAGGAGATGGGCGGGGAGGTGGCGGCTAACAGGAAGGGTCAGAGGAAGAGCTGTGGAGATGTTAACTGTATCAAACTATACACTCTATAACTTTAACAGCTATTTCTATGAATTTGAAAACCTCCTGTCTCATGGCAGCAATATGTTCTCTGACACTCTTTCTCCTTGAATGTGTCCCATGTCTTTGTTATTGCTGTCACCCAGAATCAAGTTTACCCAACAGAACTTCGTGTCTGAGAAAGTATGGCCTTTAATTTGGCCAGAAGTGTGCAAACAGCACTTCTCACACTCTTACAAGAGGTCGGTCTCTTCACACAAAAGATATAAGTCTCAAAATTTTAATATTTCACTAAAACATCAACCTTAGATGCAAAAACAAACAGCATGACTTGTATTTAGTCTCTGAACATGACAAGACTAACACAAGTAGACCTAGACGGACTCCATCAGCCATCTATAGTTGATATAACATGTTAGGCTGTCTGCCAGTAAATGTCATTTACAATTTCACCAAAGTGAGACCAGGGTCTAGTTCACACACTAAACACAGCTCAGTTTATTTTAATCAAAGCTGCGCATGTCAAAGTTTATACTGTGTGTGAAATTGAACTTGTCTTATCAGCCTAAATCACAAAGTGGAGCTTCAAGGAAACCTAGCTTCCTAATGGAGACACTACATGCTTGGTTTTGCTTGTTGAACATATGAAAATTCTGGGCATTTTTGTAAAATACACACTGAATCATATATTGATACATATATTACATATAGATAGTAGCAAGTGCTATGAGGCCAGTGGGCTACCTCCGTGTCTGAAAAGTGAAGCCAATGCTGAAGTGCCTTAAACTTGCTTTTTTTCTAATAGCTAGAAGGGGGCGGCGACTCTGGTTGCAAAAAGAAGTCTGATTGTATAAAAGTCCATGAGAAAATTACCCTACTTCTCACTTGATTTATTACCTCAGTAAACTATAAACAGTAAATTATAAACATGGGTTAATGGTCTCCATCGCTAGTTTCAAGTCTTCTTCAATACAGCATGATGTTCATTTAGTAAATTATGGTCCCATTTAGAGTAAAATAGATCGTAAAGCGGGGTATGCTTTAGGGCGTGGCTACCTTGTGATTGACAGGTTGCTTCCACGGCGCTGTCCGATCTGGGAGTTGTCCGTGTTTTCGTCGTAGAACTTTAACCCTTTAACAATGTGTTTTCATTTCATGAAAGTTAATTAAAACCTTTTTGGACTACCTTTGAAATGTCTTATTCAGTGATCAGTTGTACTCAGCTCCACCCTCTTGTGTCACTTCTGGTTGCAAAAGAACAACATGGCGACAGCCAAAATGCCGAACTCGAGGCTTAAAAACGGCAGTCCACAAACCAGTGGGTGACGTCACCGTGACTACGTCCACATACAGTCTATCTATTTAGCACAACATATGGTCCTTTGTGTCGCTTCTGTTCTCTTGTATGAAGTGAGTACAGATTGTCACGGTTCATACTATAAACTGTATATTAAGAAAAAATAAAGAATATAAAAATATAAAGAAATTCTTTATATACAGTCTATGGCTCATACAGACACCATGTTACAGGATTTGTGGTTTTCAGGGTCAAGTCAAACATGTGTGGCCCAGTATGTAGCATTGCCTGGTGCAGTTTTTGATAAACAGAATAAACAAAACCTATATTGTATTACCAGGCCTTTAAAAATGACAGATTACAGTTATAGCATGAATCAGTGCTACTAGTAAGATGTCAGAAGAAGAGTGAGGCTGATCGTGTTAATACAGGCTCAGATCCCAAAGGTTTATAGAAAGCTGGGGCCATAAAAACAGCAGTGAGGGATGATTAGCACAGACCCCCTCCATATTGATCCCAGATGTCTGCTCTGCCCTGTTCTCACCCGGCTGGATCACTTTACCGCATAAAATCAGAATCACTTATCACAGTTTCAGAGGGGAGTAAATCCTCAGTATCCAAGGTGAAGGTGATGCGGTATAATTATTGTTTTTATTTGTAACAATCTTAGCCCTCGCCATTAAAGCTAGAGTTGGTAATCTTCTTCAAAAATATTTTTGTTGTATTAGTTTAAATTTTCTTTACATCTCGACGGCAATCAATAAATCAAATGCTCTGACAAAAAAAAATCCGGTATCTGTGGCTGTGGCAGGACAGTGATAAACCCGTCCAGTCATTTTAACTGATTGGACGGGCTACCAGCTGCCGACATGCACTCTGCTCATGCACTAAAACCCTTTTCACAGCAGCCATGTTGACATGTCATTGCAGGCTATACACAGGTGTAATTAATAATATTGATTATGGCCCTGTTGCATTGAGGTGGACCAGGGCCCTGGTATTGTGCATGCTGGCTCACTGGAGTGACCGTGACACACTAAATTGAATACGACCATAATTAATTTGATCAATTCCACCTGTGTTGTTTCCTGCTATGACAAAATGTCAAAATGGCTGCTGTGAAAAGGACATATTGCATGTCACTGGAGTCTTCCACAAGCTGCTAGCTTCACATCTGTGAGTACTAACAATAACCATGTTTGTTGTTTATGTTCATTATGATATGTTTATGTTCATAATTATAATTTTGGGAGAGTGGCTTTGGAGGGAGGCCTGAAGCGACGGGCTGTCAGTGTTGCCGACTAGATGACTTTCTCTCTAGATTTAGAGACTTTTGGAGCTAGTGCTGCCAGCTACTTTCATTGAAAAGAGTTGGCAACACTGGGCTGGGTTTTTCGGTTAGATAGTTTTTTTAAAATCTAGCGTACTCTTGCTAGTTTCTCAACATTTCCATCCCTACCTTTAATGGCCCCTGTCTTACATAACTAATCAGATTTGGGTTTCATTTTAAATGCTTCTACATTTAGACATTTAGATTAAATTTAGCAAATAGATTTGTGTCTTTGTGACAGCTGTGTGGAGCTTAATTGAACTGATGTGGTAGGAGAAAAAATGTTTCCTTAATCCACGTCAGGCATTTCCTTGATTATGTGATTGAATTAATTTAGATTGAATCCACGTGTATCTGCACAGATTTAGATACACTGCAAATAGATAACGTCCCGTTACTGCAGTTTGGCAGCAGCGGGTTGCGTCTGTAAGCAGCAACATAGTTACAATATGCCGTCTTTCCACCTCCCCAGGTGGCCAGTCTATAAGAAGCTGTGATTATACAACTGGATAGGTACAGTATATTGGCAAGTGACTTACAAGGTACAGTAGTAGCAATGAAGCCTTGTCAAAACTGAGAGGTTAACTGAAAATAACAGTCAATTTCATGTTTTGATTTTCTGTATTTGCAACTCTTTCTCCTGCCCTCACAGTATTATTGCACCTGTTTGGACACAACAACTTTGTAATTGTTATTAGTTCATGCAGTTTTGTAATTCTCAGTATAGCTTCCCCCAAACAGCAAACTGAACAGAGGCCTAATTAGCAACAGTAAGTGAAAACACCTGTGTGGGTGTGCAGGGCCTTTAAAGCAGTTGGGAGGTACAGTAGGTAGTGTGTCTCAATAAGCCTTCTGTGCAAAAAACTTACGTCCATCAATTGGATTAAATTCTGGGTTAACTATTACCTCAGTTAGAGAATATTCACTGATGTATCAAAGTATCAAACTGAGCTGTAATTTTAGGCTGTTTTTGCTCCACTATTCTTGTACAGAATTCATGTGTGAGGAACAGTGGGGCGTTTTAACGTGCAACATACAGTAAACTGCGTACTGTATCGTATGTACTACATCAGCATTGACTACTATGTAAATTTAGATGTGAATAATACTGTATCTTGATCCTCTGGCAAGACATGCCATTGATTATAAATGGAATCCTTTTATACTTTAGTATGTTCAGTGACTCTCAACCTTTTCGAGTTGTGACCCCCAAGAATAATCAGGGTGGTGTTCATGACGAATAAATAATGCTTTGTTTGTGATGACAGTTTTCTTTAGTTGAGTTTGAACAGCCAGCATGTAAACATGGATTTTTGAGGCGTTATGTGACTTTTTTCCTCCCCCTGACCCGCCAGAAAACCCCTTCAGGAACTCACGTGGCCCAGATCTGATTTTTTTGTGCATATGTGACTCAGATCAGGTTTTTTTTTTTTTATAACATTGTGAACTGCACAAATCACATGGAATCTGATCTTTTCAATTCTGATCTGGGCCACTTTCATATGTGGTCCTAAATCAGATACAGATTTGATTTTTTTCCAATTCTACCTCAGTCTGAACAGTCATATCGGAATTCATGCGACTTTTCAGCCCAGTCTCACCCAATGGCTTATGAATGTAATTTTGCCTACGTTGCTCTTGGTGTGTCATATGCATGGCATGTAGTCTGTACTGACTGCAATGCAAACACATCCGTGTGAATTTGTTACACTCAGAGCTAGTGATGTGTCCCAAAATGTTGTTGAGTTATTTTGAAGTTACATTAGTGACTTTTGTGACGTGTTTTCCGTACTTATTTTAAGCCCAACCATGACGTTTTTCCTAACTAAATGGTCTTGTTGCCTAAACCTAGCTGTGGACGTTACCGTAGTTTTGTTGCATGGCGTACAAATAACTCGTGAAAAGTGGCATACAAATGAAAAGCCTAAAATGCGTCTTTGTGACACGCGGAATGTCTGTGTAATGTCGTGCTATTTATTTTATCAAAACACATAAAAGAAGCCAAATGAGTTAATGAATTAAATAATGACCGTCGTCCTGTTTTTAATTTGCAAAACATCAAGGCAGACATAATCAGAAATACTTGAACCAGCTTGAACCAGCAGCAGTGAGTGTTGCAGCAAGCTGAGGTCACATCATGCACAACGTCTAGACAAGCACTCAATAGTATGAGTCAGTTATACAATATTACTGTTAACAGCCTGCTGTATCCCATCAACTCCAGTACACCTCATCAGTTTCATTTATCAGGACGAAGGGATAGACAACAATTTGTTATGATCCTTTGCATTCCTTATACACGGCAACGTTAAGCATTTGAAATATTGTGCGTTCATTTGTTCCCAGCATTGTTTTTTTCTTCAGGCTGCATTGGAAGCAACTGGCACACCTGGTGGGAATTATTGTGCCAAGTCTCACCTGTTGATTACTGATTGGGAAACACACTTGCTGCAAGTGATCTGGCGTGTGTATATATAGTGAGGCGTGTCATTTGTTCTTGTCAGCTGCTTGAGGACGTTCAGCAGACTCAAAGTGTTGCTGTGAACAAATTTTTTTCTGAACAAACAATAATTTATGTTGCTCCTATTCTCGATGTGGTTTTGACTGAGGAGTTTGAGCAGTTTTGGGAATTTCCTCCAACGATCAACACCTCAAATTGTGGTGTGTCCTAAGAGCTGTTGAAATTCAGATTCCCCATGCAGGATTAAAGTCTGGGGCGTGTTGACAAATTGTAGTCAACATTAAAAAATGTTAAACCTCAGTCATAATTTGACTGTTAAATCAGTACTAACAACACACTAAAAAAAATGTCCAAATATCTCACCAATATGTAATTTCACTCAAACAATACTTGTGCTTCTTTTCTGGTCCCTACCAGAGTTCAGGCATTGTTTAGTGACTTTCCAACCTTGAATGAAGTTAATATCCGTTAGTTGAGCAAGAAAGCATTCCTAAGATGTTTAATCACAGAAGATGACGACGAAGAAGAACCTTACTTGTCATTCTAACTCCCATAAATTGGGGGTCCATCAGATAGAGTTTCATATAATCTCTTTAATATCCCAACCACAGAGGGTAACTGGAAGTGTGTGCGTCTACAGCCCAGTTATCAGCAGTGACGCAGCAAAAGCTGAAAAATAGTCTGTGAGGGGGGGCGAGTTCTCTCCTTTCACACCAGACACATCACTGGGTTTCTGTTTTGTGAGTGAGTCACTCGACAAAAAAAAAAGAAAACATGAACGTTGTGGAGACAAGTTTGATTTATGTGGGAATCAAAAAGTGTTGTCACTTAGTGTTCTGTGTAAAGGGATTACTTTTATTCCAACAATCAAATATTCTCACTAGGATTTGACTTCTTAAAAAAAAAAAAATGTGACTATAAGGACCAAGAGCTTTGAATTTATTCAGCAGGCAATGGAGGAAACCAAATATAGTAGCTTGCCAGAAAGTACAAATATCATGTTAATCCATCAGAGACATACAATAAACAGTATGTAGTGTTTACTGTGTGCAGTATGAGAGACAAAAGAGACAGGCTATGAGTTTTGACAGAAAAATGACTTGTTGAATATTTTCCATGGTTAAATCCTCTGCCCTCTGGTTTCTTCCTGCTCTCCCCTGGCCCGTATCATTACTCAGTTTAGCGTTAGGTGTCCACTTGACAAAGTGAACTGGTCCACCGCAGTCACGTCTATAGTATGTAACCTCAGCAGACGTGGGTTAACCCCAAATGTCTGAGAGATTATACTCTCATTGGTAATTCAGCATACCTCAGTGACTGCTTAACTGCATGTTTGCTACTGGAGAAGCTGGAGGACGGGGCGATGCCGAGTCAGAATGAAATTAAGTCATAAAACATGTCAGTTTACAGTTTAACTCAAGTGCTGAAAGGTTTCCATTTGATTAATCTCTGTAAACAGATTCTGCATTTATGTGTAGAATCTGTAGGCAAGATAGCATAGGATTTCGGTATCGGAAGCATTCTGGTTTCCATTTGTAGTCCGAGTAGTATTGACCAATCATGTTTGAGCGGGCTTTGGTTGAATGTAGGCAAGTAGTCTGTGTGGAGAGCAAAAGAGGCGAAACGCTTCGGCCGAAATGCAATCTCGGAATCAACTGGCTATTGCCTAGCGATGATTTAGCTTTTTATTGGTTTAAAATTAGTTTGTAAACTGGCTACCAGTGAAACAATCCGGTCGTACACGTCTCTCAACTCCAGTCCCGCATCTCAAGTTGCTAATCAGACCTTGTCCTGGATATCTTCTGGCTACACTGGAACCCCAGAAATATAGCCCCTTGCCCTGAGAGGCTTATCAGACCAAGACTCCAGGAAGACCTTTGGGCTTTGAATCAAATTTTCATAGTGGCCAAACCGTGGAATTACAATTTCCGTGTCCGTCATGTGATGCCATTGGGCCCAAAAATACTTTTTCCCCTAGACTTACATTGGGAAAGAAACAGATACTTTTTTGAGGTAAATCAACTTCTGAACACTTGAATAGCCCTTATTTAAATCATTAGGTCCTAAAAGTTGTAAAATGCACTAATGGACAAATCCAGAGTTATTCTCCTTCCTCTGTTCATGTGAATGAGCCCGAGACAGAGGCTGAACCGAGGAAACGTCTGCTCTATGGGCCCAATGGCTGCGGAAGATCGCCGGAAGATCCCGGTAATTTTATCACTCGGCAGTCGAGCCATTTTGGCTTCATGTGCCTCATAGGAATGAACGGGAGCCTGCCTCCAACGTTGTATCCAGTTCTCTTAATGCATCCATGTGTTAGACTGATAGCCACTGGGTTCAGAGATTGTCATTTGATAAGCTAAGATATGGCAAAAACAAGTTGCAAATGCCAGTTTAAAGAAATATATTGATGTATCTGATAAGACACTGCTGCATAAGTAAATCACATGACATGTTCAGAGCTATCATACATCGTCAATGAAAATTGATCTCCATGATGTCTGAAAGTTATTTCCATTTTTAGTTGAATATCATCTTTAGATGGTTTTTGTACTTTTAGATAATATTTTCTCATACTGTCTGTCTGAACATACCTGTATTCTCCCTCTGTCTGAAATGCTCCGTTTTAGCGCCTGTCTCCTTAAGCCCCCTCTGATTGGCCTGTGAGAAAAATATGGTGCATTTTTGCAAAGGTAGTTCTCAATCTGTGGGTGGAGATACTCAGATGGGCGGTATATTCTAATGAGTCTGCATGTGACATAGGAAGGGGAGCCAAATCTGAATGTCTTGTTGAATCCCATGTTTTATGATCCAAGCAGCCCTAAAAATACTGACTGGATTGTCTTATTTCACAGTTTGTGGGTTGGTAGGCACTCAGATACCCAAATGTATGTGCACAAGCACTGAAAAAGTGAGTTTTTCATGATATATCCCCTTTAAATTTGGCCTGTAACAATGCTGCAATCCATTGTACTCGGAACTCGGGGAACAAAACGACCTCCGACACAGAAAAGTACAATGGAACTAGTCATTCAAGTCGGAATTCCATGTCAGATAGATAGATAGATAGATAGATAGACCTTGCCCGAATTCGCCAACATAAACACACCTGATGTCACAGCAACCTGCGGCGCACACAGTGAATTACCTTTTCATCATTTTTACTTGATGTAGTGTTTTATGCACAAGACCTGGTTGTGCCCTCTTCTCGGCTCGGTCACACAGACATTCATGGTCCCCATAGGATGAAACCCTATGACTTTGGTGATCCCCTGACTTTTCCTCTCTAGCACCATCATCGAGTTAAAATTTCTGATAATACTTGTAACCTGGTTTACGACTAAATACCTGCAAAACTAAGGACTCTACAATCGGCCTCAACTGTGTGTTTGGGGCTAATTTGCAAATGTTTGAATACTAACAAGTAAGATGATGAGCATGGTAAACATTATATGGAGAGAAGACTCTTATTCTTTGTTTTTTCTAATTCCCAGAGCAGTGATAAACCACCAAGTGAGACTCTTCATCTACAAGTTATATTTTTGGTCTAAATTTGTTCGTTTTTTTTTTGGTTGAAGTACCACAACAGAACATAAGACTCCACAGCAGAGCAGCTGTGCACTGAGTGCCTACTGTATGTGTTGTGGATGTAGAAAGAGGAAAAAAAACAACATACATCTGTGTCCCAAGCTGACACTCACGGGGCTGGTGCTTGTTGGCGAGGTTTGGAGGCTGCCTCTGTGGCTTGGCCCGAGCTCGCGTCCTCTCCATTCACTCCCATCTGAGGTCAAGGAGTTGTGCTTGCTTGTGGGAAGCTCTTATACTGTCTTGTAATGAGCGCTCTCAGCAGGAAAACAAGGCCTTGTTTTTCCAGAGTTCAGGGTCGGATGTGTCCACCGCTCTGATTTAACGTCTGCTAAAAGCCATCCTTTACTGAGGTTGACTGATGACAACTCTGGACAGCATGCTAGTCGGTGTACTTAGTATTCACGTAGAGCATACCTGACAGCTCAGCTATAGTACCTGACCACCTTGAATGTAAATATGAAACCACCACAACTACTAGAAGAAAAGTTTTTGCAAAAAAAATCCCCTCTTGCTGATAAAAGTGTAATAAATTTTAGGCAATTATACATTGTATTTTCATTTCACACATTCTGCAGTGCAAAATGTGTTCGGACACACTGCTGCCATTTTCTCCCTCCCCATACATTTTTACACTTTTAAGGGTTTGATGTGGTTTTGGAACTAAAGCAGTCTATTAATGTAGGAGCGTAGGAATGTGATAAATTCTTATTAAGCAATTCATCCTCGAACATCCTCGGGACACAGGAATATTAGTCACATCCACTATTGTCTGACTGTGGTTCTGAGCTCTGCCCTTCTCGGTAATTGCTCTGGCGAAAACCATAAAAACATATAATGCCTGAAATGTACAGAATGCAGTAAAAGCCTCTTTGTTCCTGGAAAGGAAAGCAGCAGATTATTATCTTAGCTTACATTTTCTTGTTCTTTCAGCTTAGTTTGAGAACTAGTACATGTACTTGTTTACTTGTAAGGCTGTTCGAAGAAAAGTTTGGCAGCAGTTAAGGCAATATTCAAAGAGTGAGACAAATAAAATAACAAGTTGAATGTCAAAGATATGCACACATAAGTAGTGTAACAAAAATATTTCATGTGAAAAACATTTAATAAACACGTTAGCGTTTTTCCTCATTTTTTTTCAAAAATCCTGACTTTGACTATCGATAAAAGTGTGATTTTTCATGTAATCTAAAAGTTTTAAAGTTGTACTGTTAGATACTTGCCCAAAGTATGTCCGTACCAAATTCCAAGACTTTTGACCAATCGGAACAAATGTTATGGCATATTTCCTTATCATACTAAATATATCATACTTTGGGCACTTACATGTATGGGTAAATAACTGATCTGAGCTTAAGCTTAGTTTTGCACCCATATCATTCTAACATAAATGTATTTTCATTTGCATAAGGCAAGCATATTCGCCCACTCCCATGTTGATAAGAGTATTAAATACTTGACAAATCTCCCTTTAAGGTACATTTTGAGCAGATAAAAAATGTTCGATCAATTATGGACAATCATGCGATTAATCGTGATTAAATATTTTAATCGATTGACAGCCCTAATAAAAATAATATATGTCCTCGACAAAAACTTTTTCCTAAGTTTGATTGTTTTCAGGGTTTATTTTTTGCCTTTCTCCTGACTCTGAGGTTGATTGGTGCAGGTGTTCGTAGATTGTCAGTAGGTGAAAAGGTGAAGGTAGTGGGAGGTTTTGAGTCAAAACAAGTGATTGTTAGGAAAGAACGCAGCGGACTCACAACCTAGGCCAACAGTGAGGACGATGAAAGACGGATCAAATGAGCCAAAGCTGTTGACGGGAAATGAGAAACCTCTTGATTGCGTTTCTGCTTCAATGGGATCGAAGGTTGTCAATGAAAACATTTATACTGCAGGATGTGTTTGAATCTGCATGAAACAGAGGTGAATTAAAGGGCAGTTTGCTGAGCATGCATGCTGTTGGAGCAGCCAGTATAACTACAGTCCTCTACTGTTGGCAGCTATTGGAGCAGTTGTTTGGAGATGAGATGTTTGGAATGTAAAAACTCTGAGGAGTGGATTGACCATGATTGACTGTAATTCAAAACGTCAAGAAGATTTAACATTGAAAAACAAGCAGATAAGCTCTCCAGCTCTTTGTAAAAGACTGATCTGATTCCTGTTTAAAAAAGAGAATGTGTATAAGAGATCAATTTTGATGGAGTGAAAGAGAAAAGCTTGTAGAGTTTGGATATTTATCATCTGAACAGATTTACTTTGACAGGCAGATTATGGAGATGATGTATGAGATGTCAAGAGGACAGTTTATAGATGTAAATATCTTGACATGAATAGACATATCTAGATGCATAGATTTTATACATTTCTGCATCATCATCATAAACTTCATTAACAGCAAACGCCAACCTAACAGAAAGTATTTTTTCTCACCAGTTCATATTGCCATAAAACACCGCCAGAGAACTTCTAAAGGCACGTGTAGAGTTATGGTCCGTTAAAGTCAAACGTCTGTCATCAAAAGTTCAACAAGGACACCAGTAAATCCAGCTTTTTGTGACTACTTTTGTTTTGATATTCTGGAAAAGAGAAAAAAAAAAGCATAAAGAGAGATGAATCATAAGATATGGGGTTCTTCTTCAATACAGCGATGGAAGATTGTTATGATTGAATTATTTTATTGTTTTTCTCTTCTCTTTTCTTTTGGCTTTGAGGCTCCTTCCCTGTCCAAAACCTTTCAAAACTCTTTTGACAAACTTCTGAAAAAGAAAAGAAAGCTTTTTTTTTACTTTATTTGAATTGCCAAATTGTACATGACCTTTACTATGATCTCATGAATAACACAGGAAACCTTGCATCAATTTCATATGATAATGTCATATATTGTAGTTACTAATGGCTTATGTGTAGGATGATAAGTGTTTTATGCTTTCATGGCTCCCTCTGGTGGATATTTCTTTCATTGCAATTGTATACCACCATACAGTAAGTGCACCATAAGACCATCATCTACAAGATGTTGTTGGGAAAATAAATTTCCTCGGCCTGCCACCCATATTTCTATCTCCACTCTCTGAACTGAAAACTGCCATGCCATTGTCGATCCACATCATTCCTTCATCCTGACCCCAAACTAATAATGTTTTTAAAATCATGATCCTTCGGCTCAGATCCAAAGACATGAACGCGAGAGTGAGAAATAATAAGATTTGTTTGATTCAATTCTTTAATACATAATGATGATGTTCATGAAATATAAATTCACATTCAGCTGCAATTTGCTATTAAGATCAGTAATTCTCGACAGAAGGCAGGTTGTCATTTAAAAAAATCAAAAAAATTAAAGAAATGTTTAAAAATACAATTACAAATTACACCAAATACAGAAGCTTGCTCTTCAAACTGTATGAATAGACTCTTTACAGCTGTGCAGAACTCAAAGTAGTACTACATTTTACTAACCCAGTTATTTAAAATAATCATCTGAAATCTGAGAGGATTATTGTAAATTTCAATATGTGAAAAACAACAAAGATTTCTCAACACAGACAGTTAGATGCTATGTCTTTTTCTCTTTTGCTCTCTGAGGATATAAAGATGTGTTTGATACAAAGGCTGCATTCCAACTCGCATACTTTTTCTTTTTACTTTTAGTACATACTGCTGCTGCCCTTAAAAAGTACATACTGCTGCATGCAGTATGCATAAAATTGGGACATACTACTTCCTCATAACATTGCACCTTGAACTTTGACCCTGTTGCTCATACACCGATCAGCCATAACATTAAGACCACTGACAGCTGAAGTGAATAACATTGACTATCTCGTTACAATGGCACCTGGCAGTGGGGGGGATATATTCCGCAGAAAGTGAACATTTTTGAACATTTTGAACTTTGAACTTTGTGTTGGAAGCAGAAAATATGGGACAGCGTAAGGATGTGAGCGACTCCGACAAAGGCCAAATTGTGATGGCTAGACGACTGGGTCAGAGCATCTCCAGAACTGCAGCTCTTGTGGATGTTCCCGGTCTGCAGGGGTCAGGACCTACCAAAAGTAGTCCAAGGAAGGAAAACCGGTGAACCAGCGACAGGGTCAGACCCAAGGCTCATTGATGCACGTGGGGAGCGAAGGCTGGCCCGTGTTGTCCGATCCAATAGAAGAGCTGCTGTAGCTGAAATTGCTGTAAAAGTTAATGCTGGTTCCGATAGAAAGGTGTCAGAACACACAGTGCATCGCAGTTTGCTGCATATGGGGCTGCGTAGCCAGAGACCGGTCAGGGTGCCCATGCTGACCTAATGTTATGGCTGATCTGTCGATATCCGCTGCACAGAGGATTGAGGGTCAGAATAGCCAGAAAAGCATGATGGCTTGCATACTGCAATACTACCGGATCTAGTATGACATCCTGGTATTTTGGGCATACTGCATTTGACATACTATGTTTTTCTAAATCTTTTTCAGGCATACTAAATAGTATGGAAGTATGGGTATTGGATCACACATAGTTTTTCCCCATGTAGTACTGATTACATCCAAAAGGGAGCAGTACATATCAACTATCATATCTACCATTTCTCAAGCATCTTCTAAACGTTTCCTCTCCTGCATCAGGAGTCAGGAGTTTGACCTTTTCTGAGCCTCAGACACATTTGGGGTAAATCAAGCTTTGCAAATAGTACTAAAGCTCATTAAGTATGCTGCTTGTCTCATGCATACTCAGGGTTTCCCACTTGCTTAATACAAAAAGAACTGCTTGATACATCATTGTTCCTTCTTGGGAAATCTTACTCTCACTTTCTTCCTTCTGCAGTAAGCATCAAGCATAGAGTCAGCTACAGACCCAACAGATGATACTGCAGGAATTTAGTGAATATCTCTCGGACACTTGAACATCTGGCATTGACACCGAGCATCGAACCCTCCTTTGCCAAATTTGTACTCACTACATCACCCTAATGCCTCCGTTATGATTTCCATTTCAAGTGACTTATGTCTTTTAACTATCATCAGATGTAGATTTGTCTCTCTCATACAGAGTTGGCTTCCCCAAAACATTGAAATAGTTTTCTTATTTTGATTTAGCAGCCCTACTTTTATAGATATCTGTTGCTGATCAAACATGCCAGTGTTGATGTACAATGCTTGTTCTCTTTGTCCAGATTCAACCCCTCAGATCTTGAGCCATAGAGAGAGGATGGTTCAGAGATGGAAATTAAAATGGATCAGTGGGATTGCTGACAGGACATCTCCAAAGGCTAATCTTTAAAGAGCTGGAAGCCACTATAGTACTGGGAGGGAAGGGTCCAGTAGATGCTGCTGGCAGCCACTGGTGACTCAGTTGGAGACTCCAGTGGCCTCGTGTACCCCAGACCTCTGAGGACAGAACACCATGGGGAGATTTCTGCAAGAATTATGTCATTGAAGCTGTGGATTATAATGGAACTGAAATCTAACAGGGTTTTCACAGGCATTTTCAGTAAGACGTCGCTGAAACAATGAATAGAAACCAGAGGAAGAGTTTAAAGGGTCAAATCACCCAAAAATAACCTTGTCGGGGTATTTACCAAGAGTTTGACATATTCACTGGTGTCCCAATACAGGTAACTGGAGGTGAATGGAATTATTTATTATAATGAGATTTTTTTAATTTATGGTCCTCTTTGAACATTTACATTTGAATATCTGAACAGCAACATGTCTTGCCAGAAACTTGTCCCTGTTATTTCTGGAAAAGGCTGTTGCAGCTGAAGTTTTCAAGTGTACTTTGATGAGCAAATTCAGCATTTTTTTTTTTTTTTAATCATCATAATTGAAAATATCGGAGAGTTTTTCTTCCACATTTAAGTTTATAAGCATTACTGGTACAAACAAACTATATCAACACGTTCTCATCCCAACTCGTCACATACAGACCCCTCGCCGTCACTTTTCACTCGTAGTAAACACGTGCTTAATGTTGTGAATTAAACAAAAATACTTGCTCAGGTTTCGGCAACAAAACCATTTAGTTAGGTTTAGGAAAAAACATGATTGGTTGGGCTTGAAATAACTATGTTTGTGCAGTGAAATGTGACTTGATGTTGTGTACGTGGGACACGAACAATCAGCTGATTGGAAAGTGAAAGTGAAACTATCTCTTTCGCTCTTTAAAGTATGTCACCACAGCACTTTACCTGTGTGTTTAATATTAACGCAGATGGGTTTACATTGTAGTTAATTGGGTGCCTTGTGTGGCGGTATTAAACGCTGACGGTTGTGACAAGGCGTTGGTATGGATTGCTACAGGAATGAGTCATAAAACCCGAGTTCACATTTTAGCCCGTCCGCTTCCCTCGTCTGGAAGTATATGTTTGTTTGTTTTTTTATTTGTTTTTAGTTAGATGCCTTAAATAAGGTCTGTGGTTAAAACAAGCTTATGATATTTTAACGTTTTTTTCTACGACATAAAATACATCAGTAAATATCCCACTTGTTAATTTTGAAGCCTTTATGTGTCTTAAAAAAGGCGGTTGCTAATAAGTGGCTTGACCTCGGTAACAATACTGTATTTGTGACACATACTGCTGGCAATATGGAAGAAGTCTTTTTTGTGGCTTTTCCTGCAGCAGCAAGTCCTTTAGTCCTGGACAATGCTCTCTTTTGGTGGACAATAAAAGCAATCTTGAAACTTGATCATCTCAACTTAAAGGACCACTTACTATTTTTGGAGCTTTCAACTGCATTTCAGTCGATGTTCCACACTTAGGTCACATGATAACACCTGAGCCAGCTCCACTTGCTGATGTGAGATGCGGATGATAACTCTGGAAAATTAAGTTGATTTTGTCTCACAAACCGGATTAGAAAACATTAATGGATTAGATTCAGTTGTAGTCTAGTGGTACTCTTTGTATTTAAAGACCTGTCAGTCCATTTGAGAGTGATATCAGGCTCTGATTATGAGTTGTGGTGTAGTGGTGGTACCCTTTTGTTTACATTTGGATCAGGGATTGCGTGTTTAAGTCCAGCAGACATGGACTGGGTGTTCCCTACTGACGTGATGCATTCCCTGGGGTCTGGCTTAAAGGCCAAACTAAAGTAATGAAATCATTCAGTGTTAAGGTTCTTGGCGAATCGAGGGTACCCATATACTCCACAGATTTACCATTCATTTCTCTTGGAAAACATGAGAGTGGGGAACAACAGAGTGAAAAAAAGAGAGAGTGGGAGGTGAGGGAGAGCTCTGTCCAATGGAGCCAGGGTAAGAATTTATGGTCAGGAAGAGCGATGAATGTGTTATTTACGGTGCATACTCTACCATTCCCCCTGCCCTCCCTTTTGGTAATGAGAAACGGCTGTTTTGTTGTAGGGCCAGGGCATGGTATACCCCCTCCCTTCTGGCTATGACACACCATTAGTTTTTATTTCTGTCTCTGCTTTTACGACCCCTGCCCAGGCGCCAGCATTTGGCCGGTGATCGGGACCATCACACCATCTGAGCTCTTCCACCTCCCAAAATGGCCTCCTGTAGTCGGAGGAAGACCATACTTAAAGTACTGAGGGCTCTCCACTGGAGATAGATAGCATCATACTCCCAGCAGACCTTTTGCCACTTGGGTCTATTATTATTCTATTGGTTATGTAATTGTACTATTGGTTAAATAATTGCTGACATTGGAAAACGTGGTGAAATTGCTACAATGAAATCTGACTGGGCAAAAACACGAGTGGTCAGACATGCTGTAAACAAGTTTATCCAGATTATCTAAACCACTTTATTTGTAGGTAAAGTGAGGAAAGTGAGTGCACCTGAAATGTTGGTGATAATCCGTCATTGCACAGGAAAGCCGTGTATTCGCAGACTAGTTACAGCAGTTTTATTTTATTGCACTTTATATTAATTTTTACTCTATTTATGTATTTTAAGTCATGTTGTTTGTTGACGCTGTGTCCCGTCTGTCCTCATGCTGTATTGTTTTCAACACTAGGCCTATATGGTGAAGCCAAAGACAAGTCTGGCTAACCTGGGGGTAAAACCTGCATGATTGTGGCCTTGTGTTTCTTGCACCATTTGGACTCGCCAACTTTTCAGATCTCAGCTGTTAAAGGAACACTGTGTAACAATTAGGGGGATGTATTGGCAGAAATGGAACATAATATTAATAAGTATGTTTTCTTCAGTGTAAAATGAAAACAAGAATCGTTGTGTTTTTGTTACCTTAGAATGAGCCCTTCATATCTACACAGGGAGTGGGTCCTCTTTACGTAGTTCACCATGTTGCACCACCATGTTTCTACAGTAGCCCAGAACGGACGAACCAAACACTGCTAACGTTTCCTGCTTGGGCGGGAATCGATACGGTTACTCGTTCCCGTCGCTGGTGCGCTCTCTCTCTTGCCTCTCCACTCACTTCCCACGTACACATACACTCTAAGTACGCTACTCTTACAACAACTGGCTCTAGAGAGCTCACCGTAGCAATCCTACACGCTTGGCACACGGAAGAAGTTGTAATCTGCAACCTCGCCCCTAGATACCGCCAGATCCTACACACTGTTCCTTTAAAGGGGACATATCATGCTCATTTCAGGTTCATACTTGTATTTGGTGTTTCTACTAGAACATGTTTACATGCTTTAATGTTCAAAAAATGCTTTATTTTTCTCATACTGTCTGCCTGAATATACCTGTATTCACCCTCTGTCTGAAAGGCTCAGTTTTAGCATCTGTCTCCCTCTCGAAAAGCCCAGTCAGCTTTGATTGGTCAGCATTTTCCGGTCTTCCGCATCTGCACTGTTGCCGTCTCCGCGGCTTCACGGCGTCACGGCAGCCGGAGACTCACTGGGTGTGTCAACTACACAGTCTTTATAAAAATGTGTCCTTATGTGTAATACGTGTCATACATGAATACATACAAGTCCATATGTGTTAGTGGTATAGACTGTGAACACCATAAGAGAACTGTGGATGAATAAACGGTGGATCAGTTGTAGTCAAAACCACTCTAACTGAAATCAAACAAACTAATAGCAAGATCAGTGTATGACTGAAGTTTCCATCAGCTTCATCTGAACTTTATTTAGGCTTTCACAGAATAAGCTATACATGATGTTTCTAATACTTCTTATGTTTGATGATACACAGTTTGACATATTCAGCATCACAATCCATAGTATGAATGAATAATGTAGCGTGTAACTCCTCCTGAAACTAATAACTTGTGTAAAGCGAACAGACCCATGGAAAACATTCTCTTTATCTGTAATGAAGCTTTTGGAGTATAAATGTGTAAAATGCTATGATTGTTCTGAAACTTGAGCAGTAGGAAACATTATAGTTGTGCAAAATCTTCAGACCCTGTTGCAAACAGACGTGGTTACTGAGCAGCTGATGATTTGATGGCTTATATGATAATCGGTGGCTTGTAGTTACTGCATATTCGATATATCACTGTGCATTTACATTTCCTTCCTCTTGTTTTCCAGAACCTATTCCTTCAATCTATGAGACCAATATTAACACACATGTGCAAACGTAAACACACATGTACAAACGACCATTGACAAACAACTGGATTCCGTGCAGAAATGCATACTAAGTACACTCAGACTTTAGGTAGAGACACACACACACACGCACACACACGTTTGCATGCACTAAGGCATGCACATGCAACCTTGTACACATGCAAATACTCATGTTTTTACTCCTCGTTTTCTGTGCAGAGCTATACACCAACATTTAATTCGGAACAAACAACTACGCTATCAAATGGCAAAAGTTTGTGTCAAGACACCGGAGAAGGATATGAGCCAGTAATCCTCCAACATCTTCTCTTAGGCTTCTTTTGTAATGGATTCCCCGCTCGAAATAACACACTGTACAGAAGACCTTCTGTCCTCAATGACCACAAACGATTTCCAGTGCCTTTCTTTTTAGTTTCATCTCACATTAGGAAATAAAGGTACAAAGATTTAATGCTATTCATTGTCTTTACATCACGTACAGCGGCTGTTGAGGAAATCCATCCGCCGCTTCTCACAAACACAAATGAAGAACAGATTGTGATTAAAATCGGACTGGAACAAAATACATCATAGACCAGAGGAGACCCTTCATTCATTATCAGGCTTCCAGCTTGAATGCTGCATTTGAATCACAGGAATATGTTCTCAGTTCAAGACGTGACATAGTGCCGGGTTCGTAACACGAACAGCGTCGAACCACAATTCCTCAACGAGTCCAACAGTGATCCCTCACAGTGGAATGAAACTTAACAAGTCTTTCTGGACACTGCTAAGACACCAGTATCTTCCAGATAATGTTCATCTATTCAAAAAGCTCAGAAGCTTTTTGCGTTGCAGCTTTTTGCGTTCTCCAGTTCTCTTTGCATCGTCTACAATGCATAGCAGCATTTATCCATCCCTTCATCACTTTGACCTTTTGTCTATGGCTGGTGCCGCTGGGTGAGGCATTGTCTCTGTTTTTCTCTCAGCCCCATCCAGCAGGCGATGGAGTTTAGCTGACTGAGCTGGTTGTGATGCTGGGAGCAGTGGTGGTCGTGCTCTGGCCTTTTCGCCTCTTTCCCCCTCCTCCTCCTCCTCCTCCTCCTCCTCCTCTGAGGCCATCTTTGCCTTCTCGTCCTCGGCCGCGTGCGTTCTCCCTCTCCCTCCTGTTTGTATCATCTTGTCGGTCTCCCTTACTCTTCCTCTCTGAAAACACAATGCATAGAAAATATTATTTACAGTCTATACCATTTCTCAAATAAACTCCTGCGAGATATCTGTCATCATCGGATGTTGTATGTGGAAGCGCCTCCGCTATGCTAAACAAAATTAAAAACATGGATGCCTGAGGGATGAGAGGGGATGATAACGGATGTGTGTTGCAGGACTTGTGGTTGTGGTTGCGTGGTTTTTATTACAGGCAAAACAAGTATAAACAACGCAAATCCAGCCCAGAATTATTCATAAAGGCCATCACAGTGCTATGTTTAGCCACGCTGACAGGATAAGTACAGCAGCGACCAGTGTGCCACAAGCGATCAACAAATGATAATCAAACCCAATAGGATAAAATAATACATCTAAACATTTGGAAGCCAGTCTTTTTCAGCCACGTTGGTCTACCACTGGGGACTGAAATATCTCAGAACTGTTGGATAAATTGCAATGAATTTTTGCACCGACATTCATGGTCCTAATCATTTTGGTGAACCCCTGACTTTTCCTGTAGCGCCACCATGAGTTCCACATTTGTGTTTTTGAGTGAAATATCTTCGCAACTACTGGATAGATTGTCTGGAAATTTGCTACAGACTTTCCCGCTCCCCCAAGGATGAATTGTAATAACTCTGGTGATCCCTTCTTTCCTATAGTGCCACCATCAGATCACAATTTAAATTTTTCCAATACTTTTAGTTTATGACCAAGTACCTGAAACCCTAATGACTTTCCCATCAGCCTCAGCTGTACTTTGTGTTTATTGCTAATTGGAAAATATCATCGTGCTCACCATAGACTGTATATAAAGATGGACGACACGTCTCCACTTACTCCCACTGTACAAAAGTGAAGCCAATCCCGAATACAGGAGCTGCCATGTTGAGATTTTGATATCATTTGGAGCAAGAGTCTGCACAGTAGTGATCGGGGGGCTGAAGCTGTGATATCAATGGTCCCGCCCACACACCGAGCCAATCATGAACTGAGCACGACCACAGCTTGCTACATGAGCCACCTAGCTGATATGATAGCACCACAGTAGCTGTTTGGCTAGAAAGACACAACAACTAACCATAATACCTCTATATCTATATTTATGATCAAATTGACAAATGTTCTATTACACAAACTTGTGACGGTTATGGAAGGTTAAAGTTACATCTCCTCTCTCATACAATTCCAGAGTCTCCGGCTGCGCGAATACTTCCCTCAGAGCAGCTGTCAATCACAGCCATCAAACATGACGTCTCACCCCCTTTTATAGGATCAAATAACTAATTAAAACCCAACTTATCTGAAAAATGAACACTTGAATATAAATCAGCGTGATAAAAACTACATAAAATGACAGAAACCATCTTTGGGAAAAATGAATTTGACGTGTACTTTGACTTTTTAATTTGGCCCATGTCCCATCCGATAACATGGAGGGGGCGGGATTTATGACCTATACTGCAGCCAGCCACCAGGGGGCGATCGAGATGTTTTGGCTTCACTTTTGGGGAGTTGTCATGTCATCCATCTCTATATACAGTCTATGGTGCTGACACGCCAAATTAATATAGTGAACATGTTTAACCCTATACCTGCTAAACATCAGCATGCTAGCATTGTCATAGTGACAATGCTGGCATACTGACATTAGCATTTAGCTCAAAGCACCGCTGTGCCTAAGTAGAACCTCAGAGAGACGCTAGCATGACTGTAGACTTTTAATTTCTATTTCAACAGCTTCTCACTTCCTTGTCCCACTAAACACACACATACTGTAGGACCCCCCCCCATCTCTCCTCTCTGCTGGTACTCTTGCACTATCTTCCACACCTGTCACACATTTAAGAGTATAATTGCTCTCTGAATACCAACATCCATCATGGTGTGGTTAATGTCCATACGTAACCCATTCAGGAGGGGAAAGAGCTTCTGCTGCTGATTTTAAAATGAAGCGAACAGACTGTGAGAGCACTCACGACACTCAAGTGACTCAATTTTCTGTCACATGAATCACTTAAAAATCACTTGTGGCATAATGAGTTAAACATTGTTAAGGGCCCAATAATGGCCCGTAAGGACGTGAAGAGCTGTCGCAAAGTGGAAATGGACATTGCGTCTGGTGTCAGACGGCTATTGTTTAGGCAGCACTCGAAAGTATTCAGTTTTGTATATCTGAGGGAGTGTAGTTGCGCTGGAGGATGTTTGTTATGAACTTGTGCGTCGAGAGTCTCTGCACATCCTGGAAACTGAGTGAACACGTGCCAACGGCTGGACAGTGTTCACTACGCAGTTGACAAGAGCAGGGCTTATGGCGCCACCATGTTTGTCTACTGCTGTGCAGTAATAACTGACGGTCTGTGTTTATTTCCCTACCAGCATTTTTAAACTTGTCGTACAAACATTTATGATTCTTTGGTTTAAGCGCAGAGTAGAAAAACAAAAAGTCCAAAAGTACAATGATCTCAAATTTCCCCCAAAACATGTTTAGCCAGTGAAAATCATATGGGGTGATGGAGTAGATTCAGTGTAGTTGAATGTGGACGGACGCAATTGCTTTCCTCTCAAATGAAAACCAAGGCTCAGTCCCACACAGTAGTGCACAAACAGGAATATGTTTTTCAAGAGCCATTAGTGCCAAAATCATGAAAACAATACTGGTGACGTCATTTGGTGATTTGACACCAAGAAGATTTTATGTCCAGCATGTTCAGCAGTTATTTGTTGTCTTGAATTAAAGCAGCAGCAGGTAGAATTGGAGAATATGATAAAGAAAAGTTATTTTTATAAAACGGTCACTATATCCTGACAGTAGTGCATGAGACAGGTAATCTTAAAAAAAATCATGTGCCTGTGTCCTCCGGTGCTCCTAACGGCATCTGCAAGATTTCACAGACCGGAGGAAAACAACCAATCTGAGCCGAGCTGGAGCCTGTCGTCTCAGAGCAGCTGTCAATCATTTGCAAACTCCAATCAATCGGTCAAACTAGGCAGCGCTGATCAAATATGAATCAATATTTTGTTACTGTAATGCCGATTTCTCACCTCAAATGTTTTCAGAAACATCTTGTAGTGTACTGTTTAGCTGTAAAATGAGAAAGTTTTTAACCCGACAGCCATGTTGAGATCAGTTGAGGAAATACCAAGGACCGCCCACCAGCCAGAGCAAACTTTCTCATTTGAAACTCATATTTGATCAGCGCTGCCTAGTTTGACTGTTTGATCGGAGTTCAGAAGTGATTGACAGCCAGCTCATTGAATGAACAGCCAATAGGAACGCTCTCTCTGAAATGACCTGTGATTGGCCAAAGTCTCCCGTCACAGGCCAGATTTTCTAAAGCCTGAAAACAGAGCCATGAGGAGCTGCAGAAGTCTAGTTTTCTCTCAGATCACTTGAATTACAATATGCTGAAAGGTTTATATGCAATTTTTGCCCAATGATGCCAAAAATATTCTGCCTACTGCAGGTTTAATAAACACATTTCAGTACTTTTATGGCCACCATTCAAACAAGCACTTAATATTGAGCCGTAATAGTCTCAATTTCTATCAATGAGGCACAATGAACGAGAGTGAAGCATGAGTTAAGAGTCCTCACACACACTCTGCAGCGTCTGAGCTGATGTGCTCACTGTGTAAGGACTTAATTACTCCTCTAACAAATCACTAATGGAGCCAAGAGAGGGGGACTCCATCAGTTTATGACAGCCCTGATTGTACCTCCTCTCCATCCAAGCTAAACAATTTTGCCTGACAAATGCAATAACACATCCAGAAAATTCTGTTTTCGCGTGAGACCCTTTTGCGGAGCTTCAGGAAAAGGGGGAAAAAATTTGCAGCCAAATCAACACAAAGCGTGAGTTCTGCAGACCACTAAATCACTAATGTTATACAACGTCTGCCCCCTGTGTTTTATATATCCAGCCTGCCAGCCAACTCTCCCACAGATGCGCTCTTTTTTTTTTTTTTTTTTGTTACAGAGTGAGTTTACCCACATGAACTGGCTCACCGGAGTCATGGTACCATCACCCATGATTTACCTCACAGAGGAACATTCATCCCTGTGCATTCTGGCAGTAGTATGTGTCTTATTTTCACACAAAAGTGGCAGAATAGAGGAAAAACAGGACTAAAAATCTCCTTAACATCAACAATTTCACAATCCACAAAGCTTCTATGACTCATCACTCGTCAGGTGACACCTCACGTGTCATCTTTGCCTTTCTAATATGACCTACCTTTGTTTAGAAGTTTAGAAGTCTTTTCATAGGGCAGTTTATAATATTTCACTTTTAATTATTCGTCTGAACTCAAGGCTAACATTCTTTCCAGGATGCAGGCGTCAGACAGAGTAAATTTCCTCTCAATTCTCAAATTGCGCTGTCACAGCCTGTCCGACGAAGATCTCGCTCCCCACTGAGCAATTACAAGCCACGCCAGCCTCCTTCCCTCTAGACGTGACCACAGATCTATATGGGACGATGTCAGATCACGTTCTGTTCTTCAGACCTCACAGCCCTATAGGAACTGTAGAGGATGTTGCTTGAATATGCAAGCCTCTCCTACATGTTTACTCACATATATCCAGGCATACCATCTGTTACATGTTGCAACATCTGTACAGTTGCCAACACTGTGCAAATATAGTTGCGCAATGTGGCTGCTGTGCCCGAAATCCCCTAAGCGTGCCACCGTCCAATAAAGGCTTTAAATACCGCTCGTTAACAATTCTCTCAGTCCTTGTAAATGAGTGTAGGTTTACAACTTTGCTTAAATTGGCACATTATGCAAAATAGATTAGTATATGGTGACATTAGAGACATTTTCATTAGCAAGAAAACAAACCCTATAGCTTCAATAAACCGTGTTGAAACAACAACTCCCTCTTATTTCTGCGTTTCGTAAGGTTTATCATCCCAACATCACTGCGGGTAACTATTTCCTCACTACCAAGTACAAAATGTTTAAAAGCAAATAACCAGGAACATTGTTGTTATTGTAGCACTTTTCATCCAATAAACTCTGGACCACTTGGCCGGATCTGTCATTTATTAGCTGCGATTGAGGCCAAGAGCGACTAATAAGCTGTTATGAAATTCAGTGATGGCCATTGACTGGTGAGAATGACTGTTAACCTGCTGGAGAGCAAGCTGCTGTGTGGATGATAAGAGCCCAAGCAAACATGTCATGGCCGTGTAAACCTCACGCTTCAATGGTCGTCAGAACAAATAGCTCTTCGGAGCTCTGATCCCTGTCCAGCTTCGCAGTGCATAATGCCCGCCCTTCATCTGCTTGGCTCGTAGATGGTGTTTATTGTTTACATGCTGAGAAGTCAGGAGATTCTGTATCCTTCTGTGAGCGCAGCCAAACCAAACCCAATCAACACACTGCGGGTCACAGACACGAACGCAGGCCTTTGGATGTTGAGTAACGGTTCCATCCATCAGTCATCATATTAACCGGTGGAGGCATTTTATGAAGCACATGGACTTTATTGCTTGTTCATCTGTAATGTGAGTGTCACCTGATTTTATTAACTGCACTTTCAATGCGTTCTCATCCCAACTCGTCATATACGCTTTGTCAGACCCCTCGACATCACTCTTTTCAGTCGCAGTAAACAAAACAAAAACACTTCCTTAGGTTCAGGCAATAAAACCACTATAGTTAGGTTTAGGAAAAAACAACATGGTTGGGCTTAAAACACTATGTTTGTACAGTGAAAATGACACTGAACGTTGTGAACAGGGGACATGAATGAAAGACTTGTGTTTGTTGGACCCATTCACCTCAACTCCCGCACACCCGGTGTGTCTCTTTCCGCTCATAACGGTACATCACCACACTCCCGGCGCCCTTTCCCTGAGCATTTATATTGACGCAGATGGGTTTATATTGTAGTTAATGGAAAGCCTGGTGTGTCTCATACCGACGCTAAAGGATGCCTTAAGCGTCAGTATCTAACACTGACAAAGCGTTGGTATTTGACACCCTGAGAATGAGAACGGTCTTGTACATTTTAATTAGAAGTCCTTACTACATGCCATTCCCTCCTCAATGTATTTGTTTTCTGCACTATACTGTACAGAATGTGTATTTGCGTTTACCTCTCACACAGGGGGTCTTGGTCACAACGCACTTCCTCCTCTCTGTCTGTGGAGCGCAGGTCTGTGAGGGCACAAAGGCCGGGGAGGTGTCTGGGCTGTGGACCTGCAGAAGGGGCACGCGAACCCGAGACTGCGAGCCTTTCTTAAATCCACATGTTTTGTTCTTCTTCATACAGGAGCCCCATTGGCTCCACTCGCCCAGTTCGCACTCCGCAGGACGCTGACCTGGGTGAAAAAAATGTGAGTGAATGCTCCACAGCTCCAACATCTCACATTTGTTTCACAGCCTTCACGGCTCCTTTTTACAGCTCAGCAGTTTTAGCTCAGAATAATGACTTTAAGTAATTTCCAAATCTGAAAGCAATTTGATCTTTTCTGTTTTTTGACCCGAGAAGGACAGATTGAGAGGATTGCTATGAACCTGAAAATGTACCAAAGCATATGGCTGTCATGTATACTGCGCTCACAACAAAGGCTAGTTTTTAGGGTTACGTTTATCTACCTTCTTGCTTATGGTATTCTAATTATTTTCAACAACAACAAAATGAAAAGAACAAGAACAGAACGGAAAGTTGTTCTCTAGGGTTCACTTCCACTTTTCCAGGCCAGCTGCTCAGATGAAGTGATAATAAAGATTGAGTCAACATGTGGCTCACACCTATGAGCTGCTACAAAAAGTGAAAGACCCTCAAATAATACTTTCTGGTTCATTACAGGAGCCTTAAAGGGACAGTGTGTAGGATTTGGTGGCATCTATCGGTGACATTGCAGATTGCAACCAACTGAATACCCCTCAGCTCAACCCTCCCTTTCCAGGCGTGTCAGAGAACTACGGTGGCCTTCAGGTAACGTACAAACGTGAAAGGCTCTCTCTAGAGCCAGTGTTTGGTTTGTCCATTCTGGGCTACTGTAGAAACATGGAGGAGCAACATGGCGGACTCCTTGAAGATGACCCGCTCCCTATGTAGATATGAAGGGCTCATTCTTAGGCCCTGTCTACACGTATACAGATATTTTTAAAAACGAATATTTTCCTCTACGTTTTGGCCTCTCGTCCACACGCAAACAGAGTTTTGGTACGCAAAAACGGATATTTTTGAAAACTTATTCTAAGGTGCAGATTTTTAAAAACTCCGGTTACTTTGTATCCGTGTGGACGTGTAAAACGGAGCGATTGGGAAACAATGACGTTCTCTCCTCATTTCGTGCATGCCCACTGTTGCTTTGTTTAATGAGCATGCGGCAGAAACGATAACAAAGATGGCGGACTGCCAGCTTTTTTATGTTTTGTTACCACTGCTTGAACTAATTACTACTTAACATTTGAAAAATGTTCCAGTCACAGGAGACCAAAGCAGAGAACACATTAAACATGTCGAGGCCGAATGGTGATTGAATGTGCTTTTGGGCGATTGAAGGCGAGGTTTGAAGCACTCAGAAGGGCTATGGACATAAACCTGAATGACCTTGTCATTTATGCATGTAAAGAGGCAGTTGATGACAGCAGAGTGATGACAGTCATGCAGTTTAACCAGGAATCTCACGAACAATAACTGTTATTGAACTGACTGTAATGTAGCCGAAGGAAAGGGAGTGAGAAGGGTGGTAACAAAATTCCTTGACACCCTTAACTTGTGATCTCACTTGTGGTGACATGTAAATATTACGGCGATCATTTAGAGTCGTTTTTACGTTTGAGTGTGGACGGAGATATTTTCCCCTCCATTTTTTTTTTTTTAAACGGAGGGGAAAATATCTCTTTTTAAAAATATCTGTATACATGTATACAGGGCCTAAGCTAATGAAAGCATAGTGATTCTTAGTTTCAGATGATTATACACTAATGAAAACATAGTTAATGAATAATATATTTCATTACTGCTAATGCTGTAGATCCCCAAAAATGTTACACACTGTTCCTTTAAGAGATGCTATGGATAAAGTTTTGAAATTGGTGAACAGTTAAAAGGTCAAAGGTCACTCACCGACACACTCCATGGTCTCATTGGCGGTGCGCTGGCCTGGAGGGCAGCTGACATAACATCGCCCACTGTGTGAATACAAGCCCTCCTTACATTTTGTGCAAAAATTGCGATTGAAACACGCTTCACAATTGTCTATTTTACATTCTGAAAGACAAAAAGAGAGGATCAAATGAGAGGATCAAATCAGTTTAAGTCACATTGTGTCTGCTGATGCTGAGTGTTTATTTTTAGCTTATTTTCAGATTCTTTATCTTCTAGAGAATGAACACAGGAAATCTCTCTATGCTTTTAATGGAAATATTCATTTCTGGCTGAAAAACAGCAAATGGTTCTCTAGAGACAGGACAAGAGGAACTTTTGTTTTATTTCCTCTGAGAGATTTATTAGTGATTAAACAACACAGAGTCTATTTAGGGGGAGTCACACTCTTCTCTTAAAAATACATGCACCACAGGCCTTGTCCTTTGGAAAGTGTGTGTGTGTGTGAATGAGTACAGCCAGGAGTGTATCGCTTCAGTGGGTTTCTCAAGAGTTTCTTCACACCTCAGACTCATTAAAATCTCCGGTCAAACAAACAGCATTTCGAAATTTGGATAGTTACAAGCACAGGAGGATAAAAACCTTAAAAGACCCCAATCTTGAAAGGCACATCCTTATTCTCATGAAAAACAGTAGAGAAAGTTGGAAATCTGCAAATTCCTTTCAATATTTCTATATGGGAATTGTATTCAGACCTAGACTGTATTTGTGTGTACTAAACTTACAGTAACAATGTCTACTCTGCAGCTGGTCTGATGCCAAGGTCAGAAATGACCTAACAAGTTCCTGCCTCCTGCTCCCAATTACTATTTTTAAGCCCTTGACAGCTAAATTTGACAGTACTGACGTTTGTAGCCCATAATGTAAGATAAATGTTGCTAACAAGACATTTTGGGATGACATGTATAAAGTCAGATGATTGGATAATAACCCAGGTTAGCCACCGAGGGCCTCCAAAAAGAATTTGCCCGCTCTGCAACAAACCAGGACAGTGGAAGAATGCTGTAACACACAGAGTTGAATTTGTTGCAAATGATCCAATATTTTGACAAAAGTGCAAAAATGTCCAACAATAATAATATTTCAAAAGTGTCCTCGGCCCTGATGCATCAAACCTCTTTAATGTTTCGATATAATTCATTTATATGAATAAGATACAGATTATGTTGTCTATCTCTCAGTATAAGGACTGTAAAACACAGGGCTCAAACAAGAAAGTACAGTACCATCATTATAGTGTGACAGCTGGAGCACAAAATTACAGCTCCTATTTTCGAAATCTCTAAATCTGAAATATTGCATCACCATAACTAGAGAGTTTTATCTGCTTTGGGGCAGAGATAGGGACTTGAGTCGAGAGAAAGACCACATTAATTGGGCTATTAAAGGTTCTCTATACGATATCCAGAGCATTAATATAGCAGCAAACAACTATTTGCTATGTAAAGATATAGAGGAGTAATGTCTACCTGAGCAGAGAATGAAGTCGCTCTCCCTCTGTGTGTGTTGTAATCTGAACTTCTCCGTGCTTTGTTGACATAGCCGGGCCGGCCGTGTGTGCCTTTAAGTGCATGTTCGCTGCTCTACACTGCTCTCATACGGCCGTTACAGCTGATAACGTCGTCCCGACCGACGGCGCCATCACAGAAGCGTAGCACCATCACCCCCCCCCACACCTCCTGAATCTAGGTACGCACCATCTGAAAAGAACGTTAACTGTGTTTATAAACACAAAGCGTAAATAAAAACTTCAAGTCGCGGTTACACCCGTGAGACACAGCTGAGACGCGACCCTGCACGGAGCCGGTGACACCTGCATAGATTAAAATGAGAGTTCTGAATGTTGCTGCTACTGCGCTGTTAGTAGCTAGCTGCAGTGCAAATGACTCTGAGGCATTACAATAGCGTATTTAAAGTGATTATATAGCCTACCAAACAACTAATCAATGCTGATACTGTACGCTATAGATAAAGGAGTGATGATAATACAGAAGCCCACATGCTTTGAATTCCTTAGCTATAGCTATACAGTGTTCTGTGCAGACCAGATGGCATGCAGCAGATGAACGCTCATTACAACCATAAGAGACCTGACTTGGACTTGTAAAAAATAACTTGTGAGCATCTCTGCTTTGTGGTTTTGAACCTTAGAGAAAATATGATTTAGCACATCTGACAGGTATTATGTGATGCAGTCAAGAAAAACATCTTTACAGAGAAGAATAGCCTGCATTTTTCTTACTGTAGCAGAAAATCACAACAGGCTGGTGGGCATGGTAGCTGCCCACCAAACACATACAACTAACTTGAAGCCACGAATATCATTAAAGTTTGATGATTTGAGGTAATAAAAGTTGTACAGTGCAAAGAAAGATCATTTTAGACCTGCTCACAATCAAATAAACCTTCAGAGTCTATACAGACTGTATAATACAATCAGTAAGGGTGTATCAGAATGAAATACTGTATGTGTAAAAAAGAAAGCATAACAAACGGATTGAGACCTGGCATGAACTTTGCACACAAGGTCCAAATAAAAAAAGCACAGACATCCTCTCAAAAACAGACAAACAACAGTGAATTTGAGATGTTTTTGTTGGGATTTTGTTCCGATCCCGTTTTCTGCCCACACGCAAGGGGAAACAGACTGAGGTGCTGGCACTCCTCGGCTAAAAGTACTCGATCCGTGCCACCAGAACCAACTAAGAAAGTTTATTACCATGCAAGCGTGGCCACCCTTTCACCCAACTTCTAAATGAGCCAAACCTGCCTAAAAATTCTACTGACTTTCCTCCAGTTCAGCAAATACTTTGCTGGATTTGGTGGCTATTTTGTGCCCTTTTCCACAGGGATAAGTAGCAACAACAAAAGGATTTCATTAAGTGGTCATTCTTATTCACTCACAAGCATTGAAAAATAGTAGCACATATTGGTTAAAAAGAGGAGGCAGCATGAGAATAAAGGGTGTGGCAAATGGTAGGATCGCTATTTTCTGCATTCATATTTTAGGTCTTTGTTAAACACACAAAGTGGTGTGGAAATATACAAATAAGATACACAAGACAAAGAAACTAGCAGGGTATCCCTCTACTCCTCCAAATACCCTCATATTGTACACAAACAGGAGATGATGAGCCAAAGACAAACAGATCGTTTACACTTCTGCAGGCTTGATTCAACATCAGCTGTGTGGATTTTTACAGAGTGGGCTGTTGCCAGAGAGTTAGCTTGAGCCTGCATGTATTTGGAAGTTTACAGATGTGAATCTACATCATGGTCAAAAGTCTACAACACAAAGCAAAAACTCACGGGTGCATCTGTTGTTGCCTTCTGGGTTCCTCATGCCAAAGTATCCCATGGGGCAGGAGGCAAGGCATACGCCTATCTGACGGATGTCATTGCGCTCCAGGAAGATGAAGAGCTTGGGCCTACATTTGATGCAGCCGTTGTACTCAGAGCATCGTTCACAGCCTTTAGGGCAAGATGGTGGCCCCTCAGTACTACCTGTGGAAACATAAACAGAATAAACAGAGAGAAAGGAACAGTCGGGTTAAAGGACCAGTGTGTAACAATTAGGCAGAAATGGAGTATAATATTAATAAGCATGTTTTCTTTAGTGTATAATCACCTGAAAATAAGAGTCATTGTTTTTTTGTTACCTTAGGATGAGCCGTTTATAACTACATAGGGAGCGGGGTCTCATCACGGAGTCCGCCATGCTTCAACAGAAGCCCAGAACGGACAAACCAAACACTTGTTTCGGTCAGAGTCGATTACGTTACTTGCTCCCATCGCTGCCGCTCTCTCTCTCTCTTGCTTCACCACTCACTTCCCACATAAACACACACACTCTAAGCACTCTACTCTTACAACAACTGGCTCTAGAGAGGGCCCTTCGGGTTTCCGCGTCGACCACCGCAGCAATCCTATACACTTGGCACATGGGAGAAGTTGTAATCTGCAACCTCACCGCTTAGATACCGCCAGATCCTACACACTGTTCCTTTAAAGGAATACTTCACTCCCAAAATGACTATTTGTATATCAATTACTCACCCCGTGTTACCTTGAATTCTTGACGAAAACTTTTTCTCGCATGCCTCCAAGGTGAACGGAGAATACAAAAACGGAGAAAATCCTTGCTGGATTGAAGTAAATGGTGGTCGCGTTTAACAACAGCAAAACTATATCAAAACATCCGTTTACAAACTCTCACACAACTCGTGCAGTATAATCCAAGTCTCATTTATCCAGTCGTATGCTCACTACTTCCCAAACACATGCATTTTCGCTAAAACCTTACAACAATTCCGCATAAACAGTCCCACGCTTGCGAAGGCACACTACTCGGCGGTGGGGGGTGAAGTATTCCTTTTAAAGGAACAGTGTGTAACATTAATGGGGTTCTATTGGCAGAAATGGAATATAATATTAATAAGTATGTTTTCTTTAGTGTAATAACGTGAAAATACGAATCGTTGTGTTTTCGTTACCTCATAATGAGCCGTTTATATCTACATACGGATCAGGTCCTCTTCACGAAGTCGGCCGCCGTGTTTCTACAGTAGCACAGAACGAACAAACCAAACCTGCAACCTCACCACTAGATACCGCCAGATCCTACACACTGCACCTTTAAGGTAAGCAACAGAACAGCATGTTGTACTTTCACATAAAAACATAAATTATTTCCAATCATGAATTTTAACAAGGAAATAAAAGGGGCATTTGTCAACATTCTGCCCATGAGAACAACATCGGGGAAGTTTAATATTTTGCTGGCATCTCCCCAGATCCAGCCATAAACCTGCCAGCGCTTTATCACTTCAACAAGCACGGCTTAATGCTCGCAGCTTAATCTAACCGGGGGCCATGCCAAACATCTTTGTTTGAACAGTTACTCACTGTTTACTTCAAACTGCTTGCCGGAGATCCTTAACAGATTTTCATTTGGAGAAACCAGGGTAATTGGGGCTGACAGCCGAGCAAGAGCCAGTCAAAATCAGGCAACTAACATCACACATGGCCTCTACTGGGGTCAGTCAGAAATGATCTGGGCATCAGAAACCGCAATAGTGACGGACATGGCCAAGAGTCAAACGGCACGTATCCCCCTTTCCTAACTCTGTAGAAGCATTTACTTCACGTCTTTGTAATCCCAGACTCAGACATTACTCAGATCCCCTCATCTTCCGAAAAGGCACAACCGGTGTATCACCGGTTGTGATACACGCAAGTAATCTAAATCATTTCTAGGAAAGAAAGTGTGTCAAAGTGTACATCCTTTTTCTAGTAGCCATTCAGAGGCAAAACCACAGTCAACGGAGTTGATTTACATTCCTGTACTGTATCAGCTCTAAATATACGTACTCTCACACAACCATCCATCTGCCGTCCTGCCTCCCAGAGATAAGTCGGACGGTAAAAGCGTTAAAAGGGTTCTCCCATGAACAGATTACACCGTGCGTGTGAGTCACGGTAACCTCAAATGCAGCAATTACAGCCAGGTCCTGTTGCTCGCTATCACAAATGAAGAAAAAAAAAGAAAAGAAAAAGAAAACTAATAATGGCCCTAGGGAGTAATCTTTGACCACAGCAGAGAGGAGTGTATGAATCAGAGAATGTGGTGTTGTAAACTGTTTGTGACACGTGGTGGATTGAAAAAGAGAGAGTCTGTGCTGTCTGGAGCTTCTCTCCTCTCTAATGGTTTCAGTTTGAGCTCTTCGTGAAATCATTCAGAGAGCGAAATCTGATGACATTGACCCATTTGTGCCCAAAGACTATATTTAGTTAGGAAAAATGCCACAACATTTGCTCTGATTGGGTAAAAGTCTTGAAATTTGGTATGGACATAGATTGGGCAAGTCAGTATAACATCAAGATCCTATGAAAATCACACTTTTATTTATAATCAAAGTCAGGAAATTTAAAAAAAAATTAGGAAAAACGCCAACATTGTGTTTATCAAATATTTTCCATATGATTTTTTTTACACTGCATATGTGTAAAAATATATATTGATATTCAACTTGTTATGAATTCATAACATAGCAAATACTTAATTGTTCTCCTTTTAGTTTCTGAAATACAGCCATTTTCTTATCATACTATGTCTAGTATTTGGGCACATGGAACTACTGTTTTTTACTAAAATATAATGGAGTCTATTGGGAAAACGGTACTCCTATGTGCCCAAAGACTAGCTATAGTAAGAAAAACTCACTTTTAAGCCAAACAGTTTGACCGATTTTGAAAATGTCTTCACATTGGTGCTTAGAAAAGCCCAGAGAACACTTTTAAAATTGCAGTTGCGGGCACAAATGGGTTCAAGAAGTAAAAGCTGTAAATCAGAGGTGCAAATTAAATTGCAGACCACTTCCATATCTGGAGGGGAAAAGCCTCAGCTGATCGTGGCGCTGTAGAGGGCGCTCATGTATATGGCGAGTGACCCAAATCCTTCTGTCCTCATTATAATGGCACATGACAAACTTGCAACAGCATTTAAGGTCATAGCATATACATGTGAGTGATATACTGTAAAAAATATTCCATTTCTATGACACAAACGACTTCCCAGTGTGTGTGATTTTAATAAAACCACATCTGCTTCTGTGGCCAGTCATGGTATTATATGAATTCTGGTTCACAGCGGCTGGGGTGAGCTTGGCATTGGCTGAAAGCTCCTTGTGTGTAAAGGAAGAATTATTTCAAAGCTGACAGTAACACTGGCGCTGAGGCTCTAAGGCCAGAGATATACTGCGAGTCGGGCTGAGCACCATCTTTGTGGTTGCATGAGGTCAGAAAAATGCTTACAACAACACCGGCGGCACGGTCCAATTCAGAGCTTAGAGCTGTCAGGTACTCATTCCATTATGTGCCCACGGAGCCAGACACAAAAAGAGTGGTGGCTTTGAGGGCGAATCCATCAAAACCCCCTCTATAAACAATCCTAATACCTATAAAAGTTCTACATAAACTGAGAGGCATAATGTTAAAAAGAGGAAGAAAGACGAGCCATTCAGGGGAAACACTGAACCTAACATAACCTGTCTAGGAAAAAAACAAATAAGAGTGATGAGGAAATAAACAAAACGTTATCTTTACTTTGCTTGTTAAATGTTTACAAGACATCCACCAGTGTGACTCAGACCGCAGCCACGAAAGGCAGCAGTGCCGAAGAGGAAGAGATCAAAACAAACTCACCCCGTCTCTGCCTTCTTGCCTTGGAGAGCTTGAGAGCATCGCTCTGACCCATGGAGCTGAGGAAGACCATTGCCAGCGCCACCAGTTCCAGCTGCATAGTCCCTGTTGCCTTCCCGGCCACGCAGGGTCCCCCCCTGCGACCAGATGGATCAGGTGGGGGGGCCCCCTTCCTCTGTGGGACAGGTGGATCCCTCTGCTGCTGAGACAGATGATCCCTCCTCTCCTCTCCTGTGGTGCTGTTCTCTTTCTCTGTCTGTCTCTCTGGATCTTTCACTCTAGTGGCTGCTGCGTCCGCAAGTCTGTGAAGTGGAGGGTGATGCTGCGGTTGCAAGTCCAAACAAGCCCCAGGCACAACAAGCCATCACGCTGGTAGTAGTACTGGCAAAGGGAGTAGACAGCGCGGGGTTGTAGGACGGACGGGGGGTTGTCTGAAGGATGAAGAGGAGGAGAGAATGGAGAGGAGATTGTCGAACTTCTGGTGGTTCAACCCATGAAGCTCGGGGTGGGCTGGAAGCAGGGAACCCGCTGTTCGAAGAGGGTTTTCCTCTCAGTGAGTGCCTGAGCTCACAAGCATGTGTCTTATTAAAGATGCTCTGAGGAGGCACTAAAATTCAGGCTTGGTGATTGAAAAAAGATGGATGCAGGATCTTGACTATGTGTGGCAACACGTCTGCTTGTACCAGGACCTGCTGAGAAAAAAAGAGGCAGAGAAGACAAACACATGGACAACAGGTTTAGGAGAAGGGTTGTTACAGGTAGATACAAAAGGAATACTTTGACCTTTTGGGTAATACTTCTGGCTGAGGGTTAGATGAGATGCCTGATACCTCTGTCATGCCTATTTGATAAATATAAAGCTACAGTCAGCAGCTCATTAGCTTAGCTTAGCATAAAGACTGGAAACGGGGGGGCAGCTTGCCTGGCTCTGTCCAAAGGTGACAAAATCATCCTACCAGCACCTCTTAAGCTCACAGGTTAACACGTTATATCCAATGGTGTAGCGGAAGGTATACACAGGTAACCAGAGTATACTTACCTCTTTTTTTCAGCCAAAAAGCTATCGGAATATATACGAAAGTATACCCACTTCCTCCTCAGTAACCTACCCATCTACCTAGTACACCCTCCTCATCAACGACCACTACACCACTAGCTTTATCTTATTTGTTTAATCGGTACAAAACTGATGTGTAAAAGCAACAAGTTGCAGTTTTTTCTTGGGGTTATGTGTCAAACTATTTCTTGGCCAGACCAAGTCCCCAGGAAGTGCGCCGGGCTTTGAAGCAAATTTTCGTAGTGGCCAAACGGAGGTACTACAACTTCTGTGTCCGTCACATGATGCCATTGGCCCCAAAAATACTTTTTCCCATGGACTTACATTGGGAAAGAGAATTCTGTAAGTCAGCGGATCTTTTTTTTTATTAGGTAAATCAACCTCCCAGTATGAATACTTGAATAGCCCTTATTTAAATCATTAGAGTTATTTTCCTTCCTCCGTTCATGTGAATGAGCCCCAGACCGAGGCTGGAGCGAGAACTGGGATGCAGAGTTAAAGGAAACGCTACTGCGCTTGCTCTAAGGGCCCCAATGGATGTGGAAGATCGCTGGAAGATCTGGGTACTTTATCACTGGCCATTTTGCGCCACTGAGGCTGAGCAACTCTCATAGGAATGAACGGGAGTCTGCCTCCAGCGCTGAATCCAGTTCTCTTTATACATCCATGGGTCAGACGCAGTGACTTCCTGAAGTCTCTGCAAGCATCTGCATGGTTATGACTCCAAAATTCCCTGCACCTAGCCAAGAAATAATCCAAGAAATAGTAAAATTGCAATTTGTAGTTTTTACCCTTTGTTTTTTGTAGGGATTCAGCTTTAGAATTCCGTTACCTTTGGACAGAGCCAGGCTAGCTCACCCATTTTTCCAGGCTTTGTGCTAAGCTCAGCGGCTGTTGGCAGTAGCTTTATATTTATCGTGCAAATACGGGAGAGTTATCAATCTTCTCAATCTCACTCTCAGCAAGAAAGCGAATGAGCCTATTTCCCAAAGTGTTGAACTATTCCTTCAATATGTTTTTCCAATAGTAATAGAATAATATCAGTGTGCTATCAACACATTTACATATTCTAACCAGCGACATTCATTTCAAACCCAACGCAGCAAGGATATATTGTTTGGCATAAACTGCATTCATTCCAGTATCTTCAAGTATCAGAAATCTCTGTAATCTGAAGAACTAAACTAAAAACCAGAAACACCTCGGGGTCACGGCATTTCAGAGCTGTATTTGGACTCGGATGATGAATTGAGCGTGTTTATTCTTTGAGAATACAGTGAAGTCAACGCTCTCTGAGAAATGCAAAACACACTCGGACTGAAGGCCTTTGTCATATTTGGTACTGCGATCGTTTTTAGATAGTGTCATGGGCTGCCTGTATTTACAGCTCTTGTGTGAAGAGGACACACAGAACATGTGAGGATCTGAGCAATGGGAGGTCCTCCCTCGCAGGTCATTAAAGAAAAATAGGACCATATTTGGCTGTTGAGTTGGTTGTGGCTCTGAATCACACTAAGGACAATGCCATTTGGTGCGACTGAACATTCCAGCAGGCAACATTATATTATTTGTTAAAGTATGACCAAAAGGGACATTTCATATTTCACCATTTTCCTTTTAACTGGACTGAACCAAAATAATTTGAGCATCCACAATAGAGGTTATGCTTGACTCCAGAAATAACATACAATTTTTAAAATAATATTAAAAAAATTACATCCATTTTTAATATAATTTCTAACTGATACAAACTGGTACAAATAAGTCCAGATCGATTTCCAGTCCATGTTTTAATGATGAGACACCTTGTCTTATGAGAAGCTGTACTCTATTTCAGCACTGAAATGGAGGAAAAACAGAGTCCCTAAGCAGAAAAATGTTTTATTATTGTTAAACAATAATGTGCTTACAAAAATTGCAGAACAATAATTGCTTTACACCTAACACACAACACAGTCTCAAAGCAGTTTGTGAAATAGTCACAAATTTTAGTCTATTTGATTTGTGTACATAGACACAATTTTTTTTTCGAGACGCTCAGCACAACTTTCAACAACGTATTTTTCATGCGTTTTCCTACGAAAGTCCAGCAACACGTGACGCACGTGTCAATTTCCGCTCCAGTCTTTTCAAAATAAACCTACTTAGTTAGGTTTAAGAAAAGATCTACTTTGTTAGGCTTAGGCAACAAAACTTCTTAAGCACGGAAGATATGTGACAAAAACTAATTAATTAGGTTTAGGAAAAGATTGCGGTTTGGGTTAAAATAACTCAGAAAGTGCTGTAACATAAGTACAGAAGTTACCTGACAATTAAATCAATTTTGATTGTGGTTTCGCGCGGGGTACAAACACAGGCCTCCTGGGCAAAAGTCCTGCGTTTTTTGACCCACCATCCACCCGACCTCTTCCATACACGGCATTCACCGCTCTATATACTTCCCAGTTCACAATTACGTGGATTACATACGAATTGATTTCGTGCTGACCATCATGAAAAAAATGTGAAATTCGTTTCTATGTACATGAATCAATACATTAAATTCCATGACTATTTCATAACTGCTGTGCAACTGGGCTGGAACAGAGGACATGGGTACGTGTCTCCTCTCCTAATTGGGAAACACGTCAGACTCTCTTCCCCACCAATAGGTTTATTTACTTCTTAAAACTTAATGACTCGCAATGTCACCGACACCTCTCGGCTAAAGTCATATTTACAGGAATGAGCCAAAAGAGTGGTGCAAGCAGCCAGCCTTCGGCAGCACCTGTTACTTGAGAGAGTGATGACTGGAGAATGGGACACGCTAAGTCTCTGGATCACGCAGAACATAACCTTTCCAGCATTGAGTAACTCAAGACATGTGCCAGAGACTCTTTCATAACGCAGCACTCCCACGACTCGGTGCAACCTGCCAGGAGCACACCTCAGCCCGTCCATATCTGCTCTCACACACCACGGAGATAAGAGATGGGATCGGGCTGTTAACTCGCTGAGAAAACTGATTGTTGCACTCCTAGTCCATCTACATCGCAAGACCCGCTTTTAACACTCATCTCACCAGGCATCTGTGGCGCTACTGTGGCACCTGTACTGTATATGTTTTGAAAGTTCTCCGTCTCTGCTCCCTCATCCATTAAACCGTGTGCCTCCACTCACCATCAGCCACATTCAGCTGAGCTCAATGAAACTAAGCCCCGCTCATCAAATAGTCAGGAGATTAAATTGCCTCCTTTGTAAGTCCTAAGTTTGATCTATCAATTATTCAAGCACTGAAAGGGAGCTCCCACACTGGGAATTTATTGAACTCGAGAAGGTGCCACAACTCTGAGCTCAGAGTTACAAATGCAACCTGTCGATGAACTTTCTGCCTGTGACTGAACCTGCTGGCTTTCTGACACATATAGGGAAGACAGTGCCTGCATTTGTAACGTGCAACAAGAGACACCGAAAGCAAAGAAAGGATAAAAAAAGGCAACAATTTCAGACATTTCATTGAGTTAATAAGTCCTAATGTCTTTTGCCTCCCATTTCAAACGTTGGAGCCAACATTTCCCTGCAACATGTGGCCCCACACTAACCTCAAAATGCTCTTGTTTTCAAAATTTTTCTTTTTTTAAAATGGCATCTGCTACATGGACTCCAAAAGTAGAGTTCTGGCTTTCAAATGAGCCCATTTTCCTCCCCAAATTTGGCTGCCCGTCATGTGTGCAGCGAGCAACAGGGATTTGTGGGTGATTTCACCCAGTCAGTCATAGTGACCATTCATGTTCGACTTATTTTGTTATTCATAAAATCCCTGACATAATGATAGCCAACATAGCCCACAATGAAAAACAGAGAGAGATGAAGAGATGATGTAACAGAAATGAGGGAATAGGTAAATGAGGTGTTGACTGAGGCTAAAAACAGAGTCATCATCACCGTTATGCTCTCAACACCTTTTAATCTAGATGATAAGTAGCCTGTCCGTATCTATCTGCAGAGTGTGGAGAAACACCTGGCTGCACCAACAGAAGTCTCAACCATTTTGGTAATCACTTCCAGTTCCGCGGCTCTGCAGCTTAAAGAGTTCGGGCAGCGAGAGGTCAAATGTGCAGCATTTGAAAAACACTCACAGAGCATCATCGGCCTCTTCCCCCATCCAAACCATCACCAGACTTTCTCTCTTTTTGAGTTTTCATGTAGGACTAAAGCCCGCTCAGCTCCAGCAGTCAGAGTGCTGATCTTGAACAGCTCAGTTGAGCACAGTTCAGCTCTGCCTCAGAGGCGGCTTGCACACCATGCTGGATTATAGCTGTTTGCATTGCACTGCTCCTCAGGGAGAAGGGAAATCAAGTGCAGATCCCCACCTGTCCCCGGTCCAGCATCTCTGCTCTCAACTCACTGTCCTGCTGTTTTTCTGAATCTCTCCCTGCCTGTCACTTTGAAGCTGGGGAGGCTGACAAGTATGTAGTTCATGAAGATGACAAGGAGCTAGTGTGCGTGAATGTGTGTGTATGGATAAACAGTAGGGCTGTCAAAGTTAACGCGATAATAACGTATTAATGCAACTTGTGATTTTTAGGTTGTAGCTCAGTTTTAAAGCTAGAGTGAAGATGCTGACATCATATGAAACTAGCTTATCATGAAGGAGGCTAAATAACGCTCCAAACTTACGCAAAATTATTGCGAGGAAAAACTGTAATTGCCCTTTTCAGAGGGGTCCCTTGACCGCTGACCTCAAGATATGTGAAGGAAAATGGGTTCTATGGGTACCCACGAGTCTCTTTCATCAAGCCCACTTTATGATAATCACATGCAGTTTGGGGCAAGTCATAGTCAAGTCAGCACACTGACACACTGACAGCTGTTGTTGCCTGTTGGGCTTAATTTTGCCGTTGTTATGATTTGAGTATATTTGTTATGCTTAAATGCAGTACCTGTGAGGGTTTCTGGACTATATTTGTCATTGTTTTGTGTTGTTGATTAATTGATTTCCAATAATAAATATATACCTTTGCATAAAGCAGCATATTTGCCCACTCCCATGTTGATAAGAGTATTAAATGCTTGACAAATCTCATTTTAAGGTACATTTTGAACAGATAAAAAATGTGCAATTAATTTGTGATTAATCGCGATTAATTATACAGCTCTAGTAAACAGACAGTATGTAAACTATATACCACTCTAAAGTTTAGTTTAGTCAATAGAAAGAACTGTCAAAATATGATGTGCCAAAAGTAATTCTCAGTATTATTAGGCTTTTTTGGTAAGTTTGAAAATATTTGAGGAAAAGCTTATATTGGCACTCATAAAAATGGGGCACTTAAGAGTCTCAAATTTAAATCTTCCAACAGGGAAAATGTTATTGATTTCAAAATAAAACGAATTAGGTTCGCCACAGGCATACACATAATAATTATAATAGTTATAATAATAATAACGATAATAATGCTCAATTAACATATTAAAAACGAGGACGTTCTCTATTTGTTTATGAAGAAACGTTTACACAAACACAATTCTAGATTCGTTATAAGAAAGTTTAACCCCAGGATAGGTAATTTATTCATAATTAATCGAGAGCCAAGTCCTTGAATCAGTTAATCCAAATAGTAAAATGTGAAATAAGAATGAACCCACCTGTACAGCGGGGTCTCCGGATAATGCTGTTCATTGACCGGTCGGGACTCAATTTCCTTTTTTATAAGGGAAAATCCGTTACTTGTTTGGTCACAAAGAACTCCTCCTACAGGATACCCCCATGCAACTTTTCTCTGTCATCATTTAAAAACTACACATGATTTCATTTATTTCACATCTGTCACAATATCGATGCAACTTCCCAGAAGGCTGCAGAGTAGAGGATGAGTGCACAAGACAGGAAAAAAATGTGCAATGAATTTAAAAGAAATTCCTCCTGTAAAAAATTATATGCATAAAAAAATATATGTATTCCGATGATGAAATTAGTCACTCAGACTTTTTATTTCGTCTTCTTCCGTCAGGACGCGCGTTTGCACTGAAGCTCCCGCGAGTTGCGCTTTTTAAATCCACTTTGAAGCGTCGAACTGCATCCAACTCAGACAAGTAGTTACACAGCCGTGATATTTGCATCCAAACCCCAGCACTGCCAGCGGGCATTACAGGCCCCACCCCTCCAATTCTCACTGAGAGATGAAAAACCTGCGGTGGACTTGTGCAAGTGTTGCTTGCTTAATGTGATTAGATACAGATTGTTCTTTCTCTACTGGGCCTTCATCCTGAAGAGGAAACTTAGATAGAACACAAATAAAACATAAAGTAAAGTCCCTTCGAATGGATGCATTAAAATCGCATTATTTCATGTCACATTTAAAACTAACACAGATGAGCCTCTAAATGACCTTCAGCACCTGTAAGTGACTTTCATTTCACCAGTTTCATCCCATTTTGATTCTACAAGCTTCTAATTTACCAACAAAGCAAAAACCAGAGCAGGGCCCATATTTATTTCATTTATACAACCTTTATTTAACCAGGTAAGTCCCATTCAGCTTGAAAATGACTAATCCTGTGCAGAAAAGATGCAGCAAACAAAGCATGTTTGAAATTAAAATATGATAATGTATAAAATACAATATAGTATAAAGCAAAGAACAGAAAGAGACAATTAGGTTATTCACAAACACCAAGTCATATCGGTGGTTCATAAATGAGTTTTTGAAATACTTCAGCCTTTAACTACATTTTTGAACCAATACAATTATTCAACATAGTATCCCTGGACATGTTGTAAGTGTTAGATAACTGTAGGTTTTTCTCAACATAAACCTGAGATGGAAAAAACATTAGGGCTGTCAATCGATTAAAATATTTAATCGCGATTAATCGCATGATTTTTCATGATTAATCGTAAATTAATCCCACATTTTTTAATGTATCTTTAAGGGAGATTTGTCAAGCATTTAATACTCTTATCAGCATGGATGACAAATATTGTCCAGAAACCCTCACAGGTACTGCATTTAGCATAAAAAATATGCTCGAATCATAACATGGCAACAACAGCTGTCAGTGTGCTGACTTGACTTGCACCGTATGGGATAAAATGGACATGTCTGTAAAGGGGAGACGCTTGGATACCCATAGAACCCATTTTCATTCACATATCTTGAGGTCAGAGGTCAAGGGACACCTTTGAAAATGGCCATGACAGTTTTTCCTCGCCAGATTAAGTGTACGTTTGGAGCGTTATTTAACCTCCTTCGCGACGAGCTAGTATGACATGGTTGGTACCAATGGATTCTTTAGGTTTTCTAGTTTCATATGATACCAGCATCAGCTTTAGAACTGAGTCTGCTACAACCTCCGAAAGATTGATTGCGTTAATGCGTTACAGAAATAAGTGGCGTTAAAACAAATTTACGTTGACGCGTTATTATCGCATTAATGCAAATCTGACCAAGCAATGTTTTTGATTTACACATGTAAAGAAGATCATATGGAGATCTTGAGATCAATGTGATGGTATTGTGTCTCTCTAAAGAAAAAAAGGAAATCAAAAACAAAAGAATTGCACACTCCTTTAGAACTCTTGATTCTGTTAACATATAATCAGTATAGATTTGTATTAAATCTCCATTTAGAACATTCTCCATATCCTTGTTATCCAACAGGGGGCCATAAACAACAATTGTTAGAGATCATGCAGACCAGTGTACTTTGTTTTGAGACTGTGACATTCATCACCAGCATTGCGATGAGAAGGACTACTGGATAAACACCAGCCACATTCAGCTACACTTATACCGCTGACGGATTTATCCTGTGAATTAAGTCACAGTGTGGCCTGTTTGTTTTTTTGCCGAGTCGCCAAGAAATAAACAGAGCCAGAGCCCTGAAACTAACACATCATCACTTCATCTTTATGACGGCCTGTGATGCAGTTTGACGTCTGCCACCACAGAAGAACAGCATGCGGGCAGTTTGAGTTTGATGTATGTTTTAATTGCTAATTATTTGGGTGTAAAATGCACCTATTACTCCAGCTATAACTGCAGAAGAAATCTCACCATACATGACGTGTGATGCTATATTTTACATAAAGAAGGTAAATGACAAGTGGCACTTCTAAACTGGCCAGTTGAACTTTATTCTCAAAGTATTTCTGAGTCACTTTGACAGCCCGTTAAGTCATGAAGACATCCTCCGCCTGCCAAGAGACGGCCCAGGGGAGCCCTAAAACAGAGCCAGACAGTCGTTTTGTATCAGTTGTAAGATGCTTATGCATGCAAATATTGCAAAGTCGACTTTATTAAGGTCATAATTTCTGCCATAGCCTAAAAGCCAAGGGTAGTTATGGGCAATGTAATACCTCCAGGGTAGATTGCAGAGCAGCCAGTTTCAAGAGCGACCCGGGGATTCATGAAAGGTTTATGACTCTAACATTGTGACTGTGCAGAACAGTGAGACTGTCAGAAAAAGATATACAGATGTTCTTCACATCCATCATCCAAAAATGAAAATAGTACCACTGTCCCAAAAAGAATTATAAATCAAAAAGAGCTGATTAAAAAAAAAAACATAATACATTGCAATCGGTCATCATTTAAGTCACACATCATACCGTTTTTAAATTAAAGTTTGGGGATGTACATGACAGGTTTGGATTTCCCTTCACTATGTGAAAAATAATCTCAGATGGGACCAGAAAAGATCATTCATGCTGTCTTTCTTAGATATAAAGGGGAAAGATAATGGTGTCGTAGTTCATACATAAGACATGTTAATTTGCTTCTGAAACACTGATAATCTTGAGGGGATATTCTCACAATATCAACTGATCTCAACATAATAGGCATTACAGTAACATAATATTGATACATATTTGATCAGCGCTGCCTAGTTTGACCGCGAGTGATTGCTCAGAGACGGCAGACTCCAGCTCGGCTCTGATTGGTTGTTTTCCTCCAGTTTGTGAAATCTTGCAGATGCCATTAGGAGCACCGGAGGACACAGAGGCACATGATTTTTTTCAGATTACCTGTCTCATGCACTACTGTCAGGATATAGTGACCGTTTTATAAAAACTAACTTTTTTTAATCATATTTGTAGCTTTAACTGAGAAAACAATACAAGTTATTATATTCCTATTGGAATTAGGAATTAAGTGTCCATGAAATTGTTTGTTGTTTTGGTACGACTGGATTTGTTCTCAAGGCATTCATTTCCTCCAACACATTTTCATACCCCGTAAAAATTATTTTAGACTTGGCAATTCTTGCAGGATGTGTCAAACATAAATGGCTGGAGCATATTTTGTGTGTGTGTCATACTGTGCTGTAACGTGTCACAAACTCCTCATCCAACAGCTCTTTACCACATTCAGTTCCCTCCTAATGCCTGACAAAACCACAGCAGAGGCTTGCTCCAAAGTCAATTGTTTCCCCAGTCATCTGTGCAGAAAATCCTCATGAACCCGGGCTATTATGTCCAGAGTACACACAAGCTGTAGCTCAGTTACAGTACGCATGTTACATAGAGCTTAAATGTACTGTCATCACATGCTTTAAGATAAGATAAGAAACTGGAAGAACGATGAACAAGGTATTGGTGATGAAGAGCTTAAGTATCACAACATAACTTAAGCAATGATACACCCATTGGGACAGACTAAACAAGGAAAAAATGATTGGAAAGGAATGCCATAATATGAGGCAAGTACTGAGTGTACTTTCCAATGTATTATTTATCGTCAAAGGTCGGTTTTTCATCACAGTTTCATCCTTTTGACAGCTCAAAATCTAAGTAGAATGTGATGTTTTATTACATAGAACAACCAGTACCCACTGTCACCAACTGCCTTAATTCATCAAAATGTTGGTCTGGATGAAATTAAAATCAAAGTAGTGTTTTGTATTTTTAAAGAATAAAACCAAATACTCACAATTTTGGCTGGAAATATTACCGGCTTCTTTCGGAAAATCACTGAGAATTCTTGAACTCAAGGAGGAAGGACAGAGCCAGCCTTTTACCTTTTAGTTTACTATCCACCAGGGCCTATAATGAATTTGCCCCCTTCTTCACAGGCACAGGATATGTGTTCAAATCAATTCAAATACAATGACACAATTTTAACCATAACAACCTAGAGGACATTATATAACAATCTAGACACTAATGAACAATAACAGGCCCATATCAAACCAAAAAGTAAAACCATTGAAAAAGCTGTTATTCAACAGCTGAGCAATGACTTCTTGGCAATAAACAACTGTTTTGATGCATTCCAGTCAGGTTTTCGACCACACCACAGCCCTGAGAATGCTCTTGTTAAGGTCTTCAGTGGCATCTACTTAACAGACAGTGGCAGAATTTCAGTCTTAGTATTACTTGATCTCACGGCTGCATTCGACACGGTCAACCACAACATATTACTGGTAAACTGGTTGGGACTTTCTGGCACAGTACTAAACTGGTTTGAATCCTACTTAAAGGACAGGGCCTACTTTGTGTATAATTATGTAATTATGATATTATATAATTTGACATCTGCCACCATAGAAGAACAGAGATGATACTGTAGCTTAACTTAGTCGAGCATGCGGGCAGTTTTTATTTTATTATAATTACACATCTGAGTGTACAAATATGACGTGGAGTTCCCCAAGGCTCCATTCTGGGGCCTCTTCTGTTTAACATGTACACGCTTTCACTCAGATTATGGAAAACAACAAAATAAGTTACCATAATTATGCAGATGACACACACATTTATATAACCATAAGACCTCAGGAGGATTTTGCAACCAAAGCGGGGGGTTCAGAGTTGAGTTCAGAGACTTTGGTTTCTGCATCTGGTGACTTTTAAAAAATGATAATAGCAAAATAATAAGTACACTGCAACAGCATTTTTATGTTAAATACTTTTAACTTTACTTTTAATTCTCAGGAAATAATACAGAATAATTTGCTTCTCTGGCGTGAACTTGCATGAATATAAGTTTTCATGCATTTATGTTTTGTTTTTGAGTGTTTCTTTCTCTTAGTACTTTCCATTTCTCTCTCGGTCTCTCTCTCAATGAAGTCCCTTTTTTAGATCTTCCTAAAAAATCAGCAAGACCAAGAAAGTGGATCACATCACTTTTGCAATTTGTCTTTATGCTTTTGATGTTTTATGTAATGCGCTTTGAATCGCCTTGTTGCTGAAATGTGCTATATAAATAAACTTCACAAAACTAAATCCAAATTATCATCACACTGAAGCCATATGCATATTGTGATGGTGAATATCTAACTTGGTGCTTAGTGGACAGTAGCGCTAATGCACAACCACCAAATTAGATCTTGATATTTTCTTGCACATGAGATTGAAAGTTATGAAATGTTGTGGTGTTGATTGAGATTGAGATGAATGACTGAGCAGATGTTTGTCACAGCTGTGCATAGGACTGATTCAGATATTTCTCTCTGCTGGCTATTGCTAAAGTAAGAGCTTAAAAGAGAAATTTGACACTTTTTATGTGGATGTCCAATCAGTGTTGATGGTAAATGTAGTCGATTGAAGCAATAAATTCCTCAGTGCATGCTATATTGACAGAGAAAGCTACAGTTCTACAGCTGCAAAAACTGTTGTTCTTCCATACAGTGACGTGACAGACGTAGTCAAAAACATGCACATGCATGTTGGCAACGGAAGTGGCGTATGGCCCCAGCAATCCAGACGAGTTCGCTAGCTTTAAAAACAATTTAAAACGTTTACCACGATCGAAATTTCTGGTTGTTGCATATTCGGCTGTGAGAATCAATATTCCAACAGTTGACCCAAGTTCTACAGAATTCCCGACAGGATCACGACCAATTCAGAGCAACAGGTGTTTCATTTTAATGAGTGACCGTGTTAACTGGTGACTAACAGCCGAATGCGTCCATGGTTGCTCGTGTTAACTTACGTAAATGTTTTTCTGATTTCATTCATTGACATTTTGCGAGTTTATTTTGTTTATTTATCAGACCTAGCGAACTCACCGCTCCCACGCAATGCATCCTGGTACATGTAGGCACAGCCAGCAGGGGTCCACAGCAGGAGAGATCAGCTTTCTCGGCCAATATAGCACTGGGGAATTTATTTCTTCAGTGGGCTACATTTACCATCAGCACTGATTGGATGTCCACATAAAAGGTGGTGAATTTTCCCCATAAAATCATATATCATCTAATTTGATTAACCCAGTAACAATAGTAAAGAGCCTGAGAAAACAATAATGGGATTCAAAACAAAAGCATACAGCTTTGCAAAAGAAAAAATGGTGTTAGGAGCTGTAATCTGTCTCTCTGTCTGAGTCTCCAGGCGAGTATGACCACTTTATTGGATTGTCAGAAGTACTAAAATAATCCCAGGGTTCAGAAATCTCTGTGTTTGACAAACAGATCGAAGACAGAAGACTTTGATTATGGAATTTCAAAATAAGAGGGATAATTACTGCTTTGTAGCCCCATTGTAACTTTATAAGTCAACAAAGAAAGATATCCTGAACTGTTGCCTGTTGTTTATTGTTTCACTAGTCTTCTTGTCTACTCGATCCTGGTGAAGTGCAGATACAATAATCCACCCTGGGAGAACACACCATTTCTGCCATGGTGTCAATAGATGAGTGGTTACGTTTTGTAACCCTACATCTATGAAACAGACTGGAGACTGCTAAGAGGACTGCATGCGCCTAGAGAATGATATGTGTAAAATGCATTCAGTTAGCATTACTTCTAGGAGTCATGTCTCTGGTTTTCTTAAGAACTCAAAGATGAAAAATACCTACATACTGCTATCTGGTTCTCAGTTCTTTTATTTTACATGGGCATGACGTTTTCACTCCAAATGGTCTTCCTCAGGTAACGGTGAGGGTGTGAACACACCCGTGTATATATAGATGAGTAATGTCTCAGCATCATATGTGAAGTAGATAATTGATGCAAACTCTCAGTGCCCCTTCTAGCATTTTCAGAATTGGTGTCAATCCAGTCGCAAGAAAAAATGTTGGCACTGTACGTTTCTGCAAACCACTGATACGTTGAATGTCGATGTTTCAGAACCAAAAACATGTGTCACATCAGCCTCATATCACGCTTGCAGAAATACACAATGCCACATCGTTGTAAAATGATTGGTTAGGTTTAGGCAACAAAACTATTAAGTTAAGGTTAGGAAAAAGATCGTAACGTAACAACCATAACTAGCATAAATAAATAACAACTGCCCTTAGCAGAGTTTCTTACGTAGCGTTCAAGCAACGGTATGTAAGCATAAAGTCAACGTTGACTTTTGGTTTCACACGTGACACAGACAGCGGTTTCCTCGGGGAAAGTTCTGTTTTTCTTTGTATACTTTGTCGCTTGTTATATTCGATATATTATATTATATATATATATATATATATATGATATTATTTACCATGTAACTTTCAATAACTGTCGCTTGATGTAGTACGTCACTTGGTCTGTACATTGCTCGTTGTACTAAGTCACTTGCTCTGACAGGATGCCAAAACGTGACATTCAATATTCAACATTCAACATTCAACGTATCCATTGTTTGCAGAAACAAACCATGTCAACATTTTTTTCCTGGTGCCTGGGCTGTGTTAGTGGTTAAGGAGTAGTGGTGGTGTGGAGAAATAAATGTTGTTTAATTGTGATTGGCTCAATGGATGATTTATGATTTGTTTGGAGAGAAAATGTTAACGTTCCGTATCTTTAAACTGATGACTAACCCAGTCAAAAATGTATAAATAACTGTGTGTAGTATTTGTAAAATGTAGTATTTTGTGTATGGTTGGTTCTTTTGTTTAAAAAAATCTTTACCGTAACTGTGCTTATTCTGAAACCCTATCACAGCTATGTTTACTAAAGAAAAGAACTCCTCCATTTTTTAACCTGCAATACATTCATGGCCATCTGAATATTCATAAACATCATGCACGCTGCAATCTATCAAGCCAATGTATTCAACATCAACATAATGACTGAGGACAGTTAAATATAAGCCATCCTGTCAAGTGAATAAAAGATGTATGTGTAGCTCAAATGTTACGGGAAGCGTTTTCTTTGAAACTCTTCCCACTACTTGAAAATAAAGATTGATCACATTTGAGACAACGTGCCCAGAAAGTTAGTCGCTGCCAACATGTGTTTGCCATATTGGTGCTCAAATGCACAACTGGAATATCACCTTATTTTTATACACGCAGGACATGTGGTTCCTTTGAAAGGACGTGCAATGCCAATCACCCCTTGCACACAGAACTCCTTTATTGTCATTGCACAAAGTACAACAAAAATCACGAAAAACCTCATTAATCTTGAACGATTAAATCTACAGCAAATTCCATCTGTGCCATTACCTCAATGATGAAATGTCAAATTCATACAGTGCAATTTTGAATAAAAAGAGTGCAGTTTCAATCAGACTTAATGTTAGCATGCAAAATGCAATAGATGCTTTTTATTTCGGAAAAAATAAGTCAAAGTAACAGCCCCTTATTTTAGAAAAGAAATAATCATTTATTTAAAATTCCCCTTTGGAACATCTTCTTGGATGACACAAACATTTTGTGTTATTCTCAGACAATTTGAACCAGGTGAGCTGCGTGCTCTAAGATTTCAACTGAGCGAAAAGTAAACACATTTCATTTACTCACTGCAAAGGATTCTAAATACTCATCTGCAATTTGATCTTGGCCCATACGATTTGAATTACGGTAAAGATAAGTTTTATTTTCAGGGTATCAGCCAATGTTAGCTCAGACCAGGTGAAAGAGTCTCATGTCATGAAGATTTGAGAAAGATCATCATTGAGCCAGAGAGTGAAAGAGCCCTGCAAATGTACGAGGCAAATAGCTTGACTGCAGCAGATGTTTGAACAATCCAGATGTGAAACTTTCTAGACATTGTACGCTTTCAAACTCTCAAATTTATGAAAATGGAGTTGGAAACTCAAAGGCTTTTAGTTTTTAAATATTTTCGTAATATCCGGCCCTTTTTTCAGCAGTAGCCAAAAAATTTATTTGCATTCTGTAACTGCTTTTCTATTTTTCATTGTTACCGGCAGTGTTTTCCCATCCTGTGCAGTTTCCCATCTTCAGTCTTCCTTTTTAAAACAATTTGATGTGATGAATCCTCTCAGCCCACAGTTTGTGTGGGTGCACTGTAAACAGATATCCTCTCATGTGGTCAGAAGAGTATAAACGCACCCAACAGTGATGTCACGATGTACTGACCACACCCTGGACCGTACACTTCTATATATCTCTGCAGCAGAGAGACATTTAACAATTGGAGGTCAGCAAAAACTCAAGGCGTGTTAAGTGTTTGCTGACCCTAGTGGTCAATACAAGTGTCCCTTTATACGAAACTCTGGGATCTGTATTATTAAAACACACTTTGCATTACCACCACGGGTGTCGCCAAACCAATCAGGACTGAAATATTAAGGATTATAACTTTAAAGATGTATTGAGCTTTAACAATCAATCAAAGGAGTAAGGGAAATGTGTAAAAGAGCTGCTCGTAGTGACCAACCCACAGAGAATTATCCCTCAGCTCTTTGCTCTTTATAAACCCACTGTATGTACGCTACACCCAACGGTAGACAGACAAAGTTAGCGAATAAGTGGTGAACAAAGCAAGAGAATTTGTCAACTAAAGAGATAGATATTTTTCCCAGGAATTTATTTTGTGTGAAGACCAAAGTAGAGGTAAAAATAAAGTGAATATTTGTCAGGCGGACAGAAACACGACTGATAATGCCAAAATAGCTCCATGTCTGCTGCAGTGAGCTAAGCTACCAGTTACCCTACATCAAATGAAGCTTCACTTCACTTACACTTAACCGACCCCCCCCCCCCCCTCCCCTTGACAAATGTAGCAAGCTAAGCTAAGCTAACATGGCAAAAGTAGTTTATTTAAAGCTATTTTTTAATGAACCAACTTCATTCCAAGTCAATGCTATTATTATAAAAAATATATAATAGAATATAATAGAATAGAAAAATACATAATATAAATTATATAATAATTTAATAATATAATTAGAGATGCCCCTATCACGTTTTTGCTGCCGATACCGATTGCATCGTTGATGAGCTATATCGGCCAATACATGTCATGTTCTGTAGGAACTCTGCATCTATTTTTAGTATTTTCATTACTTATTTTCTTGTTTACTGCCTGCTATTGTTTTCATTGGTTGTTTTAGTCATGTGACTCAGCCAGGTCATAGTTCAGAGATTCCAATTACGAAATGCTTCAGTTGTTTCATTACATGTGGTCAGCTTACAGCTCCAGCTACCTTATCCTTTCCTTCCTCTGTTTGTGCCTTGGAAAGCTTCACTTGTAAGTTAGATTTACACTTAGCCTACAGTTAATTAAAATAGTACACAAGTGTCATGTAATGTTTTCTGTTAAGTTACATTTAAATACTTTTATACTTTCAGTTTATTTACATGTGAACACTGCCAATGTTAAACTAGCCATGAGTAGCCATGGTGTTTCCTTTTAATAGCCATTTGATAGTAGTGATGGCGAGATGAAGCTTAATGGAGCACTGAAGCTGTCCAGCAAATTGTTTCGCAAAAGGTTTCATTTCACGAGGCTTCATCTGGGCGTCATGTGCACACGAAACCACCTATCAGTCAAATAGTGTAAAAGAGGCAGATATATTCCAGATATGTGGCAGTGGTTTAACCGGGCAGAGGACAGTGAATGTGCTTGTGTATATAGGAAAATGATAGATGGGAGACATTTTTCGTTTTTATTCAGTAATGATAATTTCTCAACTGTATTTCACCTTGGGCGTCTTTAATGACGCCATTTGTCTAAAACGATACAAGCCTCGATATGCGCATCACAGAAAACTTACTGGATTACTCGACACACGCTCCGAAGCCTCGGCATAGCACATAACATCCCTATTTGATGGCATTGCTGCTGCTTTTATGGCAGAAGCCTACTGTTTCTATCAGTGTTTTTAAGCTGGTGAAGTTTATGTACATTATTTACAAGTTATGTACAGCTATTTACACATCATTTAAATGTGGTATTTGTACGCTATAACTTTGTAGCTGTCATTTACATAATTATGTCTGTGGTAGTGTGATGCTGTTTAAATAGCATTCAGTGATTAGTGCTATCTTTCTGTATCATTTCAGTTTTACAAAAATCCTTTCATGACTTGAATGATGACAACAATAAAGAGCATTCAGCTTTACTCCAGCCTCTGACTTTCTCTTGAAGCCTGTTCGCTATATCTGTCGATTTGTGTACAGACACACACATTGAGGACAGAATAACATGGCCGATACTGATCATTTTGTTGTTGTTCTGTTTTGTTATAGCAGCTGATATACAAGGCTCCAGACGAACCTTTTTCACCACCATCCCGGAACCATCCCGAAAAGTAATTTCAACCGTCCCGAGGTCAGTGTAAACTGTCAAAAATTCTAAATGTTATCCTTTTACTCTGTTATTGTCATCTATAGTAGTTATTTGCATAAGAACACACACTTCAAATAATTAGGAAACATGTATTTATTTAAGTATTTGCTTTGATTAATAAAATCTTGGCTTCAGTAGTTTTAATTATATATTATAAGCTGCTTAGAGCTAGTGTTAGGAAGTTAAACAAGTCATAATTCCCACTCTAATATTTATTCGATATTGCTTAGAAAACATCTCCTTCAAACAACTTTATTTACTCAAGTTTCTCACCAGAAACTACATTTTACAAGATTACATTTGAACACATCATGATAACGTTAAAATGTATCTTTCCCAATACTCATTACTCACTTTACTGAATAGAGCTTGAGTGCATCACAATGTAAATCAATGGAACCTCTGTTAACGTTAGGCTAACTGTCAGCTCAGTTATTTAGCCAAGCAGGACTGTGCTGCCCACAGGCATGTTTTGTTTTGTTTTAGTAGCGTGTCGCACGCTTGAGCAACCACATGTGCAGCTCCTGGCCAGTGAACGAGGGAGGAGACGGGGTTGTTTGGAAAAAGTTAGCAACCTCACTACTTGACCAATAAAAGAACTAACCTACTGAAAAGCTATTTAATTGAGAAAACAGCAACGCTACCACCACGCTACTGAGAAATGTAGTTAAAATTGTAGCGCCACTACTGCCCAACACTGGCTGTGTGTAAATTAGCAACCTATTTGCTTACACAATCACCATGAGCTATAGGCTTTTAAGGTGATAATATGTCAATGCCATGTTTACAGCTTGTTCTGCTGCCCCAAGTAGCCAAAATAAATAAATAAATAAATAATGCTGTTTTAGGGATGCTTTGTTCTGAAATGACAACAGCCTGTATAGAGGTTTTGGCTGTCTTACCTCTTGTCCAATTTCTTGTTGGCTATTTGACATTTTTGCATAATCCACCCAAAGTACTGTCACATCTGCCTTGACATAAACCTTTGCTCTGATACAATTAACCAGTCATCTACTTTTTAATTTATAACAAAGAAGTACAGGGTGAAGTAGTATGAGCTAGAACCACTCGGTGCACCTTTATTTGACTGGCACATCCAAAGCAAAGGCATGTACGGTATTTTAAGGTGAGCATGGTCAGGGAGGTCAATGCCATAAACCTGCAGTTGTGCTCTGGCAGGTGCACAGGAAGATGATATACTGTATATTAGCCAGTGGAACATAAAACAATAGCTCTCTGGGATTAATGAAGGCACAGCTAATCGCTGGTTAACATTTACTCCATCGATCATAAAAATTAAACTTTTTGCTTTATGGTCAACCTCACTGTGGAATGTACAGAGTAAAAGACTGCTCATGTAAGAGGATACACATCAATACTAGCTTCTTAAAATAGTGGCATCAGTTGTGTCTGATGGTAAATTTGATATAGTCAAATTAAATGTGATATGTGGCCTGCATATGACAGAGGACTGCCTCAAATTAAATCAGATGCCAACATTTGGTCAAATTTTACGGTGTAATTCCACTTAACCATAAAACAAATATGTAAGATGAAACGTGAGCCTTTAATAGCAGTATTTGATGGTTTTTTTTAAATAAATGTGCAGTGTTGACGAGTGCCGTTGCAGTCTCTTTCCATGTTTAGTTGTGATGGATTTTACAGAGGATCAAACTGGGAATGCTAACATCTGTTAGGCCTGTCAGAAGAAAGATTCATTTGATCCAATAATCTTTCGATAGATGTTGTTTCAATTTGGTTGCAGACAGAACCAGAAATTGTTTTTCTCTTATCTGTGTAATAAAAAAAGAAGTGCTACAGATCAATACAAAACTAAATAAGAGTGCCAAGGGTGGAAATGGTAATTGTCTGTATTGGATCGTACATTTGATGTTTTTGGATTTGGAGCAGTGGATGCTGTAAATGATCAGACAAGTTTGCAAGTTTCATTCTTTCTGTGTGTAAATTTTGATTGATTCCCAAAGCCACTAGAACATTCTTAAGTTTAGTGGTTGACCACATCCAAAGTTGTATAAGCTTGAAGAACAGAAAATATGCAAAATAGATATGCTCTGTATAACCATAATTTGTGGTTCTCCATTGTTGTGACAAACTGTTGTGACAGCAGATACTACTACCAAATACTTTGAGATTTTATATTTGGTAATAAGTCCTTGCAATGGTGACACATAAGCAGCACTGTAAATGATTAATTATGGTTAAAAAAAAAGTCACCTTATGTTCAATTTCAATCCATTGATCCCGTTAAAAAAATCTAACTAATGCTCTTGTCTGTGACAAGGTGTTCCCCATCAAATTTGGCATTGCAATGCACTGAAATTACTGTATACACAGTAGGTTCTAACTATTGGAAAACTGCCCAAAGAATCTCAAGGTAATAATAACGTAAATTGTCCAGAATGGAGCCAAAAACAATAAGACAAGTTACTTATCTAATGTAATTTTTAAGATTAGGATTATTGCCTAATGATACCCATGGGGAAATTAAGTTGTTTCACTAAGAATAGCAATATGATAACATAAAATAAAACAAAAATAAAAATCAGATTGACTATAAACAAGAATAAAGCGATTAAGTATATCAAGACACACAACAATTCAAACAAAATAACATATATAGTTATAATATATTTAATATATTAATCATTTAGAAAACAAATTTGCATTTACATTTTATTTCAAATCATGATAATCGCAGTAACAAAATAATTTGCATCAATAACTACTTTCTATAACTCACTGAACAAGAACTGGTTTTCATACAAAATGCTATAAAATATGTCTGCTAACCCAGACACATTGGCGTGTCCAATAATAATCGCTGGATGCAGGTCATGCCAAACACTGTTGTTTCTTACCACAAATATTGTGTCGTGACAACGTTTTTCCTCTGTTAGATATTCCCTAATATTTTTCCCAGATAAAAACTAAAGTCTAGTCTGAGTGATGGCTCCAGTGAATACGAGCCCTGCAGCTGAGAAGGATTTGTAATGACAAAATATGTTAATTTCCTTTCTGTCGAATGCTGGACGTCAGATGCTATGCAAGAAGACATCAAGGCATTTGTTTCATTTAATAACATGTAAATAATCATTATGTCTGACACAACCTGAATTTTTTAAGTGGTGCACTAAAAACTTAAACCATTTAAGAGCCACTGAGGGCCACATTAGCAGATAATAAGGTTATATATCTCAGTTTTTGCAAAACTTCTATTCACTTTTTCTGCTTCTGCTCCTTCACTCTCTCATCCCCTTTCCCTGCGTGGTGCATGGATTACACAGCTCCAGTCATGCTTCTTCTCTCTGACCGATATTGTTTATGTTTCACTCGACCATGATTCGCCTCCCACAGATGTTCTGGAACTGTCCAGGGTGTTAATCACAAGTAACGTCCTCCGTGGTGTAAAGGAGCCTGGCGTCATTTCAACCTTCCCCAAACGTCTCTATGAGGCCAGTGTGTTTTTCTCATCCAGAGGCTAATGAGTTCATTAACACTTGAAACTGAAAGGGGCCCCTTAAAGTGTCTAAACTCAATAGTCAAAAGACTTTAAGTACTGATATCACTCACTACTGTATTATATGCAGTATTTTCCTGCAATATTTTAGGTGTAAAAAAAGTAAGACTTGCCAGTGTGCATGCCTGGAATTTCTATTTACACATTCAAATTTCTTAATAATGTTAATAGTTGTGTTTTATCTGTCATTGCCATTGCTCACATTAAGTGACATTAATAATAATATTATAGTTCTGTCTGTAAATTCATTTATCAATGCCACAATCAAACCAAGCCATTGACCATTAAAAAATAATCTGAATTCATGCAAAGAAGATCAAACTCACATTGACTCCATTGAGAAATGGATTAAGTAAATCTGGATTATTTAACATGAATTGTCAACTTCCTAGCCAGTCTTTTTGACATACTTCTATTAAGTTATACATTAAAGTAAAAACAATGCATTAGATAGAGAAACTTGGATGAGGCAATTGCTCTATTTCTCTCCTCTTGAAATAAATATTCAAATGAATAGGCAAATTAAATTTCAGAGTATTGGTTAACCTCTTCAGTGCTACTGGACCAACTGACAGCTCCATCATTACCAACTAGGTCTCACAGGAATGCGTATAAATAGCACAACATTACACGGACATTCCGCATGTCGTGAGTACGCATTTTAGCCTTTTTGCGTGTCATTTGTACGCCGCTTTTCGCGTCTCTCATCCTATTTTTTATGCCACGCAAACGTCCGCAGGTTAGGTTTAGATTCAGGCAACAAAACCACTTGGTTAGGTTAAGGAAAACATCATAGTTGACTTCAAATAAGTACGTAAACTAAGTAAAATACATACAGAAACAACGTAACACAACTACGGAAATCACGGCAAACGTCACTAAAAAACATGTGACAATCGTCACATGACAAACATACTTACAAAACAAAACATCGGTCTTGAACACTGGTATCCTGGTTGAAAGTCCTGTGTTTGTTGGACCCATCAACCTCCCAACCTGCCCACTGTAAGCGGTCTATGTTAACATTGCAGTCAATACAGGACACATGGCATACAAATGAGTTCTTATTGCATGCTAAATGCCTTGCGAATTATCGTGGCATTCATACGCCTTTTCGTGCGAATGGGCTGTCATTACAGACGCATGTTATGCAGACAAGCTCTGGTCAAACCAAATTAAATTAATTTTAAATTTTAGTCAAGATCCCCATGTTTTCAAAAATACCAACTGTGTGCACCTTAATTATGGGACAATGTGCAAAAAGTGAACAACTACAATATTCTCCTTTAATGTAAGGGTGCAGCCATAAGACACATAATTTGAAAAATTTTAATATTTCACTCAGAATACACAACAAATTCCAATTAAGCTTTGGAACAATGGAACATATTTCATTTTTAAAAGCGCTATTTCCCAACTACAATTTCCATGAACACAAAGTCTATAAAAACATGTCACATGTACGCATGTGAAGATGAACAATGTTGTAAACTCATGAAGTCTTGGTCAAGCTGTACTGTAACTGTATCTCTGTTGTGCCACTCATCAAAGAACACATTTGGCATATAGTTCTGACACTTAATGAGAAACATCCAAATATATAATCTAAGCTTTAATATTTAGAGTTTGATAATAGTCTTATAGAGTTAGTCAGTTGAAAGACTTCAAGACTAGAACTGCAGCTTTACAATACCAGCAACAGACAAGAAAGCAACCAAAGACCGGAGTAAAAAGGTTTTATTTAAAATCCCTAATGGCATGGCCTGATGATGTCAACACAAAGACATTTGATTGCCTCGCGTGACTTTACAAAATTGCCATCAGTTATATAACCTCCGCCCCTCTTTTATTGAACGACAACCAGAAGCCACAGGTCTGGTGCTCACCGTGGTTCTGAGCCATGCCTGGAAAGCTGTTTTCATTTGGGTTCAATTGAGATTTAGAGAGCAATGAGGGCAGACGTCGTGGCTGTTGGAAATGTGGTCAGACCCCCACGCACTGTTCGGGCAACAGAAGGCTAAATGGATCTGCAGAGACATAAAATCAAGTTTTTTTTTATAGGGAGTCCTTTCCAACAGTTTGTTCAATTGATAGTTCCAGATACATTTATTTTAATCAGAAAAGGGACAACATTTTGAAGGATTTGGGGTACTTTACAGCTGTGATTAGTCTTGATTCGAGACAAAATAAAGCATTTACTCCGTGGTCAACCTCCGGGTCTGAGAAATGAAGCTAATGCTGAAGGGCATTAAACTTGCATTCTTTCTAATTGCCAGCAGGGGGCGACTCTATGAGAAAATGAGCTTATTTCTCACTTGATTTATTACCTCAGTAAACATTTTAAACGTGAGTTTATGGTCTCAATCGCTAGTTTCAAGTCTTCTTCAATACAGCATGATGTTCATTTAGTAAGTTATGGTCCCATTTAGAGTCAAATAGACCATAAAGCAGGGTATGCTTTAGGGTGGGGCTACCTCGTGATTGACAGGTCGCTACCACGACATTGTCCAGTCTGGGTGTTGTCCATGTTTTTGTCTTCCAACTTTAACCCTTTCACAGTGTGTTTTCAGTTCATTAAAGTTAATTATCCTTTTTGGTCGCCTGAAAACGTCTTATTCAGCACTCGGTTGTGCTTAGCTCCACCCTCTCGTGTCACTTGTGGTTGCAAATAACCAAGATGGCGACAGCCAAAAACCAAGATGGTGACAGCCAAAATGCCGAACTCGAGGCTTCCAAACGGAAGTCCACAAACCAATGGGTGATGTCACAGTCACAACGTCCACTTCTTATATACAGTCCATGATTTAACTATATGTGGACTCTGAGATTCAGATGATACCAAAATATGTACCAGCTGCAGCGAAGGGCACACAGACATTTTTATCTTTTCTATGCATTTTATGTGTTAAAGCTAGGTTAGGTCATTTATTTTAGAAGTACTTTTGTTGTATTTGTTGAAATTCTCTTTACATCGTGACAGCAATCATTAAATCAAATGCTCTGACAAAAAAATAAATAATAATAATCCGGTATCTGTGACTGTTGCAGGCCTGTATTAAACCCGTCCAATCATTTCATTCGGCCCAAATTAAATGATTGGATGACCTACCTGCCTGTCTACCTGCGCGCACTCTGGCCGTGCACTCATTGAGGTAGTTGGATATGGTTAGCGAAGACAACGATGCGCTCCTCTCCCCAACGTGGACTGGTCGTCCAGCAGTAGTCAGTCAGTGTGCGTTCATGTGTTTTGAGAATGTGGCTTTGGAGGGAGGCCTGAAGGGAGGGCCTGTGATTTTTTTGGTTGGATACTTCCAAAATCTATCAAAATCTCTTGCTGGTTTCTCCAAAGTTTTCTGGACATGCTCAGGTTTTATACAACACTTTTGTTGGAAATGAGAACTAATAGTGCTATTTCACAGATATTACTGATGTATATTTCTCACAAGATAAATCACAGCAGCATGCATCTGTTTGAAGTTGTTGTGCATGCACATTTCCGCCCATCATTAAACTGTAAAAAACGTTGACACTCAATAACTCTTTTATAGAAGAGCATCCAGATGGAGCAAATTCATATGCAGCTATTTGAAGGCTTCAACTTGTCACATGTTGTCAATATGTTTATTGTAGGGCTGTCAATCGATTACAATATTTAATCATGATTAATCACATCATTGTCCATAGTTATTCGTGATTAATTGCAAATTAATCACACATTTTTTATCTTTTCAAAATGTACCTTAAAGGGAGATTTGTCAAGTATTTAATACTCTTATCAACATGGGAGTGGGCAAATATGCCTGCTTTATGTAAATTATTTATTATTGGAAATCAGTTAACAACACAAAACAACGACAAATATTGTCCAGAAACCCTCACAGGTACTGCATTTAGCATACAAAATATGCTCAAATCATAACATGGCATACCCAAGCCCAACAGGCAACAACAGCTGTCAGTGTGTCAGTGTGCTGACTTGACTATGACTTGCCCCAAATTGCATGTGATTATCATAAAGTGGACATGTCTGTAAAGGGGAGACTTGTGGGTACCCGTAGAACCCATTTTCATTCACATATGTTGAGGTCAAAGGTCAAGTGACCCCTTTGAAAATGGTCATGACAATTTTTCCTCACCAAAATTTAGCACACATTTGGCATTATTTAACCTCCTTCGCGACAAGCTAGCATAACATGGTTGGTACCAATTGATCCCTTAGGTTTTATAGTTTCATGTGATGTCAGTATCTTCACTCTAACTTTAAAACTGAGCACGCTACAACCTCTGGAAGATTGATAATGTTAATGCGTTAAAGAAATTGGTGGCCTTAAAACAAATTTGCGTTAACGCGTTATCATCGCGTTAACTTTGACAGCCATAATTTATTGTGATGAAATACGTCCAATAGCATCTGCTGAGAGAATGTGCAGGGTGCATTTAAATGCATTTCTTCAATAGCTGGAGAATGGGACAGCTACTACTGACTTACTCAGTGAAATTATGTAGCTGCCATTCACTCGGCTGTATCCTCACATGCCCTCCATTTCCAGAATGACCCTGTTTGTAGACATGCTGGGAATCCTCCCATTTTTTGTTTTAATCCCCCACAAAATGAGGAACCGGAGAGGGAGCAGCATCATAATAGAAAATCACTTGTGTCAGGAGCAGCCTTGAGCACATTTAAGCTTTGGCAGGGACACTGTTGGTGTTCCCCACTGAAGTAGAAGCTTATAGTTATCTATGAACAAGAAATATTATATCTTTTCAGTGCCAGTTATTGGGATGATCTTGCCAGTTCTGACGTCTACAATTTACAACAATGTCTAGATATTAATAGCTAATTCTAAGATAATCGCATTTTTTGATTTTCATTTGTTTCTTTGGACTCAGAGAAGAGAAACTGTAACTTAGCCTGCCTAATGAAATCTCAAAGGCCACACACTAAAACAGCACAATATGACTCACAGAGATAACCACATCATTAAAACTAAAAGGGTAATATCATCTTTTAAGTTGTTTATTGAAGCTGACATGAGATGATTAGTGACTGGATAGTTTTTACCAAAGCCAAATGTGTTCCATTGTCATCTGGTATTAAACAACTCTCAGGACAAACATTTTGTTTAATACATAAACTGTTGTCGTTTTTTCTAAAGTGTACTGTTGAAAATTTATTAATTTTTAGCCCTTCTAGGGGTGTGGCTCTAGGGATGGCAATTTCTGTTGATCGGTCAGTCCACCACTTTAATCCAGAATATCGCAACAAATATTGGATGTATTGTGGTGAAATTTTGTACAGATATTCATGATCCTCAGAAGATAAATCCTAATGACTTTCCATCTAGCTCCACCAGCAATTTGGAAAAAACATTCATGTCCCCAACTGGATGAATTGTAATAATTTTGGTGACCCTTTAACTTTTCATCTAGCGCCAGATCATCATCTGGTCACATTTTTAATGGGTCCAATACTTTGGCTTATGACCTAAACACCTGCAAAACTAATGACATTTTCATCAGCCTCAGCTGTACTTTTTCTACATGGTGTTTAGTGCCGATTTTGTAAATGTTAGCATGCTAACATGCTAAACGCTAAGTTGGTAACAATAGTAAACATGATACCTGCTAAACATCCGTATGTGATGTTAGCATGTGGCTTGAGACTCAAAGACCAATTCACAGTTGCAGCGAGGGTCCACGGCATGTAAATTTCATTATCTGCCCATGGCCGTGAAGGTCAGTGAAGTCCAAATGCACCAGCTGTGCATGCACTAGAAAGGCAAGCTTAACACTTGTTTTGTGTACTGTACAGTATATATGTACTTTATTCTCCATCCTTGGTCCTATTCTTGTTAAGTGGTTGCCCATACCTTTTTTTATTTTACAACTTTTTCTTATTCAGCTGAATACAAAAAACAAAGGAACCCTTCTTCTTGCTGTTATTGTGAGGTTGCCACCTTGTTCTCTAGTGCGCAAGTTTGGAACGTGTACACAGACCCTAGTATGTAGCGCGTACACGTCTGCTGTCCACATGCAAGTTTGTAGCTGTCAGCGTCCATATTGAAGTATGGTCGAAACTTTAATCTTGTTTCAGTATGACCTACATGGCCCCCAATTGCACACTTATTCTTCACCTAAAAAAATATCAATTTAATAAGCTTTCATCTGACTGACTGTCATTTATATTTTTACGTAGAAATCTCTATAGAAAGCATCCACATGAAAAAATGCAACCTTTATAATTTCTTTGTACTGTATGTCCAGCCTCTAGAGCCTCTGCAACAGGTTCTGGGCACAAGGAAACAGTATTATATTTCTTCATTTCTAAACTCAGCTGTTAATCATAGGAAACACTTCCCATATTCACGCTGTGTTGATAATGTAGTGATAAGGAATGAATAATAGCGATGGGGAAACGGCCCTACTCATGGAGCAAAGCGCTTGAGGGAAGCTGTGACTCACACTAATTCTTTTCTCAGATACGGGCTGTAAACCTAAATTTGGGTTAAATTGCTCCTCTATGGTGGGGTAATTTTACCTTTCCTGTCTATTCCTTTTGTTTTCTGTGCCCACTGATCATCACTGATAACATGCACAATGAATAGCATGTGACATTCCAACATTTTTCAGTTTCAGATTGTTTTGAGTGGGTTTGAGATCAGTAACATTTCAGAGTCCTGCTTTGTTGAGCCCAAAATAGCTCAAAAATAGTTGAGCTCAATAGTTGAGCTCAAAATTATATCTAACCACTCTATATTGTTCTTTTTTGTATTAACATAATGCAGTAAGTGCACTGTCACTCAATGTTTTCTTCCTGTGGTGAGGCTGCAGTTTTAGGACGTCTAATTTGCAATAAAATGTCTTTTTTATCTCAGTTTGCAATCTAAGTGAAAAATTCTTATTCCATGCTTGAGATGGCGATCATGTCTTTGAGCAGGTCTGAAGGCAGCACTGTGCAATTTACCTGCCCGTTGCATATACTTGACAACTTGTTAGGATTGGAAAGGCCTTTAAAAACACACTCCAAAATAAACACATTTTTGCAAGTTAAGTTCTTTTTTCTTGGTTGAGCCAGGAACAGATGTCCAATCTGGCTGATGAATCAGAACCATCTGAAACAACTCTTTTAGTCTCAGTTCAATAAATATACCTTTCAACACATTCACGGGAAAAACATGTGGAGTCACATTACAGGCTTTGCTTTTGTGATAACCTGTACCTGTAACCCGCAGAGTTATTGTGGAGTAGATTGCTTGCCTATTCATACATATTCCAATTTGTAATAATTGTGTATATTATCTTTTCAAAAGCCGTTTCACACCAAGCACGGATTTTCGTCAGAAAAATTTGCACGGAAATTTATAAAAACTGATGTTGTCAGTTCTTATGAATACTTGCACACCCCTGAAAAAAATTCACATGGAACTCAATTTCAGTGAATTTCCACCAGCGGAAATATATGTTGACCAATGAAATCCTTTCTTCCAACTGATTTCATAAAAAGATTTGCTGTCATTCTGCATAATAATTAGCCATGTGCTTCTGTTTGTTGCACGGAGAGAGTTTATTTTCGGAACAATGTACGTTTGTTTTCGGGGTAACAGACTGTCGGAAAAGTGGGCTTTTTCGGTCCACTGGGACATTTTTCAGACTATTGGTGTTTCGGAATAAACAATAGGCCGTCCCCTTCTCAACACCCTATAATATACTACAAACACAGCGATGACTACTTCAACAACCAAATAAAGGACATATGGCTTGAGATTGCCCAGCAGCTGGGATCTGATGAAGATGGTAATGTAGCTGATATGCACTTGCTAACGTTATATGTTGGTCACGGAACGGGACTAGCTACAACAACTAACGTTAGCGTCAGCATCACATTTGGGGTCTGATTAGTTTATGTATTGTGTATAACGTTAGCCACGTAGACATTCTCTGTCTGGATAGGGTTTTGTTGTGTGGGGTGGACATGGCACTATTTAGGAGGAAACTCATTGGGTCTCATTGACGAAAATGGAACACGGCAACGTTGATAATTTGCACGGGATCTGGTGTGCATAGTTATCAATTCAGAAAATTCTAATGCAGATTTTCCACATTCCCGCACTGCATTTTTACATTGCACTGGTGAGAAACGTCTTTAAAACTTTTACCTAGCTCCTCATAGAACCAGTTTATCTGTTCATAGTGAAAAACATTCTGAAGATCTCCAAAGACGCCATTACAGAAAACATGCTTGCACAACGCAGTCTCACGGCAGTTTGTGAAATCGTCACAAAATGTAATCTATTTGATTTGTGTACATAGGCACGAATTGCGCTTTTTTCATGACGCTTAGCACGACTTTCAACAATGTATTTTTTTGTGCTTTTTCTTACGAATGTCCAGCAACACGTGACGCACGTGTCAATTTCCGCTCCAGCCTTTTCAGAATAAAACTACTTAGTTAGGCTTAGGAATAGATCAACTTGGTTAGGCTTAGGCAACAAACTACTTAGATAGCTTTAGGAATAGATTGTGGTTTGGGTTAAAATAACTCCGGAAGTGCCGTAACTTAAGTACGGAAGTTACGTGACAAATAAATCAACTTTGAATTCTAGTGGACACGCACACCAGTCTCCTGGTTGAAAGTCCTGTGTTTTTTGACCCACCCATCCACCCTGACCTCCTCCCTACGCAGCTTTCACCGCTCTTTATACTTCCCGGTTCACAATTACATGGATTACATACAAATTGATTTCGTGCTGACCATCATGAAAAAAATTTGAAATTCGTGTCTATGTACACGAATCAATACATTTAATTTCGTGACTATTTCACTAACTGCTGTGCGACTGGGCTGGCTTGTAAAAGCGCGTTTACAGGATTTTCTCGCCAACTGTTAAACAAGAACAGAATTTCGAGAGTGGTTTATAGTGTCTCCTGCGGCTGTGGAAGGAGAAGAGAGACTTTTCTGTCTTTTATTTGACATGCCTCTCCCTCTTCACAGCTGACTCGGGCCTTCTCTCTGCTGAACAGGTGTCAGACATGTCAGACATTTTTGTCCATAATGTATATTCTGCGTCTGTTGTGTGAAGTAAATTTTTTTTAGAGCCAGCGCCATCAGACCAGACACTTGACATCTACTGCTTCTCTGTACATTCAAAGAAGAATTACTGCATGTTTAGAGCTTGAGAGTATCATTTCTTTTTTTATTACCAGTATATAAGAAGACAGTCTTAATAAAACAGATGGGTCAAGTGCTAGAGGTGGCAGCATGATTTACTTTATTTTAAAAGCAGCTATTACGAACTGTACATTTGAAAGTGTTAGTATGTACATGTGTGTGTGTTTTGAGAAAAAATAAATCATCCATATGCTGCAGATTCGCTCTTTGAACATGCACGTGTCTCCCACTCAAAAGACGTTTGGTAGCCGAAGTCATTAATGGGACTTGTTTCCGATCTGTACAATTAAAACATAGAGGGAGCTGAGAGTTGGAAATCTGAATGTGCTAGTGATTTAGTATGTCAATCTACAGTAAACACCATGATTCAAAACCCCACGTGACCCCCTACTGCTCAGAAATCAGAACTGATCCCACATCTGCTGCCGACATATGCACCCCCAACGGCCCTTAAATAAACACTCCACATTTGTCCTAACAACTCCTAATTGACCGTCAAAGAATGACTTTGATTTGATTTGTATGTGAGTTTGTAGGTACGAGGAAGGAAAAGAAAAGAGGAAAATCTCTGACAAGATTCGGTTTCTCCCAAAGGGCTTGAGAGTCAGTTAAACTGTCTACAAATTGCTCAATAATTGAGCTCAAGTGCTGCAGTAGGAGACGGACCCTATGGAGGATCAAATAACTGATTACTTAGGAAAAGAAAGTGAGGGTGCCAGTGAAGATTTGTTGAGGAACCAAAAGATCAGTTTGTGTAACAAAAGATATGGCACAGACTGGAAATTCCTCTAAATCAAATCTTGTGTGCATGAGATGAAAGTTTGGGAGCAGTACGCAGGAAGGACGCCATCGCTGTGGTTGCAGATTCAGTTGCACAACTTCTGTCGAATGTTTTAGAGTACACAACAGTTATTGCTTCCTTAGACAAATATCTTATTGTCAGCCTTCACTCAAACTAGCTATTTGATGGGAATTTAAGCCATTGCAGACCGCCAGAGGGATGGTCATGACTACATGCAACCCTGCACGACAATCTCAATAAGTGGTTAACCTCAGAATATTGTTCACAGATTGGACTGTGCAACATGATGTATAGATGAAAAGGAGTGGTTACAGAATTGCAATGATTTTATATTAAATTAGAAGGGCACTCGGAGAGACCTCCACCAAGGCCATTTCCGTAAGTGAAAAATAAGTGCATGTATTCGCCCCGAATACATTCGTATCAGCTCCAAAATGTAATGGGTTCTTCTTTGGCCCATGCTACACCCTTCCACCAAATTTCATGAAAATCGGGCAAGTCGTTTTTCCATAATCCTGCTGACAAACAGACAAACAAACCAAAGTGAAAACATAACCTCCTCGGCAGAGATAGTAAGGACTAAAAGTATTTCTGAAAGGGTGACAAGCATTCATTTATTTTGGTGAGTTAAGAATTCTCAATAATGCACTTTTTCTTTTGACTGAACAGATGCAATCAATGAAGAAACTGAGTAAAACACAGAGAGACAGGGACGTCAATGAAATCCCAGACTTGCACACAAATGAACAACAACAAAATATGACACTGATCTCAGTTTCTCCAAAATTCATCCCAGCTGTCTCAAATGGAACCACTATTTTGTTGCTAAAGATAACATTCAATATCCTGTAACGTGGGTTTGATCGACTGCAAAGCATTCTTACATGTCACATGTGCAGACCTTTGACCCTGTGCTTCCTTTAGCATGCATGTGGACTGATGTTATCTGTTGGGTGGTCAGCAATATGGGCTGTTTATACTCTGGTCACTAAAGTCTCCTTCTCCTTGAAAAAAACAATTTGGACAGCTGTTAAGTTTGAGTTTCTTTTTTGAATAGTTGGGTATTTGTGGGGAAAAATCCCTTGACAACCCAGTCTCACAAGTAAGGCATAGAAATAGCATGACATTACAAGGATATTCCACGTTTCATGAGGACGCATTTTAGGCTTTTTGCGTGTCATTCGTACGCCATACAACAAAACTACGGGTAACGTCCACAGTTTGGTTTAGGCAACAAAACCACTTAGTTAGGTTTGGGAAAAACGTCATGGTTGGGTTTAAAATAAGGGTTAGGGTTAGGGTTAGGGTTAGGGTTAGGGTTACGTAAACTAAGTAAAATGGAATGGTATGGAAACAACGTACATGAGCATGGAAAACACGTCACAAACTTCTAACTACTCACTAATGTAGCTTACAAAGCAAAACACCGGTCTCGAACACCGGCCTCCTGGTTGAAATTCTTGTGTTTGGTGGACCCATCCACCTCCACTCCCGCCCGCCATAAGTGGTCTCTCTCACTTTTTATTCTACGTCACTAGCTCTGAGCTGATATTTACACGGATGCGTTTACATTGCAGTCAGTAAAGACTACGGGGCGTACAAATGACACACCAAAAGAAAGAAAGGCGTTTTTATTGCACGCTAAATGCCTTGGACATTATCATGTCATTCATACGCCTTTTCTTGGGAATGGGCTACCCTTGAAATGGCTGGACTTGGTTGAGGAATTAAGGAATGAAGTGGAATGGAGGTTCTCCTTTTCTGCCTCTTTACCTCTAAATATAGTAGGTGTGTGGTGTTGACATTGCCATATTTATATTTACCATGTTATGACTCAATGATATAATACAAAATCAGTGTAAAGGAAAGTAATTTCCCTTGATATTATCAAACATTTTCCTTGTAGAATGATCATTGTTTCTATATGTTGCTGCTATATGTTGAACTAATTAGCTTAAAGGTGCAGTATGTAGGATCTGGCGGCATCTAGTGGCGAGGTTGCAGATTGCAACCAACTGAAACTTCTCCAGTGTGCCAAGCGTGTAGGAGAACTATGATGGCCGACACGAAAACACAAATTGCCCTTACTAGAGCCAGTGTTTGGTTTGTCCGTTCTGAGCTACTGTAGAAACATGGCGGCCGACTCCGTGAACAGAACCCGCTCTGTTTGTAGATATAAACGGCTCATTCTAAGGTAACGAAAACTCGACGATTCTTATTTTCAGGTGATTATACACTAAAGAAAACGTACTTATTAATATTATATTCCATTTATGCCAATAGATCCCCCGAAATGCTACAAACTGTTCATTTAAGACACAGATCAACCTAAAGGTTTTAAATAGGAGAGGGAGTTATTGGCTTGTCCATTCCAAAATCTGTCTTGATATTTTCTTGGATATGATTTTGACATAAACTTGGCTCTTCACAGGTAAAGAAAGGGTTGAGGAGGAAGACTACACATAGGGAAAAGCTGCGGGTAAGCCGAGGTAAAAGGCATTTTTCATTTTATTTTACAGCATTTTGAAAGAAGATGTAACTTTGTGACTGCGTATTAGAACGAAACCATAAAGGAGCACAAGGAGCGGAGAGAGAGGAAATGAGGGATGCATGTTCCACAGATTCTCCAGTTCCACATTCCTGCAGTGCAAGGAGGTGTAGTTCACACATCCTATCTGCTCGCTCAATTTAAATATTTTGCTCTGTTTTAAGTGCTTCTTAATTTTTCACGGTCTTCAGCCCTTCCAGCTGATCCCTTCCAGATGTGGTTCAAGTGGGAGGTGAGTGAGGAAACAGGGGCAAAGACACTCCGCCCTATACACACCAAGCACACACACATGCATCCTTTTCTACGCTCATGTAAAACAGTTTCACCCCTTTCTTTATCTCTCCATCTCAGGTCAGAAAGATGTATTAAACACACAAAAGGACACACATACGCAAAGGCAGGGTATGGGAGTCATGTCCAATGTTTTACTCAAATGCTGTGGGAATAATAGCTAAACTTACTGTAAAAAATCACAAAAACAGAGGAGGGAAAATGATCCCTGCAGCAATCGACTAACCACAAACTCTGCCGCATGGGCCAATCACTGTCACGATGAAGGCAGACATGCCATATCTTGATCAATTACAGAAAACCTCCAGGCTTATTCGCTGCAGGGTTAAAAAACATTGTGTTTGAAACAAACGAATGGTGGGATGATTAACTCACAGCTCACAGTCACATAGTCTCAAACATGAGAGAATGTCTTCTTCACTCACAAGAAAATAATTGATGCTGCCATTTTTGTTTCAATGATAACCAGTTTCTTCTAATATTAATAAGGCTTGATATTAGGGCAGTCGAAGTTAACGTGGTAATAACGTGTCAACGCAAATTTGTTTTACCGCCACTAATTTCTTTAACGCATAAACGCAACTTGCGATTTTTAGGTTGTAGCGGGCTCAGTTTTAAAGATTGAAGATACATTATATGAAATGGCATTATCAGTCCTACCATGTCATACTAGCTTGTCACGAAGGAGGCTCTAAACTTGCGCTAAATTTTGGCGAGGAAAAACTGGCATGGCCATTTTCAAAGGGGTCCCTTGACCTCTGATCTCAAGATATGTGAATGAAAATGCTCACTTTATGATAATCACATGCAGTTTTGGGCAAGTCATAGTCAAGTCAGCACACTGACACGCTGACAGCTGTTGTTGCCTGTTGGGCTTGGGCATATTTTTTTATACTAAATGCAGTACCTGTGAGGGTTTCTGAACAATATTTGTCATTGTTTTGTGTTGTTAATTGATTTCCAATAATAAATATATACATATATTTGCATAAAGCAAGCATATTTAATCACTCCCATGTTGATAACAGTATTAAGTACTTGACAAATCTCCCTTTAAGGTACATTTTGAACAGATAATTTGTGATTAATCGCGATTAAATATTTTAATCGATTGACAGCCCTACTTAATACATTTTTGTGAGTTCTACTACAAGAGAAAAATGTGATTAACTGTCAAACTTTGATAAATTCAAACCATTTACTACCAATTGCATGCAAACCATTTTCAGACCATACCAAATAGAGAGACTTATTTCCAATCTTCAATTTATTTCAGTACAGTGTGAAAATCAACTGATTGTTTAATCTATTTTATTTAGACAGCTTCAGTTTTTGCCAAAATTTATTTATTTATATTTTTTTTTATATATATTTTTATTTATTTTTTTTATTATTTTTTTTTAACATGTGTCACACATTGTATCATCTTTCATATTTGCTTTTTCAGCTGCCACCGTGCAGTCTCGGCTGTCAGAGAATCGCTGAACACAAAAGCAAGGAGGAATTTTCAGTTTTCAGTTAATGTCTTCCTGCAAATGCATCACCATGCAACCACAACAAGATTTCTACCAAAAAATAAAGTGACAAATCACAATGTTCACGGTCATTTATTACCAATATCAAGTTTCTGTAAGCTGATTTTCACATTGTATTGACTCTACTCAATTAAAACCAGAGCCTGCCTGAAGGGTAGGACATAAATCAAGTAACAGAAATAAATCACACGATGTTAAGAAAGATCTTTTGGCGTATTAGAGTCAAGTGTTCGTCATCTGTTAGAATGGGCTTAAATAAACCAACAATATGGTAATTTAAATCCCCTTAGGTGCTGTAATCATAATTCTAAAACCACAAAGTTTGTGCTTAAAAACATCATTGAACTAGTAATCAACTGCATAATGTTTACATCATGGCGTTTTAGTGTTTCCTTATGTCAAAAGATGATAAAAGGAATTAGTTGTTACAAATTTGTCAACATATGTAGAGGGTTTTAAAGCCTCTTTTATAAAGCTTCAAGAAGAGAGACAGATACTTGGAAAGTATGATGTACTATAATGGGTAGAGTATAGGATATGTATGTAACAGTCCTTTCAACTACCTCTCTCGTGAGAACACCATCATCTTTGTCCTGGTATTCCCCCAACATGTTCTAAAAACGCACTAGACGATGGACAGCTATATTGGCCAGATACTGCCTATAAACGTCTTTTAAAAGTTTTTGTTGATCTTATGTTTGCCTGCGAACATACTGTATGACCACAAAGAAGAAATGCTGTCACAAACGTGTCAAAATTGCATCCAAGATTGGGAGACTGGAAAGAGTGATCTAAGGAATCTCACATCCATCTACACCAAACTTAATGGTGCACAAATGATGGAATGTTTTTGAAAGCAGGTGAGGCATGAAAGAGCCCATAAATAGGCTACCAGGCCCAGGGTTTGGGAGAGGTTCAATGCAACATTACCCCAGTGCAAAACAACACAGGAGCGAGCTCAGTGTCTTCGTCTCTCCTCATCCTCCAGACAGACAGAATGCGGGGAAAGGCAGATCGACCTCAGTAACACCAAAACTCAGCGCAAAATTTATGGGACCCTGCACAGCGAGACAGTCGGGGTGATGCCAAATCTGCCGTTTTTGCGTGCTCGGTTAGAAAACACCATTAGATTGCTTCAGTCAATTCATCAAAAAACAGGGGATTTGGGGGAGCTTGTCTAATTTACAGGTCCTCAGGCCCACCATGGAGAGAGTGTTGTGGTTGGCTGGGGATGCCTCAGCGCCAAAACTGCAGCCAATGGCAGATTGTTCCTTTCTCTTCAGGTCAAACTGGAACCATTAGAGAGAGAGGGCAAGGCCGTAAAAGAACTGAGGTCAAAAGTGTTCTTGAGAAATATGGCACTAACGAGCATCAGCAGGCCAACGTCATGGAAACAGGTTTTTTTAACCCACACATCAAACCAACACTACAAACGCTGAGTCATGTAGTTAATGGACATGAATCTTTTAAGAGCAGAACCTAATTTTCTCAGCTCAATGGACCCAGGGAGTAGAGTCAGGCACAAAGACGAGTGTGGAGAAGGAAAAGGGGGGTTAGAGGGCATAAGGACTACATGGGAACTAATAATCCCTTCACAATAGTCTGCGCGTCTGGGTTCTGATCTGCACCACAGAAACTCTCTATGGTCTGGAACATTCCTTCAGACTCAGGTTTAGTTCCTCCTGGAGACAGACGCAGGTTGGCTCCTTATCCGAACTCCCCTGTCGAAGCCAATATTTCAGATCTCATATAGCTCGTGGCAGGGGGGCGGCAGTCATCATTTGCAGAACAATTTTAGACCACTATTATAAGGAGTTCAATAAGGTGACCAAAGCAGTCCATTAAAATTCAAGTGAAGTTTTCACACCATATAAGGAAAGAATTAAGCTTCCCTTAAGGGCATTCTCTTAAAAGACTATCTTGCTAATCTGTCTGGGTGCCAAATATTCTCTCTGGCCGCAGGTATGGCAGCCTGGTCTCCTAAAAATTACGTTCCCATACAAGGAAACTGCATTGTCAATTACGTTTTGAGGGAAATGTATTTTCTCCCAGATAATGTTTGTTTTTGACGTATCAAATACGTTTCTTATCATAGTTTGCGGAAGTCCATTTTCGGAGGAAGTCCGGGTGGATAGGTGGGTAAAACAAACACAGGTCTTCCACCCAGGAGACCGCTGTTTGTGCCCCGTGTGGAACCAAAAGTCATCATTGATTTATTTTAATTTACATCAGTAACTTAAAGATGCAGTGTGTAGAATCTGTTGGCATCTAACGGTGAGGTTGCAGATTGCGACCAACTGAAACTTTTCCCATGTGCCAAGCGTGTAGGAGAACTACGGTGGCCTACACGGAAACGTGAAAACGCAAATGGCCCTATCTAGAGCCAGTGTTTAGATTGTCCGTTCTGAAACATGGCGGCCGACTCCTTGAAGAAAACCCAATCTGTTTATTTTATAAACTATATATAGATATAAACTCATTCTAAGAACGAAAAACACAAACACAATTCTTATTTTCAGGTGATTATACACCAAAGAAAACATAGTTTTTAATATTATATTCCATTTCTGCCAGTAGTTCCCCCTAAATGTTACACACTGTTCCTTTAAATAACATAACAAACATACTTACCAAGTAGTATTGTTGCAGAAACATAACTATGTCATTTTGTTGAGTTTTTGTTTTGTTTCAATTTCCAATTTTAACCATGAGTTTAAAATTACAACCATAATCCGGAAGTAAATATGTTTCCCTCAAAACACAATTGAGAATACAGTTTAGTTGTATTGGAATGTAGTTTTGTAGGAGACAAGGTTGGGTATGGAGGCCTTGGCTTTATGAATCATTGTTTTTGCATATTTGTGGACAATACTCTAAAGCTCCAGCCAAGCATGCCAATAAAGTGTTTATAATTTTTTAGATTGCATGTCATTCTTGACTTACTCTGTGAAATTGTGGCCACTGAAGACTGGACTGAAAAATAAACTCAAACAACCCCTGCAGTTCTAGTGCCACTCAGCACTCGTACAGTCAAATTCCACTGCGGCAAAATGTAAATTTAATTTACAACAATGATTCTTTTGACTGCGGTGGATTCAGAAAGGAGTAAACTCAGTTATCTCTCTACTTAGAAAGCCTTGTCAGCATTTCCTCACACAGCATGCAACGCCATGAATAGTTGATCGTGCTGAAAGGCAAACTCATTTGTCTTTTTCTTTGGACCAACTTCACTGTATGCACAGAAGACACTGCTTATTTACAGGCATTTTGTATATTTTAAACATTTTATTCAGTCCAAAATGTGGTCTTCTATTTGTATTCCAGCCTCCCATTAACTAGTACGTGCTCAGCAGACATGTGGCCAAGCGGACCAGGAGGAGGTCAAAGAGGATCGACAACTTTTGGGGTGCTGGAGGAGAAATAAATCCCTCTCTTCCCATTAAATCTTGTTATTTGATCAGCTGGAAGAAGAGCCACTAGAGAGAGGGTCACTTCAGTGGAATCACAGAAAAAAGGAAGCACTTCTCACAAACATGGTGCAGGTTGAGTGGATGATGTTGTGTTTTACGATCACCTTTGAAGCCAGAACAAAAGCATCATGGTTAGCAGGACCAGGAGAGCTCTTTGGTAAACATGTCTGAGAGCTATGTAAAAGGGCGCCAATTGTCTGGTTGCTGCAGGTTAGATACCGGAGAGGTAGTGTGGAAACTTACCCTGATGCTCATTCTAAGCTGCTGTCTCCTTTAAAGGTAACATAGTGACACTGTATTGTTTGCCAAGGACACATCGTTGGGAAATCACATCTAGTGATAACATGGGACGCAGATCATTAAAAACCTGAGCTGGTGGAAACAAACACCCCATGTCTGTTTCCGTTGGTAACGCGTGAGGATATTAAGCACTTACTTCCGCTGGTGTTCAGTAACACAAACCTAGTTGACTATCTACCACAGAGTCGAACGCAATGGAAACAGAAACAAACAAAACCATTAGGTCTGGGAAATTTCACTTTTAGAGTTTGTATAGACTGACTTTTTCCTGGATACAAGTGTGTACCATTTATAGATTATTGAACTCGCCACAACTCTTTTATTGTCTTTGCTCAGAAAATGCTGAGCACAATTGTCCTGCATGCATAGCAACAGACCGAAAAAAACATCAAACCACAGTAAGATGCAATCAATATGTTGTTTAACGGTTTGGTATGGCCTTAATAAACAACCCTGTCTCCTACAAAATTGGGCTCCTATACATCTAAACTGCATTCTCAATTACATTTCGAGGGAAATGTATTTCTCCCGGATAAGGGTCGCAGTTTTAAACAAGTGGTTGATGTTACAGCATTGAATTGAAACAAAACAAAACAAAACAAAAACACTTGGTTAGGTTAAGTGGCGAAAAAAGTCAAACTTTTTTTGCTTCATGCGCCACTGAGCAATGCATCCAACACTATATCCACTTATCTTTATATATGATCCACCCCGACCTTCCTATACGCGTACTTCTGCTGACTATGATTAGAAACATATTTGTGATACGTCAAAAACAAACATAATCAGGGAGAAAATATGTTTCCTTCGAAACGTAATTGACAAATGCAGTTTCGTTGTATGGGAATGTAATTTTTAGGAGGCCAGGTTGTATTAAAGCTCACAAAATGAATTTTTAAAGGTCATGTAAAGACTATGTATACCACTGCCATATGTACAAAATATTCCCTGTAATGTATGCTAAATCAATTTGTGTGTAGACATATTTTCAGACCACTAGGAACACTTTTTGTATCCCATTCCTTTTTTCCCAATGTGCAACTTGTAGAGTTCTCGGCCATTCACACAGTCCCACCCTGCGATTCAGCACCAAACGTATCCTGTCTTTTCTCTCGCGCTGAGTGCACATTTGGGTATGCTTGTCATAAGGTAGAAAAAAGGGGTCATGTGTCCGCCAAACCACACTACTGGCCCATAGATAGGAATTTAGGAGCTAAATGGTCCAACATTTTATTCACTCTTGTTACGTCCCTCTGTGATTTGCAGTATTTTTCCATATTTCTTCACTTTCGCTTCACTTTAATGCACTTAGATGAAATTGCTTTTACTGTTGAGTGCAGACATATTGAAAATACAATTATTCTTCATGACATGCGATCAAATCATATGCAAATTTGTAATATTGTTATGTGTGTCAGGATTATGTACTAAAATGTGTTGCCTAACATTTGGAAAATTTAAAAAAAAAAAAAATCTTGTGGCCGTTCTGTGCCTGGTCCTAACTCATTTATCCAGCTTTCACAACTCGTTCTCGTCACACTAACGCTTTGTCTGAACCCTCAGCGTCACTTTTCGCTCCGTGCTTAATGTTGTGAATTAAACAAAAACATTCAGGCAACAAAACCACTTAGTTAGGTTTAGGACAACCAACATGGTTGGGCTTAAAAATACTACGTTTGTACAGTGAAAAGTGACTTGACGTTGTGAACACGGGGCACGAACAAACAGCTGATTGTAAAGTGAAAGTGAAACGTAACACACGGGACACGAACGGCGGTCTCCTGGATGAAAGCCTTGTGTTTGTTGGACCCATCCATCTCTCCTCCCACCCGCCCGGTGTGTCTCTTTCGGTCTTTAAACTACGTCACCACAGCACTTTCCCAGAGCATTTGCTGTTGCCACGGATGGGTTTATATTGTAGTAAATGGAACGCCCAGTGTGTCTCATACCATCACTAAATGGTGACGCCGACAGCGGTGATAAGGCGTCGTTATTTGACGCCCTGGGAATGAGAGCGGGCTGACTTTCAAGGGGGTCCAGGAAGACCTACCAGTATGTTAAGGCCACAGAGACCAATTGTTTAACTATGGCGACCCACCTCATTCAGTGTCTACTTAGATTGTACCAAAGTAAAGCCAAGGATATATTATATTTGAATGTGACAGTGAATGCTTGGAAAAAAAGGAGGTTCCTCACTCAAAGAGCCTGTGTTCTCACGAAGATCAGGATGGGAAAGAGAGGCGTAGGGCTTCTGCGCCATTTCCCAGAGCCTCTCATCCCTCTAAAGGCCAAGTCTACTTCCAAGAGAAGTTCCAGGTGGTCTCCAGGCCGCCTTTGATCCTCACCAACCAGGGTCCCTTGGACAGATCAGTCAGTGTAATCACTTGTGTTTCAGAGTGCTCAGGGGAAACAGTACTGCTCCATTTCCCTTTCATGGCATGACCTCAGCAGTGGCAACCATAGCCTTGAGGTGACACAGACCTCTGTCCAAATAGGCTTCTCTGTTGTCCCTATCTAATTGAAAGGGCAGCAGATAAACGCTAGAGACAAGCTGCCTTGGTGAGGCACAGAAAAACAAGCAGAGAGAGGAGAGAGGGGTGGCGGTGCCCACCTCCGGTGAACACTATTTCGATTCAAGTGGAGAAGATTGGCGAGGAGCACTATGGCACACAGCCCGCCTGAAACTTGCCATGCAACACTTATTTTTAGTCGACCCTTCAAGTTTACATCACGGCCGAACCACGGTCCAGTTACTGACACTCAAAGTGTAGTAGAGGTCCAAACCGTGTTTGCACGACCACACCGCGCTGGCAAGGAAGAGCTGGTGCTGCGGACCAGATGCACAGACACAGTGCAAAGAGAGGCCTGAACTCCATGGCAGCTCATCTTTGGCCTTTGGAGCGAGAGGAGTGTGTTTGTCTTGGATGAAGTAGAGACAGACGTGCTGCCAGCTTCTTTGAGCAAGTGCTCGAGCAGCAACCGAGCGGGTTTGGTACATCAAGATTGCGGGCGGGGGAAGCATTCTTGCATTTCACTTAAGATTAGTGTTAAATTTCTGAGAAACGCTTGACAACACATATTTCTCTTATCGGATGGTAATTATTTTATTGTTCCGTTAAACACCATGGGATAACTTGTATTCTTGGCTTTCTTGGTGCATTTTATTTGACATTTCAGGCCACAGGATTGTTTTAGGCACGAGGAAGAGCTTCAACTTTGCTTGTCTCTGTCTTTAAGCATGTGGGAGAACTTTTCGTTGATGCTCTGTTGCCATGGAAACCGTAAGACACAAGCCTGTCTCTGTTAGGTCAGTCATGCACTGTGGTTTACCGTTATAGAGGCCCTTAACTTTGTTCCATTAAACCCCCTTTGAATCGTGGTTATTTAGACCTTTCAGGCCTATTTCCCTGTAATAGTTCCCACATGTTTCTCAAGAGATATCAATCTTATCAGGCAAAATACTAACCAAAAGTGAAAGGAAAATGTTTCAGGTAACCAAACAACTTCTTGTAAAACCACATATTTCCAAAAAACACATTAAGTTATTACCTTCACCTGGAGGCATGGCAGTGGGATTGGCAAGGCCATTTTGTTTTGTACATCAGAGGTGACTCACAGTTGCGTGTTAATGATTATGAAGTGATTCATTTCCACCAAGTGAGAAATGTCCACGTCAAAAATTGTAAACGTATTCTAACGTTTTTCTATGATGACATAGATAATAGTAAATAGTTTGGCTTCACATTGATATTACAGCTCAAACTGAAGGTCAAACTGACCTGTGAGCCAAGTTCAGTGAGTGCAGCGGGCACTGAACACACTTTGAAATGAATTCTCACCTTATTGTGGCTTATCTCAACCCAAAATGGTGGTTTACATGCCACAGATTAGCACTCATAAACACCATTCATTAGAGGGCTCGGAGAATGCCTTCCAAAGGTCCTTGCCAACAGATTATGCTGTGATTTATGTGGTGTGAAACTTGTGGCCACGACAAGCCGTGAACTAAATAAGTGGAAGATTACGGTTTGGTAAAAATAAACACAGAGGATATTGCGCATTCGTGAAACATATTCTGTTGAAAAACAACGTATTCCATCATTTCATCTCCAGCTGGGTTTTGCCAGGATTGGTTTTCATTTGTTTTAATGATTCATGGTTCTCACTTCCCATCATTCCCTGTTTTGCCTCTATGAAATTTGAAATGTCTAATCCCCTCTTGAATCTGGCAATAGTATTTCTATATATAAATGAGGTGTGGGTGCTATCTGAAGACAGGAGCTCCTGGCAAGAGTGCTTTGCTCTCTTCATTGCTTCGAGATGGGAGAAAGTAGTGGTCCAATATTTGTAATAAAGACCTTTGTATTTCCAAATGTCTTCAGAGCCTAAATTTAGAGACTTGTGCATTTAATGTCTGGGAAATTACGCTCGGATGCTGCAACAAAGATGTCAACTAAATAGTTTATAATATATTCAATAGATACTGTTTGCCATGATTGAGTTTTTAGTCTCTAAAAGTCAGTTCACCACTCTGGTCCAGACTGAAATATCTAAACAACTATTAGATGGCTTGTCATTAAATGTTGAACATTATGTTGTACAAACATTCATGGTCTCCAGAGGAGGAATCCAGACTTTGGTGATTCCCTGACTTTTGTCCTAGCGCCACCATGAGGTTGACATTTTGGGGTTTTAACGAGATGTCTAGACAACCACTGGATGGACTGCCATGAAACTTCATACAGACATTCATGCCCCCCTTCAGGAAGAATTGTAATCACATTGGTGATCCTTCACCTTACATCCAGCACCATCATCAGATCAAAATTTTGACTTGTCCAATACTTTGGTTTATGACAAAATACTTGCAAAACTAATGACATATCCATCAGCCTCTGCTGTACTTTGTGTTTAGTGCTAATTAGCAAATGGTAGCATGATAACACACAAAACTAAGATGGTGAACATGGTAAACATCAGGCCTATACTTGCTTGAGAGCTGCAAGTTAGCGCTGTCGTATGTTAGCCTGCTGATGTTAACCTGACCCACCAGATGGTTTGTTAAACAGATCCATCTAATAAACCTTCTTTGGAAACTGTTTGGAAAAGGGCATGCACTTTCAGAAAAATACTTGGCAGGGGATTGGATGAACTATCTGTCAATCAAACTCTTGCCGGAGCCACTCGGGAGAAGAGCGAAAACGTCTTTTTCATCATGAAAAGCTGTTCTATGCTCTTCTTTCAAAGAAGAAATACTTCCCAGTTCTGATATAAGCTTCTCACAGGACGTTGATTGGTCCGGAAACAAACGCATTACTTGAAGCCTGACAAGATAGATTTTCATGTGATATGTGATCCGAGATTCTCCTGTGATCTCGTGACATAGCAAGAATCAAGCTGCCGTGCAAGGTAGCCTAATGCTGATGTTAGCATTATTAGCTGAAAGCACCGCTGTGCCTAAGGACTGAGCCGCTAGCATGGCTGTAGACTGTTAGTCTTTCCACCTAAAATAGAGCTCTAATGTGTTTCTGCATTATCAACCCCTTGTTGCAGCAGTGACCCCTGTCTAAGTACAGAAGAACTTGATGAAATGGGTCATGACACAACAGTGACCATCAGCCTTCAGCACTTCAGTAGCCCATCAGTTAAGCCGCGAAGCACTCTCAGCAGAAATGTAAGCTTTCTATTGCAAACCCTCTTGACAGCGAGGCCATAAGGAGGAGCGACCTTCAGGCCTTTGTTAATTTTTCTCTTTTTCTTCAGTCGGGCCGGCGGCTGCAGGCTGCGCTCCATCATCTAGCTGGTGTTCCAATTTTGATTCAAAGCAGAGACTCGGCAAGTGAGCCAGGCTGAAATATTATGCTCACACACACAACTGCACACATGCACATGAACAGTTATGGAGAGCTCCAACGCGCAGCCACTGACTTGTGAAGCAGCATCCGTCACACTAACCCCATTTTACTTATTCCCGTCTCTGCGTATTGTAGATAAAAAAACAAAACAAAACTTGAGTACCTTTATCACTGAAATCCTCTGTATCTGGTATTTCTCACCAAGTGAATTGGGGAAGTGGGGGTGCGCAAAGGTTTTTAAAGCAAATGCTTATAATTCGTGCCACAATATATTATAGCCTCGTCAAGCCACAGTGGGGAAGTAGTTTAATTGTGTTGTTTATCATGATACAGGGTAGCCTACTTTATGGTTGCTGTGGTTTTACAACACAGTAAATGTTTTATTATTGTAAGCTTGTTAGATTTTCCATTAAAGAAATCCTTTTTTTTAAACGCAGTTTATTGTTTTTTGTATTAATTCCTCATACTTATATAATTTTATGCAACTTTTTTTTACGTAATAACACCCTGTGCAAGCAGGTGTTATTGTATTCTTTTAAAGTGAAAACATCTCCTCTCCTCTTGATGCTTTTTATACCTTTAATCACTTTGAAAGAATGTGTCGATTTTTCAAACAGTGGACATCTCAGTTATTTCATTTTGGAACAAACCTCTTTAGCTGAATACATCAAATCTGTAGGACACATGCTGGGACTGAAGTATCAATCTGTGCAAGCATCTGTCATGACCTTATCAAACAGCTGTTGACGCACCACTCCCTTCAACTCCCGAGCTGTCACTCACAAACGGCGGAGACTGATTAGCTGAATGAATATCACACTGAAAGATGAATGCTGTGCCTTCAGCTGTCGGCTGTCCATACAGTTAGACAGAAACAAACGAGCTCTACCTGCCATGCTCCGCGGCTAGAAGACCAAAGATCAGAGGCAGGCGATGGGGGAAATTTTCACATCATCTGTCAAATGTTCTCACTCCAGCACCCTGATGGGAGGCCAATGAATACGGAGCTCTCTGGTTTCAACATTTTCCCTGTTATATTGGTCTATAAAATCTATAATAGAATTGTGTGATACAAAACTGCTCATTAAATATGCTATTTATTTTAATGGTTTAATTAAATTAATTAAAGAGCTGCTTTTTATGTATGTTTTTTTCTGTTGCTGTTTCTTGAATGGTACATGCTTTTCCTATGTTCAATGTTGTTTTCTACTTCCTAGCAAGCAAATTGGTTAGTTTTTCTTTTTCTTTAAGCAGCACATGTATGAATTGCATTGGTTTAAAATTGCTTGCCTGGTGTTTTCCCTACGGCTGAGGGCATCAATCATGAATTGCGGTCACTCTGTCATAGATGGTGTGGATGCTCCATCCTTGTCCTGTGGCATTCCTGCATGCAAATTCTGATTAATGCTTGTTGTTGTCTTTGTGGTGGCTTAACTACACGTTTTCATGCAAATCAAGGTCACATGAAGTTCGGCCAACCTGTTGGTTCAGCAGCTGTAAAATGCACAACCAACAGTGAAGACAGACAAAATAATCCCCTCCATTCATTCTGATGACAGAATGACTGATACTACTGTGTTTAGTGCGTCTAAGAGGTGGTGTTTTTTTATGGGGGGAAACTAAATGTAGGACAACAAAAAAAATCATTTTCATTTCAGTCTTTTGCTACAAATGATTCAACCAGTGCTGAGGGTTTCAAACAAGCTCTCATAACAATGTGTTGGATTCATGTAAGGCTGATAATTTATTGAGTGTTAAAGGCGTTCAACAGGGTGCATCAGGTGCAAGAAGACATTTGTACGTTTTAATGCAACGCTCCTCAAGGCACAGCAAGGGATCCTACCACTTAAGTGCTGTCAATGGCTTACCAACCCAGGAGGTTGTGTTTAGGCATAAGATAGAGAATAATTACATATAACAGTAAAGATGGTAAGAATCTGGAAGGGTCCACAATCTCTGTCCATAACTATAACCGTTAACAGTTTGGGTTTAAATAAAGTTGGCTTGAAATAAAAGGGATTTGACAGTATTTGTTTCACCCCCCTCCTCTATGTTAGATGGACTTTTCTATTGTAAATGTAGATTTTTAAAATGGAAGAAATGTTTAGATTCAATCTAAACAGCTTATTTTTTTTCTGCTTGGAATTCAGTTTAAAGATGAAGAAACAAATCTGCTTTCTGATTTAAATAATCATTTATTGCAGTGGATTGCTGATGCAGTCAGTTCCAATTTCATCTGTATGAAAATGAACAGAGAACATTCCTTGGTCTCCCTGCTGTATAAACTGAATACTGGATGGCGCCTCTCCAGACCGGAGTCTCTACGAACTTGCCTACCTTGGCTCTGAGCCACACTTGTGTAACATATCGTACACACACTGTGAAGGCAGCATCATCACAACCAGACAAGCTTGGCCTTTCGTACATTCTGGTGTCAAATAGGCCGGCTGAAGGCCTGAATCAGTTCTGTGTTAATGAAAATCATATTGTCCGGGGGGGGTTTTTTTCTCTTTTGCAGATCGCATCCCAGCCAGAGTGACTCTTTCAAAATTATTTAAAATGAATATAAAGCATCAAAATGAAACTATCTGTACCTGTTTAATATTGGCAATATCTTTGATTTGACTATTTTTGCATTTCATAAGCAGGGCAGCCTACATTGAGGACACTGAAGTCACTTTGATGCTTTTAAAACAACAAAAAAATAAAAGATTCAATATTTCTCCACCAGAAGTGTATATGTCCTTGATTGAGACACTAAAACCCCAAGTTGCTCCCCGGGCGCTTGCAGCAGCCCACGGCTCCTAAAAATACTTAGGATGGATTAAATGCAGAGGCCAAATTTCCTGTATGTACCTGTATGTACTGTGACAAATAAAGGTTTCATCTTCTTCTTCTTTGTTAAAGTGTGGAGAAGGCCTCGAATCATCACTTAGGCCTAGAAGAAGAAGGAGAAAGGCACTTTATTGATCCCCGAGGGGAAATTAAATTTTTTCACTCTGTTATTTTACACAGTACATAGTACACACAGGCCCGAAATACACTGATACACAAATACCCTGACAGGCACCCCAAGCAGTTGGGGGTTTGGTGCCTTGCTCAAGGCACTCGGCAGTGCCCAAGAGGCAAACTGGCATCTCTCCAGCTACCAGTTCACCCTCAGTACTTGGTCCATGTGGGGACTTGAACCCTCCGGTTCCCAAGCCAAGTCCCTATGGACTGAACTACTGCCGCCCCCTACATCTTCATGTTGGGAAAAAAAATACAGAAAACACATAACTGAACAGCTAACTGAACAAATAAAATATGAAAAATCCTTTTTTGGTGAACTGCATGGGGAAACTTGGACTCATGACTTCAGTATTTCTAAAATCCCCGCCACAGCCCTGATCATGAATTTTTTTTCTTGCCAAAACACATTTATTCAACCACCTCTTCATGCAAAACACATTTTTCTTTCAAGTTTAATGCCTCCTGTGACCCTTATTATTCACTTCAAATTGCAGACAGCAGCGATTCTAATGAAGGGCTCAAGTCAGCATGGCAGAGCATAGATATTCAGCCGGGCATGTTGGCATATGACAATATCCTAATAGAAACTGTATTGCACCCTCTTCTGGAATAAGAAGAGTATAGCAATGCAACTTTTAAGACAACATGGAGAGCAGATATTTAGGTCTAAATTACGTTGCGTTATTCTATTTCCCCCCAACATAGACAACCTGCTGGTCTAATTAATGCTTTTTTTTTTATTGAACTGGCTACTTTTACATCTAGGCCTATCTGTTATATCTAAATTTATATCAGACAGGCTTTTCAGAATGCATCCTAATATTGCTTTAAGTTTACATAAAGCCATTTCAAATATATTACTGTAAAGAATGTTACACAAGGTATTTTATACAGTAGGTAAGCATATGTACAGCACATCGATGCTGTGCTCTGATTACTTTTTAATTTGATTAATATCTTAGCAAAATATTAGCCTATGTCCATAAAATGGTATTGCTTAAAAGACTACCCTCCTTTTATACTTTCATATTATACTGATTTAAAAAAATATTTGACTACGATTGAAAACTTAAAACTCAAAAATTCTAAATTTGCATAAACTAATCGATTATTTAGACATTTCAAATGTATTTACTTATTTTTTACTCTCTTTTTTTTTTTACTTTTTTTTAATTTATATTTTTTGTAAAGAAAAATCTGAACATGCACGTTATGTAACTACTGTATTGAACTTTCTAAATAAAGTATTTAAAAAAAAAAAAAAAAGATTACTTCTTGTCGCTGTCGCTGCTTGATGACGTCCTTCCTGCTTCACCGTATCAACACGTGTACGGTGCACAGTTTCGAGCTGAAGGGAATAACAGCAACTAAACCTCAGCTTTCAGACACCGTCGTGTGCTCTGTTATTTTTTTGTCCGGGGAAGGCTTTGCCTACTAAGCGGCGGTCAAAATGGTGAAGCCTCTGTTCAAGGGGAAAAGCTCGATAAACACCTCGACGTCCAGCAGCAACCCTGGTGAGCTAAACCCTCCATCCGCCGCACCGTTTGTTTACAGCTAATGATAATTATTGCTAGCCTGGTGATTGTACGCTCTGGAAAAGACATTTATGGATTATTTACCTTTGTTAAATTAAAACGAGTCACTGACATTAAGTGTGCAACGTGTCAAAATGAACCCTATAACGCTGGTTAAATGAACTAAAACTTAACTTTAGCTAATGCTTTAACACATTAGCGTGAGGCCTTTTTAAATGTGACACTGACAACTTTGAGGGAAGGGCTTGTGTCAAGTGGAAGTGTTTGATTGTCCTTAAAGTCTGGAAACGGAGCTATTATTAATTGGACATAAGATGTCTACTGAAGCTGCTCTGATGTTCTTTGATAAGCCAAGTGTGTGTGTGAGCAAATGGATTGTTGGATATTAACTGTGCATGTGTTTCACAGATCGAGCCAAGGGTGCTGGAGGGACCAACATGAGGGACCGAGCCACTATCAAGCGTCTGAATATGTACAGACAAAAGCTGAGATGGTAATTGATGATAAATGTATTTGCATTATTCTGATGAGCCGCCGATTGGCTGAGAAATAAAACATTAAGTGTTATATTCACACTGGCACACTGATCTTCTGTTTCCCAGTAATGACCGTGGGAAAGTCATCAGACCTCTACAGTTCCAGTCCACAGTGGCTCCGGGGACTGTAGCCAGAGTGGAACCCAACATCAAATGGTTCAGTAAGTGCCCCTTCCTGACCTTTTGTATACGTTGAGAATGTTATGTAAGGAATAATGTACGGTGAGCCTGTCGTTATTGCAAAATGAACCCCGACAGGGTGATGTAGGTCTCGAATCACCCTGAAGGGGTTCGTTTCATTCATCACTGTAATAGCGACCGGCTCACTGTACATTATCTCGCTTATTACACGGCTACGTATTTATTCTTCACTGGGGACTCTTCTGCCATTAGCCGTGAATCTAAAGTTTCGTGCTCTCCAAATATATTCAAATTAATATCAGAAAAATACTCCACGGTGTTTCCTGAAGGAGTAACGGAAACCCAACGTCTATTTTTTTTAAACGTTGTTACGTTGTTAAATTTACCGGACTTCTTTCCGCGCATTGATATGATCGGATGCGGTCCTCCAGAGTCTATGATCAGAGCGTCCGTAGCAACAGTCTGTTATACATAGCAACGGTCTGCTATAAAGAAATAACAGACTTTGTGGAGGGGAACCACATTACTAAATGTGGCACTTAGGTGGTGCTTATGCATACTTTCACGAACAGAAACAACACTTTTGAGAGGGTGGTGCTGTTGGGGACAGTAGAGATCATTTGTTAAATACTCAATATCATTGCCCTGCAGAGCCGGAGAGCCCCAGCAGACCCACAGTTTTAGACGTACACATGCTCAATTACCAGAACCACAGTTAGACATGCGGACCATAGACTGTATATAAAGACGGCACTCTCTTTATATTTATTTTTATGTTATTTAATTTCTATTTACAATGTTACAAGATTATAAAAAAAAGCATGTCAAAAACAGACGAGGGCAATTAAAAATAAATCATCTTGCAAACAGACAAAGGGCAACTGATATACATACTATGACGGACAAAATTGCTAAACTTTTATCAAGGCTGCCAACATTATCGAAATAACAGTCCACGTTTCTAGCCTTTTATTAAATAAAAGTTGTGTGTATTGTATTAAATGAAGGATTTTTTTATCAATATAAATAAGGATCTAAAATAGCTGTATGCCTACACACCCTGGACTGTACAGTCTATGTTACACACACACAAAGATAGATACACACATATATACACATACTTGACGACTCATTAGGTATAACATCACTGACATATAGTAGAGGTAACGTTAAAATAATTTTTTTGCCGGCTGCATTTCAAAATGACGTCTTATTAATTTTTCTCTTGATACTGTTTGCTTTACCGCCATTTTCATCTGTTGTCGTTTAAACTTGCGCATACGTAAATGCGTACTGAAACTGTGGCTCTTGAATCGTGCATGCGTACGTCTAAAACTGTGGGTCTGCTTGGTTGGGGCCGTGCTCTCCGGCTCTGCAGGTTGATTAATCTCGAAATACTTGCTTCTTCTTGGATTATAGATTAAAGTGTTTGGTGGTAAGGAAGACAATACTGAACACATGGATTTTTCCTGCATAAAGAATTTAAAAGTGTCTGGGTTATTAACCAGGTGCCACTTTGTTTTTTAAAACTTGACCATTTTGGCAATATTAAATTCTATTTCAAGAGAGTTTATGTTAAATGCACCACTGCCAACTACCACCATTAGGTGACTTTAGTAAGATTATTCAATATTCTTTATTTGGATCCCCATTTGCTTCCACAGAGCTAGTCATCCTGGATTCCACACAAAAACATAACAATAAAAACTATTTAAAATCAAACTGTATCAATAAATCAAGAAATGACAAAGCAAGCCAAATATAAGGATCAGAAAATAAATGAAATTGCTCCACATATGAAACAATAAACAATAGATAATTAGCGCTGCCCATTAAAGCTTAAAACAATGCTATCATTACTGCATCACTTACAAGAGTTCTGAAGATTTATCTGATGATGGACATGAGGGCTGTCACTTTTAAAAAAAATCAAGTTTGAAAAATGAGAACTGATACATAATTAGTTTTCATCAAATCAAATGCAATCAATGCATGTAGCCTAATCATTAAATATGTTTAGGGATTCACAAATATCGCATATCAGGCCGATACTGACTCAAATAGTTGGATCGGGTATCAGTGACAATGGGGCTATATATATATATATATATATATATATATATGTTTAAGTTTTAACCAATTTGTTGCTGCATTACAAAAGTATTCTACTTGAATTGTAATTCCTGTTAATTTTGAAGACTTTTTACCAAGTTGCTGGTATTTGATTTATTATTTAATAATAAATAACAATTCACTAAATGTATATCTATGTATTTATTTGCTACATTTTGTTTAACAAACCTAAGAAAGTAATGTTTAAGTCGAGCCTGATGTTGCTATATAAGCAAATCCTGATGGTGTTATATAACGTTATCGAGATATGAAATTACCTGTATCCTGATAGAACATTTTGGCCATATCCCCCAGCCATAGTGATAGAAAATTGGGAAATTAATAAGACGAGTGGTAATACATGTGATCAAAAATGGGAAATCTGAACTAAACCGTTCACACTGCATCTCCATATTGTGTATTTCAGCAAATACCCGTGTGATCAAGCAGTCGTCCCTACAGAAGTTCCAAGAAGAGATGGGAGCGGTACAGAAAGATCCATATCGTGTGGTGATGAAACGAAGCAGACTCCCCATGTCCCTCTTGCATGACAGAGTCAAAGCCCATGTGAGTATCAAGTAGAGGTCGACCGATTTATCGGTCGGCCGATTAATCGGGCCGATTATTTGACATTTTTTCATAATCGGCATCGGCCGATGCCTGAGCATATTAGGCCGATTATCAAGCAGGCACATCTGCGGGCAGCCCAGTGTTGTTGTTGCTGTGGAACACGTGTGACACCGCCCCTTGTGTCAATCAAATTGCCAATCTGCCGGGAGAAACCGGTAGGCTTAAATTCTTCTCTTTCAAAGCCCTATATATTTAATTGGTTAGATATGAAATGCTCCGACGTTATCAATTCTGTTTTTGGTAACGGAGAATTTCTCTCCGTCGGTAACGTTGGCTGTGTGCGGGGCGGAGCAGCTCTCACAGACACGCTGCTGCAGCGCAGACATACACACACACAGAGCTTCTACTCTTAGTAACTATGGCGGAGAACCTAAACTTATAAAGCGTGATTATACTTTACTAGAGTTGATGCTGACAATGCTTGTCATAAGTGCAAGTTTGCGTGTGAGGGCGGAAACGCGAGCAATTTTTCGAAACATTTAGCAAAAAGTTCACTTCCTCATTAAACGTCTCTACGGTCTACGGGTCCTACAGAGCCTCTATGACGTCACTGGCCTGTGTGTAGTCCGCAGCAGATATGAGCAGCAGGCTGTGTAATACGAGTGAACAAAGTTATTATTATGTTTTGATCACTTAGATTATGGCCATATAGCTTGTAACAGTGTCTGTCAACAAACATAAATAAAAAACATGCTTTAGGACAGTTTTGGAAAGGTGCTTAAAAGGTTTTGAGCCCTGTACTATTACTACTATTAACCATCATGCACAAAATAAAATATGCACTGCAGTGCAGACACAAAGTGCAAATTGGAGAGACAGGCCATAAGTGTTGTTCAATAAATGTTTACTTAAGTTAAGACATTTTGTGTATTATTTGTTATTATTAAGCTGTTATATTTTATCAGATGGAGGAAAAAAAGAGAACCAGCGGCCATCGGCTGTCTGATTCTGTAAAAAATCGGCATCGGCATCGGCCATAAAAAAACCATATCGGTCGACCTCTAGTATCAAGAACAGAAAGCTCTTTTTTTCTACGTTTCATCCTGTGCGGTCTGTATAATGGCTCTTGTGTCCCAGGAAGGCTCTCCAGAGGGAATTTGCATTGTTTGTGTGAATTAACACCTTTTATAAATTTCATTATGCGTATACTGGCATATAAAGCTATTGACGTATATTATTCAGTGCAGAAGAGAATCATGTTGTCCTCAGTGGCTTGTTTCTTGGGGTTTTATGAGGTGAGCATGAGGCCTCGCTTTAATCCTCATTCAGTTCTCACTCTGCCCCATTGCAACCCTGAGTGTACTGGCACTATGCTTGGCTTGGCTTGGCTTTAAATTTTCCACCCTATAACTAACACGATTCTGAATAACATCCAGTTCTTCGTGTTGTTTTCCATCATATTGGGTCTGATTCAGTCTTTTTTTATTTTTTATCTGAGTTTGAAGCTGTTAAAGATACTGATTACTTTCCTTTACATTTGATCTAATTGACAATTGAAATGTAAATGTGATTCACAAGTTGTCATAATAGCACCTCTTATATTGCAATCACCATCTTATCATTCATTACATTCACTTGTGTACATTATGAGTATATGTGACCAGCAGCGTCTCAGGTCGGTGTAGCGTTCATGCTCATGCAGAGCATTATTTTTCCACTCTTATGGTACATGTCCACAGCCTCCGTCCTTTCCACGCTTCCCATTCATTGTTTATGTAAGCAGCCGTGCAATGCATTCTGGTAGCGTGGCGGCGCGATTCGAGAGACGGGGCGTCAAGTTGGCCGCTCCTCATTTGCATAAAGACAGACTCAGCAACTGCTTGGCTTATTTCTTGCATAAAATGTTTTCAGAAACACTTTTCGGTGAACTATTTTCGTGAAATAAGAAGAAAGTTTCCAAACGAGCCGCCATGTTGGTCGCGGTTTGAAAGCTGGGAGCAGCAGCCCACGAGGGAAAGCGTTTGTCCAATCAGGTGCCTGGTGCCTTGTGTGTAGTGGCAGCCCATCAAGCGTCCAATGCTGGGAAGTAGGGAAGTTAATAATTAACCGTTTAACCGTTAACCGACATTGATCATTTTAACCGATTAACGCTATCGGTTAATACGGTTAAAAGAAATGTTAATAATTAATTAAAAAGCTGAGAAAAACTCGTCACTTAAAGGAGAAAAGCCGGTCCACCTTAAGAGAGTCTGAGCCGGCGTTACAGCTACAGGAAGTTGGCTCCTGTCAATAGCTCGCTTGAGTGAAGCGAGTTGTAGCCTCGTAGCATTTATTCAGCGACAAATAAACTGTACACACACTGTCTGCTACACCTACGTTCACAGCTATAACGCCACCGACAGTTTCTGTCGGAAACTCGCTGAAGTTACGCCGCGCTGACAGACCGTATGTGTGTGACTACGGGGAGCACGAAGCTACCAGCAGAGCTTCAGATGCTAACGTAGCACAAACACACACACACTGTTGGCAATCGCTACCGTTAATCCGGGCAGACAGAGTGTCGTTACGCCGGGCAGACACACAGCTGACAACCTTCTAAACTAAACTAAATTTGCTGTGGAGACTTTTTCTGGGAAAGTGGCTGCATGTCCGCGACACTACACGCAGCACCGTGGCTGCTAAGGTAACGCTCCCGGACGGGTGAACTGGAGACAGTGAACGCAGCATCGTGGCTGCTAAGTTAAAGCCCCCGGACGGGTGAACTGGGGACTGTCTGTTATGCTCATACACTTAAGCTGATTGAGGCAAAAATCTTGTCGGTTAACAGTTAAAAATCGGTTAACGAGGCTCGGTTAAAGTTTAAGAACATTTTTCAAAATTAGCATCCCTACTGGGAAGCGAAGCGATCCATCACGATAAAAAATTCCCCTGTGGACATGTAGCATTAAGCTGGGCTCAGACCACGGGAGTTTTTAAAATCCTAACTGATTTTGAAGTCGGGTTGCTTCACACACATAAGGAGAATCTTCACAGATGTTCTTCGCTCTAATCTCTCAAACGTGCACACACTACAAGATTTGAAAATACTGGCGCATCACACACTACAGGATATAATTAAGATTATTGCACCAGCTCAAGTGATCTCATGGTGAAGCAGATTGACTGGTGCAACAACTTGCAATGAGATAAAACAAAAGCAGAAGGCTCAACAAGTCTGGATGAGAAATGGTCGGGGAGACGCGATCAACATTGGTTGTCTATTCTTAAAGGAGAACTGGAGGCGAGATTTTAACAGTACTTTTCAATCTGCTAGCTAACATTAGCCTCGAGGGCTAAGAAACACCGTCAGCTGCTCCAGCTCATCTCTCTCATTGGCTATTGTGGTCCCGCTTGGAAAGTCCTGACGTAATGATCCAGATTTTAACTTCTAAATATCGAACATGTTTGAAATTAATCATGGCGCCCCCGATGAATCTGTGAACAGTTTGGGAGGTTTAATACTGGATCTTTAAACCCCTCACTTTACTAGATAATCTGGTACCGATCAAGGTCCCGGACCGGATTTCCGCTCTGATTGTCAGGAGGGGTGAATCGGTGATAAATCGGCCCTCAAAACTCCCGTAGTCTGAGCCTGGCTTTAGTTACGACATCCTCACCTACCAACGGGCTTATTCACAATTCATGACCGTGATGATTTTGATAAAACACTTAGTAAGTGAAAAACAATGCTCTTCAATCTGGATGTCAAACTTTTGATTGACCAATGGAAAGATCTTTTTCTAAAAAGGCAGATTAGTTAAACCAGAGTTTGTGTTTTGGTAGGTGAAATGCTTCTTCAAAGAACCGGTGAGCCCTGTAGAAGATCTTGGCAGATAGTCAGACAACCTGATGCCTTAAACATCATTGTTTCTGACAACCTCCCCACCCCTCATGGCAGTGTTGCAATAGAGGCATGACTTGTGATTGAAATCATTGGAACACTTAATCAGTCCTGGCACAGGCGTGGCTCTTTCACTGGCTTAGTTGTTGCATATTTGGTTGCTCTGTTTACTGAATGTATTTGTTCTGTGATTCTGTCTGAAACCTCTGGAACGACTGCATCACTTTGACTTTATTAAAAATTGGTTGTAACACTGAGAGAAACCTTTCCTCCTGCTGCCCGTTGTTTCAGTACAACGTTACTGTATTGTGTCTCCTTAGTTATCACTTTTCCAATCCATCGGTAACTTGTGGCCTCATTTGTTTTTATTCCTACTGTAGATGGAGAGAGGAGCCTTCCAGTCACAAAAGATCCATACTGACAATTCTCTCTCCTCAGATATTATCCACCACAATAAAGGACACTATAATATATAAGGAAACCTGTGATGCATTCTATATATTCGTAATGGCAGAGCTATTTAGCTGTTCAAGCATATCATATCTCATTCATTTGGATGAAGGCCTACTCTGGGCTGAATATGCAATGTGCAGCTGTGTTATGTAGGAAAAAGTTCAGTAAAAATCTGATGATTAAATCTATGATTAAAGAAAGTTATTTATATAAAACGGTCGCTATATCTTGACAGTAGTACATGAAACGGGTAACCTGACAAAAATGATGTGCCTCTGTGTCCTCCGGTGCTCCTAATAGCATCTGCAAGATTTCACATACCGGAGGAAAACAACTGATCTGAGGTCCGCTGTCCAGCTGCCGTCTATGAGAGCCGGCTGTCAATCACTCGCTAACTCCGACCAAACGGTCAAACTAGGCCGCGCTGATCAAATATGAATATATATGATGTTACGTTAATGCCTATTTCTCGCCTCAATTGTTTTCAAAATCATCTTGTAGCGTACGGTTTAGCTGTAAAATGAGAAAGTTTGTGACGCCGCCGCCATTGTGAAATCTGGTGAAGGAACGCTAGGTTCTGGTCACGTGACCGTAGCACAGCCAATAGGACCGAAATGACCTGTGATTGGTCAAAGTCTCCCGTCACAGGCTAGATTTTTTAAAGCCTGAAAACAGAGCCATGAGGAGGTGCAGAAGTCTAGTTTTCTCTCAGAACACTTGAATTACAATATGCTGAAAGGTTATTATGGAATTTTTGCCCAATGAAGCCAAAAATATACTGCCTACTGCCACTTTAAGTCGTCAAGTTTCACACGATACCAGTATCTCTAGCTTTAAGAGTGAGCCCGCTACAGTCTCTTAAAGACAGTAATGTCTGTTGGGATCGCCGGCGATCCCGCTGGTCTCCGACAATTTTGACTGGAGCTCTCTGGTGGCTTACTGTTGATTAAAATAAACAGTCAGAGCTGTAAGTCTGATCTTTTTCTTTGTTTCTACACCTGCAGAATTCCAAGGTGCACATTCTAGACACGGAGGGTTTTGAGACCACATTTGGGCCCAAGGCTCAGAGGAAGAGGCCCAGTCTCATGGTGGGGGACATGAAGGACCTCGTAGAACAGGCTGAGTCCTCAGGCCAGACCTACAATGCAGACAACGACAGAGACCTGGTGACTGAGGACACGGGGGTCCGGTAAGACCTTCAGAAGTTTTTTTTATTATAATCAATCCACTCTAACTGACCAGAAGCATGGTTGATGAATTTTCATATTTATGTGTAGAAATGCTTTTTTTACTCTCATTTTGCAACAGGGAGGAAGTGCGTGAGGAAATCTTTAAAAAGGGTCAGTCCAAGAGGATCTGGGGAGAACTTTACAAGGTATCATTTCCATCCTCCTCTCAGCACTGTGCATTGTGTTAATGTAGAGCTGGTACTAGGGCTGGGACGATACACCTATCTCCCGATTCGATACTATCACGATACTTGGGTGCCGATTCGATATGTATTGCGATTTTTAAGTATTGTGATTCTACAAGTATTGTGATTCGATATTACAATTTATTACGATTACTGTTAACTATTTTAACACTAGACCATGGGAAAAAGTTGAATAATACACTTCTAGGGACTTTTACTTTGGAAAATCTTTAAATTGATAAGGCAAAAATGTGGGATTTTCAGCATGTATGTAGTCCTGAATTCAGATATATCAGTCATTGTCAGGCATTATATATAAAGAATTTTCCAGCAAACCTCAAATCTAAGATTTCCCTCACAAATTAGTGGTATTTTCTTTGTAATTTATAAGGGACATGTACTGTTTTATACTTCTGGTGAATATAATCCAATCAATCTTATTTCCATATATGTATTTTTTATATACAATTCCCTTTGTTAACACCTTATTTTGAAAACCGGACGTAGTCACACTTGTATACTTCCTCTAACTTCGCCAAGTCCGTCGCTAGCTCTTACCCTTAGCTTCTCTCTCTTTAAACATCAATGGTCAGCTCCATCGGGGCCGTTTGAATGTATTTAACATAAATGTCAGTATATGGGTGCTCTACAATTGTAGTGTCGGCTGATTTGACCACAGAGATGTGAGTGACGGCTGGCTTGACTGCACGATACCGCAATACGATACGTTTCCTGTCCATGACAGAGTTAGTATGCAGCTTTAGCCATTATGTCTAGCTCTGCTATTCCTGGTAATGTGTGAAACCCAAAGTGTTTCCATACTTTACTGTATGTGTATTGTTTACAAATTACCACGTTGGATTTAAGATGTGAGGGTGCAGGTTGTATCCATGCACACCCTCCGCCGTTTTCTACTTTCTGGTTTCGGCTCACTGCGGTTTGTTTTGGTTTTTGACGCAAACGGAACGGATATGGCGTCACGTTGCTCAGACTACAACAATGAAAGCGGTACCTTCCTTTTACGTCCGCATAGACTCAAGTGAAGCAAATGTATTTATTCTGGCATTAAAAAATCTATTTCAATTTTTTTTTTTTTAAACGCGATACGTAGGTGAATTTCTTTTCCCCCACCCCTAGTTGGTACACTGAAGGGTTGCGGGGTCATTTTGCATTCCTGACTGTTTTCTTGTAATAGGTGATCGACTCATCAGATGTCATCATCCAAGTGCTGGATGCCCGTGATCCCATGGGAACGCGCTCCAAGAGCATAGAGTCATATATGAAGAAAGAGAAATCTTGGAAACATCTGATCTTTGTTCTAAACAAGTGTGACCTCATCCCCACCTGGGTCACGGTAAGACATTTACAACATGTTCATCTTTGGTTCCCATTTTAATTAGGAGTGATTGTGTCTGTTCTTTCATAATATTAAATTGCGTGTCCGTCTCTTTGTGTCAATTTCGAACCAGAAACGGTGGGTAGCTCTTTTATCCCAAGAGTACCCGACTCTGGCTTTCCATGCCAGCCTCACCAACTCGTTTGGTAAGGGCTCCCTCATCCAGCTGCTCAGGCAGTTTGGCAAGGTAAGCACATGCCTTAAATTCAAAATATCTTTGATTTATCATTGAGCAGAAAACCATTTACTGCAGTAACAATCGCAGATGCCATAACTTTTTGCCTTTATGTCCTTCAGCTTATTGTCCAGTTAGTGAAATCATTTTTATTTGCAACAGAACTATTTATTTGTTTTTTAATATAAGGTCTTGGATATTCAAATTGCACCCTCTTTGATTTATGAGTGTACTATTTATTTATAGATTTACTTATGAAAACAAGTACTATCTATAATTCAGGATGTTAGTGCATGGGGTTCAGTTCAAATACCCAATCCAAAAGTATGCCATATAGTGTATGGAGGCAAATGGTTTATACAGTATTATTCATTATTTAGATTTTATTATAATCACAATTTAGTTCTTAATACTGTATAGAACTTGCAAGATAAGAGCAATCACAGCTCCTCAGTAAAGGTTATGTTTATATCAAAGCTGATTTTTTTATAGCTATCAATTTATATTTGTTGCTAGATTTTTTTAAAGCCTGAAAACAGAGCCATGAGGAGGAGCAGAAGTCTAGTTATCTCTCAGAACAGTTGAATTACAATATGCTGAAAGTTTATTATGGAATAAAAATAGACTATACTAAAATATACTGCCTACTGCCACTTTAAAAGATCTGAAAGGGTTTGATATCCAAAGGGAATGTTCTTGTTAGATTTAATATTATGATTTAAAGAGACTGTTATGAGAAAGACACAGAAAAACTTTTATATAATTTTTTTCCTTGTAAAAGTTTTTCTCTGTTGGACCACATTCACCAAACATTCAGGAGATAACGAGGTGAAGAAAAGTGTTCCAAAACAGCCTTCATAGTTCACCTCCTGGGACAATAATACAAGATGGCTTTACCTCTTGTTTTAAAAGGTTTTGTGATTGTTTTATTTACATATCAAATCCTTTTTAAGATATCCTTTGGTAAACTACATTGTAGTTCTGGAGTGATGACAAGTTCACTTATTGCTAATGGCAACAGAGCCCCATCTAAAATTACCTCCACGAACCGATGACAGACTGAGGTTGTTGTTTAGGAAACACAACAGTTTGACTTCATTTGTTTGCCTCCCACAGCTCCACACAGACAAGAAGCAGATCAGTGTGGGTTTCATTGGCTACCCTAATGTGGGAAAGAGCTCCGTCATCAACACACTGCGGTCGAAGAAGGTCTGCAATGTGGCGCCCCTCGCCGGAGAAACGAAGGTAAGGTTCGAGTGTCATCTCAGCCGTGCAAACTAAATGTTAACCTGTGATATGCAACAGAGCAACATGACTGATGAAAAGTCTGTCTAATAAGCACTGCAGTGGACACTCCTGTAAAAAGGACGACAGGAAACTACAGTTTTTGATTCTTATGTAATGAAAATTACGAATCTGAATTCTGAAGGTTTAGGCTGTGTGTCAGTATAGCGCATTTTTCTGAGCGCCAGCGTCTTTTTTTCAATTGTTCCCAATGAGGAGAGAATGTATGTGGCCGCCTAGAGAAAATCACAGCGTCTCTTTTCAGAGCGCTCCGACTTTTTTTTTGCAGCCGCTCCGAGCTCTTCTATTTAAAAATCTCTGAACTTTTCATAAAGGCGATGGTGTCGTCACTGTGGATGAAGTGCTCCCCAGTAGTACATAAACGTTACTAATAAAATAAGGATAGGAGCAAATAAGGGAATGGTATTTTTGTGTGTAGCGTGAAAAGGAGAGCGGAGCTTAGATTCAGAGGGAAGGTGATGTGAGGTGAAAAGATGCATGTTACTGCTCTTAACTTGGTAATTGTCGATAGCTGCAACAACAGAAGTAGCTGGCTCCGAGTTCTTAACTATATAGCTGAAAATCTAAGGGGAGACGGGGCCAAGAGAAAGATCAACAACCATTTTTATCCTCAATTTCCTCTTTCTGGGGCCGCTTATCCTGTTTGGAAGCGAACAAGGGTCTGAAAACCCCAATGTCCACAGCAGGGTCAGCGGGAAAGAAGCACGCCCAGCCAATGAATCAGATGGGCCTGTGGCCAGCACTCCTTTATTTCACACCCTATCTTTGATTCTCACTCGACGCTATTTGACAGCCAAACAAACTCACGATCTGCAGCACTGCTGTAACCCTCAATCCTCCTTTTGTTCAAATGAATGTGTGTTTATGTGAAAAGTTACAATACAATCCCTCTGATGAACCAACCGTGGAGGGGAGATTGTTTGTAGCATAAGGAGAAAACAAAGGAAGACGTTATCGCAGTTCTTGCCCAGATTCAAAACGGTCTTTGTTTTGCTCTGGCAAAAGATTTTTTTTATTTTTATATATTTTGCTTCCGCACTCTTCATAGTTGACGTAGGTCTGGGTGATATGGAGAAAATCAGATATCACAATATTTTTGATCAAATACCTCGATATCGACATTGTAGGGTTGACTATTGGTGCATTCAAAAAATACTTACAAAATTACATTTGTGATATATAATACATTTTTGATCAGTAATGTGGATATAAAGACTAAGTGGGAAAAGGCAAGAACAGCTAGAACAGTCTAGTAAGTTCAGAAAATTACATCACTTTACTGTAATGCATGGCACTATGCCATATTACGATATCCAAAATCTCGTGAATCTAGTCTCATATCACAATATTGATATAATATCGTTATATTGCCCAGCCACTAAGTTGATGCATCTTTTTATATCATTAAGTACCAACAAGGTAAAATATCACACAAGTTTGTGAATGATTTGACCATATAGACAAACATTAATGTCCTCTCTTCTTTAGGTGTGGCAGTACATCACTTTGATGAGGCGCATCTTCCTCATCGACTGTCCTGGTGTTGTCTACCCTTCAGATGACAGTGAGTCTGATATTGTCCTGAAAGGAGTGGTAAGTCTCGCTTTAATTTTTTCTTTGGTGCACCAAGGTTTTGTGATACCTGCCTCGCATACTTCTGTTAACGCTTCAATACAATAGAGGTGAATTAAATTTCATTTGTGCTCCTTATAGCGCCGAAAAACAGTAGACACAATGTCCCAGTAACTGTTATTGTGGCATATTTGATAGCTGGAGTACCTGGAATGTGACCAAAGAATTGGAAGTGGATTCCTCTTGCTAATACCCGGCTGTTAAAAAAATGTCTTAATCAGCTCCGATTCTGATCCTCAAGATCCTTTTTCCAGATCCTGGGTTTAACATCTAGGCCACGCAGTCCCAGTAACTGAAAGGTTGCAGGTTCTTATCTTAAACTGCACGCCTTTTCCTTCCCCTTCCTCCCAAAGGTTCAAGTGGAGAAGATCAAGAACCCAGAGGAGCACATTGGGGCCGTACTGGAGCGGGCCAAGCCAGAATACATCCAGAAGACCTACCGCATCCCCACCTGGACCTCTGCTGAAGACTTCCTGGAGAAGATGGCATTTCGCACTGGGAAACTTATGAAGGTCTGAATGTTCCTCTTTCATTTTCTTGCATGTAGGACCTTAAAGCGGGGGTAGGCGGAATGTTTTTGGCATCATTGGGCAAAAATTCTATAATAATCGTTCAGCATATTGTAATTCAAGTGCTCTGATAGATAACTAGACTTCTGCACCTCCTCTTGGCTCTGTTTTCTGGCTTTAAAAAATCTAGCCCGTGACGGGAGATTTTGGCCAATCACAGGTCATTTCAGAGAGAGAGCGTTCCTATTGGCTGTTCATTCAACGGAGGCAGCTGTCAATCACTCACAAACTCTTATTAAACGGTCAAACTAGGCAGCGCTGATCAAATATGAACCAATAATCTGTTACTGTTATGACTATTTCTCTCCTCAGATGTTTTCAGAAACATCTCGTAGTGTACTGTTTAGCTGTAAAATGAGAAAGTTTGCTCCGGCTGGTGGGCGGTGCTTGGTATTTCCTCAACTGATCTCCACATGGCTGCCGGGTCACTATTGGCTCTGATTGGTTGTTTTCCTCCGGTCTGTGAAATCTTGCAGATGACATTAGGAGCACAGTAGGACACCAGAGGAGGCACGTGATTTTTTTTCAGATTACCTGTCTCATACACTACTGTCAGGATATAGCGACCGTTTTATAAAAAATAACTTTTTTTAATCATATTTGCTCCAATCTGCCTACTGTGGCTTTAAAAGGTTACTTAAAACTGCCTTGCTTCAAGTTGTTATTCTACTTATTTATTTATTTCATAAAAATGTAACAACAATCTAACAAGCAGAGAATACGGTTACCCAACAAAACTTCATCATTGTCAGTATGAGTAATAATTTCAGTTAAAGCAATCATGGGTATTGTACAAATACTTCACACGCAGTATGTTAAAGGCGGGGTCGGTAATACTGAGAAACTAGCAAGAGTACACTAGATTTTTAAAAATGTTCCAACCGAAAAATCGAGCCCAGTGTTGCCAAACAAACATAAAAATTCGGGCCGACTGAAATAATTGGACGGTTTTACAGTCCTGCGATAGCCACAGATACCTCATTTTTTTTCTTTTTTTTGTTAGAGCATTTGGTTTTTATATTTACAAACCTTACCTTTTTAAGTATTTTAATTGTCCGTTTTATGAAGTGCAACAGTAAATCCTTAAGTAATACATCTGGCCTATTTTCGGCCTTCTGTTAAATAGCAATGTGTATGTGAACCTAAACTTGAGCAATGTATTGTTGGTTTTGTACAGGGCGGTGAGCCAGATATCTCCACAGTCTCCAAAATGGTGCTGAACGATTGGCAGAGAGGACGTATCCCCTTCTTTGTGAAACCCCCGGGACCTGAGGGAGATCAAGAGGTAAGAGTTTACTGAATTTTACACCCCTGTTTTTTCAGTAAATTACTTTTTCTCTACACCAACCTGTGCCTTATGTTGTAAACCTGTGTTTTGTCTCTGTTATTTTTCTAGGGCAAGGAGCCGTTGCCAGTTAAACTACCCTCAGAGGTTGTGGAGAAAGTGCCGGAGGAACAGCCGGACAATCCGGACGCCATCTCGGAGGAGCACGAGCAACATCAGCAGCGACAGCAGAGACAGAAGGAGCAGGTCCAGAAGATTCTGTCTAAAGTGAGACAGAACTTCGGCAAGATCAACGTGGCGCCCGAGTTCAGCGAGGAAGACTTGGTTCCCGTGGAGATGCCTGACCTGGGGCTGTCTGACCTCTCTGGCTCCGATGGCGAGGAAGACAGTGAAGGAGAGGAGGGCGGGGAGGAAGACGGGTCCAAAGTCGAACCAGCCGGTGGAGAGACTGAGGGCTCCGAGCCAACGACCGCTCAGACTGGCAAAGCAAACAGCAGCAAGAGTTCACGCGAGGTGATTCGTGAGCTGGATGAGAAGATCAATAAGTACAAGCATTTCCTGGACCGGGCCAAATCCAAACGCTTCTCCGCAATCCGGTCCGTCTGCTCTCACGTCTCAAACCTCACTCACACGTTGTCTTTGTATTGTGTATTGCCCGAATTTCTTTTATTCAGTAAAGTAACATTTTAGGTGTTTCCATAATTTTTTGCATGTCATGTTCTTAAATCTCTTGTTGAATTTCAGCCCACACACACACACACTGAAGAATAACATTAAATAACAGTTGTATAGACACTCTGAGACCTAATTTTATCACTGTTCATTTCAACAGATCCCCACAGGAGTAAACCGTATGCTTTGTTGGGTAATAATTTACTTTTTTTGCTTTCTTCTTTGGACAGGATACCTAAGGCTCTTTCTGACAAAGCTTTCTCGGACATCAAGACTAAACAAGAGGCAGCAGCAAAGCAAGCACAGCAGAAAGGTAGTCAATCACCATGTTCGTCATGACTTTGTATGGTGTTGAATGTAGAACTTTTTTTGGAAGATGCATCGGATTTGGTTAGGGTCCAAAAAAACTTTCACGGTTCCTCAGAACAATATAAAAAAAGCACACAAGCATGCCATCTTACTGGTAAAATGATGTATTTCCTCCAAGTTTGACACATAAATACATAAATACTCATTTGTGCGGTATTTGCCTGTACCCACGCCAAACTGGGTAGGTCAGGCTGACCTTGAGATCCAGCCAGGCACTGACATCAGATTTGTCAATCTTTGCTTGAATTCAGATGCAAACCAGAGGAGCAAGAAGAGGAAAGCTGAGGAGGAAGAGGAGTCCACCCCATCCAACAGACTGACGTCTAAACAGGTATGCAGTGTTTGTCCTCCCTGACGTCAAACAGATCTCTCTGGGTCGACGCGTTACCTGAATGTCTATTCCTCTCATGAATAAGGAATGTCGGGTCTGTAAATTAACAGTCTAGACCTGCTCTGTGTGGAAAGTGTCATAAGATACCTCTGTTGTGAAATGACTTGACGAAGGGGCCGTTCACATGTCGTGTCAAAAAACGCCAGCCGTGCTGCTTTCATCCTTTTTATCAAAAGTGTTTGGGAGGTTGCGCTCCTGTCGTTACTAAGCAACCAATACGTTTACGACGATGATGAAGTTGTGGTAATTTAGCAGTAAGCCTCACTGACTAAACTAAACAAAGTCAAAACAAAAATTAATGGATTTCCAGCACCGGCAATCCCTCATAGTAGCTTTACTGCTCGATTTGTCTGTATCAGTTTGGCTCACCTCTCAACCGGATGTTGTGACGTCCTCGGACGGAAAGGGTGAAGCAAGTAAAGTAGTCCGTGTGACAGATGGTAAAGCTCTGGGTAGTCCTGCACTAAAATCATTCATTTCTCCTCCATATATTTACGGAAGAAAGAAAAGATATCCGCCGACTGGGATTGGTTATTCCTCGTCACATGACATGCGGTATACGCTGCAGCGTTCCAAAAGTTTAACTATTTTAATCTGGGGGCGCAGTGGTCGCTCCCTGAAAATAGGTGCTTGGGAACGCTTAGGGATGCACCGATCCGACTTTTTCATTCCCGATACCGATTCCTGGGCTTTGGGTATCGGCCGATACCGAGTACTGTTCCGATACGAGTGTTTCATTAATAAGTTGTATGCCTCACTGTGTGGAAGTGACTGGGATCATTCTTTTATGTGTAAGGCAACATCAGGCTTGACTTAAACATTGCTTTCTTAACTTTGTAAAACAAAATGTAACAAATAAATACATAAGATAATAGATATAAATTGTTATTTATTATTAAAGTAATGAATCGTACACCAACAAATTGGCAAAAAAATCTTCAAAATTAACGGGAATTACAATTCAAGTTGAAACCTTTTTAATGCAGCAACAAAGCAGTCAAAACTTAAACAGGAATTTAAATTCCAGTATATAATCTATATAGTATATAAACATAGAATTGAATTTAATAGATCGGCCCCGTTGTCACCGATATCCGATCCAGCTATTTGAGTCAGTATCCGGTATCGATATCAGTGCATCCCTAGCGACGCTCCCGCTTTTGAGCGCCCCTGCCGCGCGTCTACATTGACAACAATGAATTTGAGGGGGAAAAAATGCGGCATGTGAACGGCCCCTTACTGATGTAACACTAATGGAGATGAAAAGCTCATTTTTTTCTCTCTGTTCTCTTTATTCATCTCTACAGAGAAGAGCGATGGACCGCGCTGGGAGGGTGAAGAAAGTTGGCGTGCGCTATTACGAAACACACAATGTGAAAAACAAGAACAAGGACAGGAAGGCTCCAGCATCAGCCACACAGGGCAAAAAGGCCAAAAGACCAAAGCACTAGACTGGACTCGTAAAACACAACATTTGTAATAAATCTTTATTTAAACTAGCCAGAAAGGCCACGTTTTTATTGAAAGTGTAGAGGTGATAGAAGGTGGAGTGCTGACTAAGTGTTAAAAGATCTTTATCAAGTGGCCACTTGATGCCTTATCTTGACGTTGACTGTCATTCTGGGGATACGTCTGTATCTTTCTTTTCCCCTTCAACCCAGAACTGTTTTTGATTGACATTTCATTCATCAATTACAGGTGTCGCGCTCTCTTGATGTTCAAGAGAAATGTACAGTTTTTGTTTGAACTGTACTTGTCATGCCATGCTGCAATAAAATATGTGCTAACTACACTCAGTTAAGTTTACTTTAATTGATATCATTTAGACATTTAGTTAACATACTGTACTGGGAAATGGCAACTCGGTTCTTGTGCTCAGTTTGGCGAAGTTACTTCTTGGGTGTAATGATCCCTTCCAGTTGGGTCTGAATAGGAAGACAAATATTAAAATTTTAAGACAGGCAACACAGCTACCATTGGTGCTAAATCTGTAAGAAGATTTGTTTCTTTGGTGTGTAATTATGAAACATCACCTTGAGCTGCTGGTTGGTTCTCTTCAGGAACTGGATCTCTTCAGTGTGCTTCTTTTCCTCCATCTGTCGCCTTTCATTTTCTCTCTTTTCAATTGCATCGCATTTAGCTTTCTGCTCGTTCAGTTGCTTCCTCAGATCTTGTTTCTCATCCTCCAGGTCAGAAATCTAGGTATGTAATGAGACACACTTGTAAGTTTTTTCCAGACGCAGGATCACTTATGTAGAGGACTTCCAGCATTCTTATTTTACAAGAACTCTTAAAGTGAAATGGTGCTCTCTGCTGGATACCCTGCTGAAAAACAGTTTATAACAGTGTTCCTATGGCTTTGGATGAGTGGGAAATTCAAAAAATGAAATGAAGTGTGGCAAAAAATTCAGATATTTGGGTCCTCGTGCCCTGTATGCCATTGGTTGGTGTAAGTCGAAAACAAATAACTAAATGTCCTTACTGTTTTCTCCATGTCAGTCTTGCCCTGCTCAGCCTGCAGTGCTTTCCTCATTCCAAAAGCCACGCTGCTTTCGTACAGCGTCTGGTACGCAGCAATGGTCATCTGAATCTCATCTCTGACCCTCAACAGCAGCAGACCCCTCTCAGCACAGTTGATGGTCACCTGTCTGATCAGCTCATCTTAAAGAAATAGGAAATTAGGAGGATCAGACAATTGTGTGCATGTTAATGTGAGTGAAAATTTGCCTTTATTGGAATATAGGTGGTTCCATCGAGGGCTGCAACTAACGATTATTTTCATTGTCTATTTTTTCATCGATTAGTTGTTTGTAGGGATGAACCGATCCCACTTTTTTAGTCCTGATACCGATAGCGATACCTGGGTTTTGGGTATCGGCCGATACAGAGTACCAATCTGATACCAGTGTTTAATTAATAAGCTGTATGTCTCACTGTATAGAGGTGACTGGGATCATTCTTTTATATGTAAGGCAACATCAGGCCTGACTTAAACTTCGCTTTCCTAACTTTAAAACAAAACGTAACAAATAAATACATAGATATGCATTTACTGAATTGTTATTTATTATTAAAATAGATCGTACACCAACAACTGGGTAAAAAATCTTACAATTCAACTGTAAACCTTTTTAATACAGCAACAAATTGGTCAAAAATTAGTCGGCAATTAAATTGTGGTATATAATGTATACAGTATATAAACATTGAATAGAATAGATCGGCCCTATTATCACTGATACATGATCCATATATTTGAGTCAGTATCGGCCCGATAACCAATCGAATATCGGTATCGGTGCATCCCTAGTTGTTTGGTCTAAGAAATGTCAGAAAAGGGTGAAAAATGTCGATCAGTGTTTCCCAAAGCCCAAGACGACGTCCTCAAATGTCTCCTTCTGTCCACAACTCAAAGATATTCAGTTTACTGTCATAGAGGAGCAAAGAAACCAGAAAATATTCACATTTAAGAAGCTGGCATCAGAGAATTTTTACTTTTTTTTCTTAAAAAATTACTTAAACTGATTAATCGGTTATCAAAATAGTTGGCGATTAACTTAATATTTGTCAACTAATTGATTAATCCATTAATCATTGCAGCTCCAGATAAAAATAAATAAAAATCCAGCCATATCGATCACAAAACTAACTATAATACATGTCCTTTATCTCTGTATGTATCGTCTGTGTGTTAATCCATCATTGTGACCTCAGTGAGCACCAGCATCTCAGCCTCCTCCTTACCAAAGCACTGGGAATAGAGTTCCCTGCGGACAGGGCAGATCCCTGTCTCTCTGGCCTGCCTTTGCTGCAGCTTTACGTCCAGCAGTTCCTCCAGGCGAATAACATCTGCTCTTGTACAAGGTGCACTGGACACTTGCTGCACCCACAGTTGGTTTCCCTCCATCCATTCCCTGCAGTAGCAGAAGTTGAGATAAAAGTGAGAGAGTGTGGTTTGAACTTGCTGAACAATATATTGTCAAGTCAAGTCAATTTTATTTGTATAGCCCAAAATCACACATTTGCCTCAGGGGGGCTTTACAATCTGTACAGGATACGACACCCTCTGTCCTTTACAGTGCGACCCCATATTGTTGATGGGAAGAGCTATACCTGGGTGGAAGGATGGCGTTCAGGATCTCCTCATCTTCCTGCTTGGGGCCATCAGTAGAGGCTGATTTTGGTTTAGGAGGTGGTGGAACAGGGCTAGAGGTGGCAAGCAGCTGAGGGCTCACTCTCAAAGGCCGCCCCTGTAGGGAAAAGGATTTTATGTTACACATTGTATATTGCATGAACTTTTTTTTTTTTTTTTTTTTTTTTAAATAGCTGATACCATTTCACATACTGCCTTGTAACTCAATCATACATTAACAGACCGGTTTCACACCCAAGCGGTGCCATCATGTAGAAGAAAGGACATTATTAGGCTAATAACAGCAGTAGTTCAGTCTTGCAGATGTTGTCATGCTGATGTTGCCACAAAGACAAAGAATGTAGCTGCTGCAATGTCAGTGCTTGCTCCATCTCCAGGCAGTGAGTGCTACAGTACAGCAGAGTTTACAGACTTCTATCAGCTTTTAGATCAAATAAAATAATCAAATATGAATACAATTGGGCTTGTTGCAGTAAAACACCACATATTGGCTTTTGAATGTTTGGTAAATTAATCAGGGCTGTCGAAGTTAACGCAAATTAATTTTAAGGCCACTAATTTCTTTAATGCGTTAACAGCAACTTGCCATTTTTAGGTTGTAGCAGGCTCAGTTTTAAAGCTAGAGTGAAGATACTGGCATCATATGAAACTAGAAAACCCATTGGTACCAACCATGTCATACTAGCTTGTCGAAAAGGAGGCTAAATAACACTCCAAGCTTGTGCTACATTTTCAAAGGGGTCCTTTGACCTCTGACCTCAAGATATGTGAATGAAAATGGGTTCTATGGGTACCGACGAGTCTCCCCTTTACAGACATGCCCACTTTATGATAACCGCATGCAGTTTTGAGGCAAGTCAGAGTCAAGTCAACACACTGACAGCTGTTGTTGCCTGTTGTACTTGAGTTTGCCATGTTATAATTTGAGCATATTTTTTATGCTAAATGCAGTACCTGTGAGGGTTTCTGTACAATATTTGTCATTGTTTAGTGTTGTTAATTGATTTCCAATAATAACTATATAGATACATTTGCATAAAGCAAGCATATTTGCCCACTCCCGTGTTGATAAGAGTATTAAATACTTGACAAATCTCCCTTTAAGGTACATTTTGAACAGATAGAAAATATGTGATTAATTTGTGATTAATCGCGATTAACTATGGACAATCATGCGATTAATCGCGATTAAATATTTTAATCGATTGACAATCCTAAAATGAATACATCTAATTTAATAAACATAAATGACTCAGGTTTAACATTAAGCTTTTCCGGGCACTTGTCATTCAGACAAGTGAGCCTAAATGTTACTAACGTCACAGTGTGTCACAGCTGTTCTTTATTTTCATAGTTGGAACACATCAGCATATCTAACTATAACTATTTGTAAACAGTTTGTAAATAATATATTCTGTTATGTATTGATGTCCTGTATTCCTCCTTCCTGCCTGCCACCACTTCACTCCCCAATCAAACGTTACCTTAGCCAGGTAACGTTAACGCAAACTAAACTCGGGTTGCGTTGCTTGGCAAAACTCACCTTTGGTGATTTTCTGTCTGTGCTTTTGCTGACCAAAACTGGGTTGTCGTATTTCAGGAGAGACTCTGCAGGTGGAATCATTGTGTGTTCACTATGAAAATCATACAGCTACGCACTAAGTCCAGAAACTTCTTGTTGTGGGCTTCAGTTACGGGAATATCTGTGTTGTTGCTGACAAAAAAGTCTGGGTTTTACTGTTTGTGTTGTCATGGCAACGGCGTCCCGGCGTTCCATTTTAATTTGTCCGAGTGGAATCAGCGGTTTGGTTCACAAATAATATTGTGCATTTTTCATTTTTCGTGACTCTTGTTAAAATATATAATAATCAGCTAAACAACAAAAAAGAAGACAGCTAAAGCGCTGCTGGGTTTTCCTTCCTCCTTTGGTGTGAGTTTAATTTTACGTCCCGTTTACACCTTACAATGTGCCCTTTGGTGTTTTAAAAAAATAAAATGTTTTTTTCCCCCCGTCATTCTAAACAACACTCGCTTTATTCGAGATACCGTACAATATGATACGCAGTCATGCGGAACCAAAGTAAAAAGTTGGTAGCGACCGTGTCGACATAAATTCTCGGCGTACCACCGGAAACGGAAGTGTTACAATTCGAGCACAACAGTCGGAAGTTTGTAGTCGTAACGTTTTTGAGTTTGCTTTTGTTTTTCACATGCTTTCGGGCGGACGGCGATGTGTGTTTAGTCGCGTAACGGTTGGATTAATATACGTATATTAGAAATGACCAAAGAAAAGCGACACAAGAGGCGGGAGTCACCGGAGCGGGAGCCCAAAGTTAAGATAAAGCAGGAGGAAGAGAGCCCTGTTAGGCCACAGAGATCACGCCGCTCGAGGTCGAGATCCAGCGGCAACTCGAGTCCGCAGAGGAGGAGAACCAGCAGGTATTTTCGACGAATAGTTATCATATCAGCTCGCTTTTGTCACGCGTTTTTAGTTGTTTTTAGTTTTTTACTTTGACAGACACAACATACGCCAGTAAATCATTATTAGCTAAAACAGCTTTTGCCCGCTAGCCTTTAACAAAGGCAGCTACAGCCCCATATTAGCTGCATCTAAACGGCAATATTTTGACAGCTTGTCTTTTAGAAAGTACATTAAGGTCCTCTTTTTTTTCGTGTAGGTCACCTGCCAGGACGAGGGACCGTTCACCAGCTAGAAGAGAGACATCTCCCGTCAGACGAGGCAGCAGATCGCCCAGAACCAGAAGAAGTCGCACTCCTCCTCCTCCTCCTCCTCCTCCTCATCGTGGTGCTGATGCCAAAATAAAGCGGGTGATTAGGTTCTTAATTATTAATAAGATGCCACACAGCTTTGATAATGATCGAAACGTGGCAATAGGAGCAATTCACTGTTTGAGTGGCATATGTTATACCAGTTTTTTCCTTACACATGTCACCGAAAAAGGTGGAGGCCACCTCTTCCCACCAGCACACTGATTCTTACAGGGCATATGACACTGCTTACTATTGTTACCATACATTTGCTGCAGCTGGACTGGAAAATTGTACTTGTAGAGTATGTCACCTGTGTTCCTTAACGTAACTTAAAGGAACAGTCTGTAGCATTTCGGGGGGCTATATTAGCAGAAATGGAATATAATATTCATAACTATGTTTTCATTTGTATATAATCACCTGAAACATAGAATTGTTGTGTTTCCGTTAGCTTAGAATGAGCCCTTCATATCTACATAGGGAGCAGGTCCTCTTCACGGAGTCTGCGATGTTTCTCCGCCCAGAACGGACAAACCAAACACTGGCTCTAGAGAGGGCCTTTCGCGTTTTTACTTTACCTGAAGGCCACAGTAGTTCTCCGACACGCTTGTGAAACTGTGGTAATGTGATTCGCAGAGTGCAAAACCATCCTGATCCACTGACGGATACCACTTCTCATTGGCATACACCCATTTGGACACTGGTATTACAAATTCTATTAGCATCTAATGCCAACCAGTGACGTGTTGTGCATTTAAAAACTTCCGGACCGGTACCATAACATGCCAATTCGCAACTTTATAAAAACAGAAAATATTAATGGTTTTGTCATTCAAACTTGGTCTGAGTGTGACGGGCTCTGCTTGCCATGTACAGAGTTTATATTTGGCTACAGTGGGCCAGATAGTATAGCTACCACAAAGGTATTAGCACATGACAACTGCCTACGAGAGGTAATGATCTGCAAGTATAATAGTATCATGACTACCAGTGTTATTAGGTGTATTTCCGTGGGATGTTGTAGCTATTACTGTAACTTCAGTAAAGTACCATTTATATGTGGCATATGTCAGTAGAACAACATAGTCATCAGTGTCATATGCCAGATACAACAGTGGCATAACAAAGGCCCCGTTTCCATCTTGTCAGTCCGACTGAATGTAATACAAGTTTTGCTGAGTTTTGTATATTGATAAGTTATTGTATTGCTAAGTATTATACAGTTTTTTTGCACATTATCTTTATCTTTTTTGCTAAGCTTCTGTAACAGAAATTTCCCGCTGGGATTAATAAAGTATCTATCTATCTATCTAGATAGCCAGCTATCGATTTAACTTCTGTAATGATAATCTTGTAAAAAAACGTAACTGTGCAAGTTTGTCCTTGACTAATAATCTTTCATTCTTTAACTGTCTTCTTTCAAAAAAATCTTACAGGAGCGGGAGGAGCATCGGGCCAGCGGCGATGAGCGGAGGAGGAGAAACGACCAGCCGGAGGAGAGGCGGAGCAGGTGGGAGTCAGACAGGCCGCGGGAGAGAGACCGCGGCAGAGACAGACACAGAGAGCGAGAAGCGCTCACCTCTCAACAAGCCGAGAGACAGCAGCACGACGAGCGGCGCAGAGAAAACCGCCAGCGGCGTGAAGAAAACCAAGAGCAAGATTTTGGACAGTCTGAGGGAGGGAGCGACGACCCGAACGAGCCGCCCGTTGAGAAAGAGAAGCCCAACTTTGGGCTGTCGGGGGCGCTGACGGAAGATACGAACACATTCCGCGGCGTGGTGATCAAGTACAACGAGCCGGCCGAGGCTCGCATCCCCAAGCGCAGATGGCGACTGTACCCTTTCAAGAATGATGAACCTCTTCCAGTCATGTACATTCACAGACAGAGTGCCTATTTGTTGGGACGGCAGAGAAAAATTGCTGACATCCCCATTGACCACCCATCCTGCTCCAAGCAACATGCAGTATTTCAGTATAGGTAAGAATAACAGTCATCAGCCAAGGTGTTTTACTTTGCTATGCTTTAGAAATCCTCAACTTCAATCTGTATGATTTAGACAAAACTCCACTCCGTGTTGCATTACACTTCGATGATTCTGAGTAATACTTGTCTACCTTTCTGTCTGTGTCTCCGTAGACTGATGCCGTTTACACGCGCAGACGGCACCAGTGGCCGCAGGGTTCGGCCGTACATCATCGACCTGGGTTCCGGCAACGGCACCTACCTGAACAACCAGCGCATCGAGTCCCAGCGCTATTACGAGCTCAAAGAAAAAGACGTTATCAAGTTTGGCTTCAGCAGCCGCGAGTACGTCCTGCTGCACGAGTTCTCGGACACGAGCGAGGTGGACACCAAGGGGGAGGTGGAAGAAGACGACGAGGGCCTCGACGAGTAAATGGGTCCCATAGGCCGTATTGCCCAAGTTCATTCAGGTTCGATGACATCACCATCACTGTTCAACAGATAGCTGTTTCTGCAGGGAACGGAACCGGTAAATGTGGGACTTTATTACAATAGTGGAACAAGGCTGGGTTTGTATATTCTGTAATTACCGAACTGTTGCTTAAACCTGCCACAACCGTCTCTAAGAAGACTTCCTATTCTCAGGTTGATTGTGTAATGTCAGTGTGACGCATGACTGATCTCACATCTGACAGTGCTCACAATACAAAGTGCTCTGTGCCAGATAAAGATGTCTTGCTAAATACAATTATATATTTTTGGATCACAGCAGCACTCAGTACAAAGTTTAGCAGAAGACTAATCTCTCGTCTATGTCCAGGCTGTATATGTCGATGTACGATACGTGGAATGTGAACTCTAGATTCATGTTTAATAAGCATCGCTTATTGTCAGAGTAAAAAAAATTACAGACCTATAACTTGTAATGATAATTGCCTTTTTTTGCTTTGTAGTGCAGGGAAAAAAAATAGTTGACGCTGTTGTGTGTTTCCTTGCACCAATGCTGTGTGTATTTACAGACTTCCCCTTTTTATTTCAGTCTGTTCTGAAGCCGACAGCATTCATAGTAAATTTCCATTTATGTACTGTAAATAAAGACGGTGGGAAATTTGGATTGGACTCGAGAGTTTTAATGTAGTCGCCTCATCAGAGCTGTGTGCATTTTTTATTTTTTTTATTCTATTACAGATGATCAAACATTTAAATTAAGCAAGAAAGAGAAAAGATCTGGAGTGCTTGGAAGTTCAGGTTAATGAAGGTGCTCTTTAAAGGTCCAAGGCACTTTTCTAGCTTAAAGTTTAAAACACATGCTTATCGGCAGGCTGTTTGTGCCGATACGCATGGGTTGTAACTCACCTTAACATGAGCCAGCACTGTCTGTTTTTAGTATTTCACAATAAAATAGCCATCTGATTAAAGGCTTTTTAACTTTTTGCTAGAAGAGTGCCTTGGACCTTCCTCCTTCTGTTATTTAAATTAAGTATTTGTGCATTGAAAGTAAATATTTACTGGACACATGCGTTTATAAATCTCATTTTCTGCACATCTGCTTTTTGTTTATTTGGTTTAGCTGGGTCTGGGCTTGGAACTGGAAGCTTTTCTCATACTTCAAGGGACTATCATAAGAATCTGGCCTTGAATGTACATAATACGTCCCCCAGGTTTAGATCCGTATTGAGCTAAATTACTAGGTGCTCACTGAGTGCACTATATGCTTTGTCTTTTAAGTAGGACTGCAACTAACGATTTTTTTCCTGTTGATTAATCTGTCGATTATTTTCTCAATTAGTTGTTTGGTCTATAAAATGTCAGAAAATGGGGAAAAATGTCGATCAGTGTTTCCCAAAGCCCAAGATGACGTCCTCAAATGTCTTGTTTGTCCACAACTCAAAGATATTCAGTAAACTGACATAGAGGAGTAAAGGAACCAGAAAATATTCACATTTAAGAAGCTGGAATCAGAGAATTTAGACTCTTTATTTTTATTTTTTAAATGACTCAAACCGATTAAAAGATTATCAAAATAGTATGCGATTAATTAAATCGTTGACAACTAATAGATTAATTGTTGCAGCTCTACTTTTAAGTATATATTTTTTTTCATTTATAGGGCATTACATGAAAAAAAATAAAATAGACATGGCAACAGGTGAAGCAAAGCAAGAGACACCCTAGCCTGTCCACCTGTCTTTCTGACGCTCTTACTTGATTTTTTTTTTTTTTGAGAAACAGGTACAATGACTGATTCCAATTTTATTTATATTATATGCAAGAAAAAATTAAATGTCTTATTTATTTTATTTAAAGCTGCAGTATGCGAGATTGGCGCAAATATAATTTAAAAAAGTTATTTTAAGAAAACGTCCGCTATATCGTGACAGTAGTACATGAAACAGGTAACCTGAAAAAAATCTTGTTCCTCTGTGTCCTACTGTGTCCTCTGGTGCTCCTAACGCCATCTGAAGGATTTCACTTACCGGAGGAAAACAAGGTACGCTGCCCAGCTGCCGTCTATGAGAGCCGGCTGTCAATCACTCGCGAACTCCGACCAAACGATCACACCGCGCTGATCAAATATGAATCAATATTCTGTTACTGTAATGCCTATTTCTCGCCTCAAATGTTCTCAGAATCATCTTGTAGTGTACTATTTAGCTGTAAAATGAGAAAGTTTGTGACCCGACCGCCATTGTAAAATCTTTTGAAGGAAGCCAAGTTCTGGTCACATGACCGGAGCACAGCCAATAGGAACGCTCTCTCTCTCTGAAATGACCTTTGATTAGTCAAAATCTGCCGTCACAGGCTAGATTTTTCTAAAGCCTGAAAACAGAGCCATGATGAGGAGCAGAAGTCTAGTTTTCTCTCAGACCACTTGAATTACAATATGCTGAAAGGTTATTATGGAATTTTTGCCAAATTATGCCAAAAAATTGTTGCCTACTGCCACTTTAACCAGGAAGTCCCTTGAGACCTGGCCAAGATAGCACGCCATTACAATGTTATAACAATTCTAAAATAATAAATAAATAAATGTCAAAAACAGACAAGGGCAATTAAAAAATGGAACATGTTAGAAACAGACAAGGGACAACAGATGTATACAAATACAAAATCTAGTTTATAAATAGCAACTTCACTCTTTATAAGGTGGCATTGAGGTTGGGAACACAAACAGCAACCATCACATCAGTTTTCATCAGAGTTATAATCTACTTGAATAATAGTTTTTCACAGCAGAGGTCATGCGAGAGTCGAGGCTGTGTGGCGTTCACGTTCAGTCTGTAAATGTCAGCGGGCGGGCGGAGCGGAGAGGAGGAGGAGGGCGGGTCCAGTGGAGAGGAGTACCGGGAATGATAGTGGATACGTGCTGTGAGCGGGGGCGGCGACACACCTGGGGGAATTACAAGGACAAGCAACAACCGGGCTGTTGCGTTTTTTTAATGGAAGTTTTCCCTACGCAGGACATGCATTGAGTTTAATCTGCGGGAGTTAAAGGTACACACCATGTACACGACAGAGCGCAGGCGGATGAGCCTGCACGGCATGAGGAGGAAAGACCCGGTTCGGGTGTCAGCTGGGAGTTTCTGGCAGGAGTCTCTGGCTATAGAGCTGAGCGGCAGCGGCTCCGGTAAACAGGTCGTCTCTCCGCGGAGTCGCACCAGAGCCGTGTCCGTGGCGTACATCGTGAACGAGGACGCGTCGGTGCCGCAGACCGAGGAGAACTTAACCCTGAAGTGCCTGAAGGAAGCCTGCGCGGACGCACACGCTGCCTTCAAAACAATTTCCTTTGAGAGAATATCCCTGGGCACCACCGACATCCTGGATAGTTTCTACAACGCAGGCAAGTGCAGGCATGCATGCTGACCCGGAGGGCAATTTAGGTAACACACACACACACTCCCAGTACACCGCAAACTAACCCGTCCTGTTCAATCTCTCTCTCTCTCTCTCTTTTACAGATGTGGCAGTGGTGGAGATGAGCGACACTTTCTGCCAGCCTTCCCTTTTCTATCACCTGGGAGTGAGAGAAAGTTTCAGCATGAACAATAACATAATCCTGTACTGTTACAAGCAAGATAGCGATCTACAGGCTGTCAAGGTATAACTTCAATTTAGTTCATGGGTTATGAATTCATGTGATAATTAAACTAGGACTGCAACCATGAATTACAAACTGCCCCGGGGTCCCCAAAAGTCACCGTACACTGTGTAAAATAGTGTGTGATAATTGGAATAATTTAACAACTGTGGCAGAATATGCACCAGTTAAAGCTGCAGTGGGTAGAATTGGAGCAAATATGATTTTAAAAGTCATTTTTTAATAAAAATGTCCCTATATCCTGACAGTAGTGCATGAGACAGGTAATCTGAAAAAAATCATGTGCCTATGTGCCTTCCGGTGCTCCTAATGGCATCTGCAAGATTTCACAGACCGGAGGAAAACAACCAATCGGAGCCGAGCTGGAGCCTGCTGTCTCTGAGCAGCTGTCAATCACTGGCGAACCCCGATCAAACGGTCAAACTAGGCAGCGCTGATCAGATAATGAATCAATATTCTGTTACTGTAATACCTATTTCTTGACTCAAATGTTTTCAGAAACATCTTGTAGTGTACTGTTTAGCCGTAAAATGAGAACGTTTAGCTCCTTATCAAGGAGTCAAAGATCTTTAGTTGCACAGTTGAGAACAGGAATCCGTCCTCTGGGCCTTAAGGTTTGCAGATTTAAAAACATCCAGGAGGACAACACAGGATGTGTGAATTATGCGAATTGAGAGAAGATGAAAATGAATCACATTTTCTTTTCACAATTTGAATCATATTTTCTTTTGTATTGTCCATACTATGATAATAATAATAATAATTATTATTATTATTATAATTATAACATCTATTTTAAATGAAATGCCTGTTCAAAATCCAGAAGTGTTTTGGTGCACTTAATTATAATGCTTATAAGTTGGCTATCTTTGTTTCTCAAGCTTGGAAAAAAAACATCTGGGTGATTTATTTGTTTAGTATTATTTGTTATTCATGCTGCTACTCTTTTTCTTTATTTTCTAAATAATGGTGTGTTGTAAGCCTGCAGGGCTGGGCTTTTTATTTATGCATGACATAACAATAATAATACAAATCAAATAAAAGTTATGTAACAGAGAAAAGCTCTAAATGAATTAATGTAGTTCATGAAAGGTTAGAGATGAGAGAGATTTGATGAAGGTGGTATTATGTATGTGATAAAAACAAATCATTTGCAATCAGGAGCAAATCAATTATATATATGCAAGAGTTTACCTGAAAAGAAACATTAACCATTAATAGCAAAAACACAGAAAACTGGCAAATGATGCCTCAGCTCCATGAGGCCATGTAAAGTCTCCCAGTGTGTACTTGTGTATGATGTGTGTATTATCTTCCTTCAGGAGCAGTGTGGAAGTTACACGTTCATCCCGTACGTGGTGTCGCCTCAGGGCAAAGTGTTTGCCTGTGATGCTGGAATAATGACTGGTATCAAAGAGCTGATGCAGCCCAGTTTCCAGCTGGAGCCCCTGCTGACCCCGCTGGTGGAGAGACTGGTGCATCTGCTGAACAACGTGCAAGTTCAGTCCAGGTCAGGCATAAACTGCAGGGCTTTGTTCGCCATCGTGTGCTTTTGCCAAAAACGTTATCATCTCAGATTACGCATGCATTTGCTCATGCTGTACCTGGCAGCTTCCTCCGTTGGCAGATTTATTGAAGATTGTGAAAGTGTGGAATGTCATCACCCCTGTGCTCTTTGTGCTGACAGCGAGTACTTCCGGGAGTCGATCAGGCATGAGATTCGTATGGCGCGGGAGCGGTTCAGCGGCAAAGCCCTGAGCGAGGAGTTGAGCCGCATCCAGAAACGTCTGGACAGTGTGGAGCTGCTCACCCCCGACATAGTCATGAACCTGCTGATGTCCTACAGGGACATCCAGGTGGGTGTTTACGTGTGCATGTGAATGAATGCCTAGACATGGAGTGTGTTAAAGGTCAGGGGCTACAACTAATAGGTCTGGTATTGTTTCACCTTGTGAGTCTGTTAGTGTGTCATCATGGCAAAATGTGGTCCTGGAGACACCTACTGTAGAGGGAACTACCACAGAGGAGATTTGTAGTACTTTGCCAGGTGTCACCGTGATAGCGTCCCCCCCACACACTCACACACACACACCCCAACCCAACTTTACACCCCTGGCCCGATTCGTTGTCGCAGCTGGTGTGGTCCCATCTCTAGTTTTGTTTATTTATCTTTCAATTATTTTTAAGGTCAATAAATTGATTGTTTGCAGAGCCCAACATTGTTTGAGCAATATATATATATATATATATATATATATATATATATATATATAAAGTGATTCAGTTTATAGAAAAAAAAACACTGCAGATCTTCAATTTGATGGAACCTAAAAATGTTTGTCTTTTTATTAGATTTATAAAAATGTCTATGGATCAACTAATTAATTAACTGACTAAACTTTTAAACACAACATGTGCATTTTATGCTTGATATCAAACATGAAAAACTCGGCGTTTCATTATGACGGTATTAGGGCTATCTTCAACCCAAAACAATTCTCAGTCGACTAATACTCATATGATTTTGTCGATTAATCGATTAGTTGATTTCATCGACAGATCTGTAAAACTGAGTTTCTCCACAAAGAATCACACAAAAGCACCACTTTAAATCTTGTGTTTACCAGAGATGTGATCATTAGCTTCTTGGAAATAAGTCAATCGGCATGAAAAAGCATAAAAAATTACCAATTGACTAAGATTTGTTCAGTCGATTGGACAAAAAACAACCGGTTAGTCAACTAATGGACTAAGAGGGGGCAGCCCAAGAAAGTATTACTGTGGACGACATTAAGCAAACAGATGTGGGAGCCTGCAAGAGTCATTATGAACCGAAACCAGGATCAGGTTGCATGTTAAGTGTTCCATGCACGTGTAGATAGTAACAAAAATGACCATTAAGGTTTAAGAGATCACTAAGTGTTGTAATAATATAAACTAGAGACCATCTTGTGATGGGATCACACCAGCCACAACGCCAAATCAGACCCCTTCCCCCCTAAACCCCCCCCCCCCCCTTGCTTAGACCACGCCCATCTTCGAACATGGCCTTCATTTTGATCTCAACTACACACCTGTAAAGTTTCCTGACTGCATTGTGCACGGTTGTGACGCTATCGTGGTCACAAAATCTGTCCACAGACAGAAATAAACACCTGTCAAAGTACTCAAAACCTCCTCTGTGGTTGTTCCAGATACAGTAGGTGTATCCAGATTAACCACATTTTGCCAGGATGACACACACACACACACACACAAACACACACAGGCTCACAAGCTGAAAACAATACCAGTCACACGCTGTCACGGCTGGTAATTATTAAATGTAATCAGATGCGAGGACGGTAAATAATACATTGTAATTCTACACCCTCTTTTCTCAGGACTATGATGCCATGATCAAACTGGTGGAGACTCTGAACGACCTGCCCATGTGTGTGGTAGCAAAACATCAGAATATCAAGTTTCACTACATATTTGCTCTAAACAGGTAAACAGACGGCTCCTACTGCATTCATATTTTTTCTTTTACAAATTAACACAATTAAATTATTGAAATCTCCTATCTGGTTTCAGCTTAGTGTTTTTGTGCCATTCTCAGCCCGTAGCCTTTATTAGCATTGTATGTATACAATATATAAAGGGTTTTGTTAAAGCTCATCACTGCTAATATTATCAAATCTTCCAATACCAGGAGGAATCACCCCGGAGATCGTGCTAAAGCTTTGGATGAAATTCTGCCAGTAGTGGAGTCGGGGACAAAGGTGGCATCAGACGTCTTCTGCCTGTGTGGACGGATCTACAAAGACATCTTTATGAGCTCTGGGTTCAAGGATCATCGCAGCAGAGACCAGGCCTGCTATTGGTACAACCACTTTTTCTGGACTTACAAACTGGTCTCTGATGTTACTGATGTCCCCTATCTGTCAGTGCTCTGGTTTTATCAATCAGTGCTATTTCTATATTACTTTTCAGGTATGGAAGAGCTTTTGAGACGGAGCCGACTCTTCACTCGGGCATCAACAACGTGGTCCTCCTGATGGCAGCCGGACATGAATTTGACACTTCGATTGAGCTGCGCAAAATAGGTGCGTTCTGCTTTCTATATCAGAGAGAATCGATGACAAATGCCTGCTTTGATAATTTGGCGAGAATACAAGTTTATGGTCTACAGATTCAGTGTGTCATAAAGTTTATACTACTTATGCATTACAGTCGATGTTGTAGGGGTATAAACTAGGGCTGTCAATCGATTAAAATATTTAATCGCATGATTGTCCATAGTTAACGATTAACTATGGATTAATTGCAAATGAATCGCATATTTTTCAATTGTTAAAAATGTATATTAAAGGGAGATTTGTCAAGTATTTAACTCTCTTATCAACATGGGAGTGGGCAAATATGCTTGCTTTATGCAAATGTATGTATATATTTATCATTGGAAATCAATTAACAACACAAAACAATGACATATTGTCCAGAAACCCTCACAGGTACTGCATTTAGCATAGAAATATGCGCAGATCACAACATGTCAAACTCAAGCCCAACAGGCAACAACAGCTGTCAGTTTGTCAGTGTGCCGACTTGACTATGACTTGCCCAAAACTGCATGTGATTATCATAAAGTGGGCATATCTGTAAAGGGGAGACTCGTGGGTACCCATAGAACCCATTTTCATTCACATATCTTGAGGTTAGAGGTCAAGGGACCCCTTTGAAAATGGCGATGCCAGTTTTTCCTCGCCCAAAATTTATCATATGTTTGGAGTGATATTTAGCCTCCTTCACGAAAACCTAGTATGACCTGGATTCCTTAGGTTAGTAGTTAGTCAGTATCTTCATTCTAGCTTTAAAACTGAGCCCACTACAACCTAAAAATCGTAAAGTTGCGTTAAGGCGATTAAGAAATTAGTGGTGCTAAAACGAATTTGCGTTAACGCGTTATCGTGTTAACTTTGACAGCCCTAGTTTAAACCTTAGGCTTTGCTATGATGCAACCTATAATTTAAATTTTTAAGGTCACAGATCTGGTTAGATTTTAAATGTTTTTAAGATACAATGCAATATGCAGAAAACCAATCGTTTTACAACTAGTTTCATGTTGATCAGCTGTAAGTGCAAACTACTACATGTAGGAGAGTGTGATTCTACATGCAATACTTGAGCTGCATTTTACAATACACATCATTATGTTCTTTGGATTGATGCAAGTACATAATGGCCTTATAGATAAGGGTCATTGTAGTGTTACATCCCTGTTGGCTTATTCTGTGTCAGTAATGCACATAGTACAGTATGTATGCACATAACAGCCTTATATTGCTACATTGTTCCGGCTCAGCACCCTGGATGATGAATGAGCGACCATCATCTGTTGATGCACATATGAGCCTATTAGATCGGAACTCTATATGTGATTTTATATGAATTGTTTTGCTCTGTGTTATGTTATGCTGGTGTTCAGGTGTGACTCTCAGCACCCTGCTCGGTAGAAAGGGCAGTTTGGAGAAGATGAAGGACTACTGGGATGTCGGCTTCTACCTCGGAGCAAACATCCTCGCTAATGAAAGTCGGAAAGTCATCATGGCCTCTGATAAACTCTACAGACTCAAGGCCCCTATCTGGTGAGGCTGAAGCATCAGTTCTTGATTAGTAGTAATCAGGCAGATCAAAACAGTCATCATTAGGATGATTCATTGGTTTGATTTCGTTCTTATTTCCACGTTAATTTAATGTAGATTAATAAGTTTAGTGTTTCTTTCAGGTATGTGGCATCCATTATGGAGACGTACATCCTGTATCGTCAGTTTGCCAAGCTACCTGAGGTGAAGTCTCTCAAACAGGACACCATGGACTTCTGGATGGAGCTGCTTTTGCAGACCTGTAAACCAACTAACTCCACAGGCCGCTGCCCAGTAAGATGACACAGATAAACATGACACTAACCCTAACAATAATCAGAGTCTTCTCTGGAAATTAGTATCTGTTAATTGGGACCCAGCTCTATCCATTTCAATCTTAAGGTTAACATGTGCTACTGTAATATGGAGGGATCTGGTCAGGAAATAATAGAGAGAGCGAGACAATTTTGCCCTCCCGTTCCACATAAATTAATTTTCTACTTTTCAGGTGCTCATTCTGGAGCCCAGTAAAGTCCTCCAACCAGCTATTGTGTGTGTGAGCGAGGAGGACGAAAGTCGCACTGTCCAGTTGAAACACGTCACACCCTTAAAGGTATGTAGACCCTCTGTCTCCCCCGCACCCCCAGAGCCACCTTCTTATCTGAATACATATTTCTGAGTACCTCCCATACATACAGAATGCAGAATAAATTGCATAATAAAAGGAAGAGCCAACTTTTCTCAGATTGATTTATGGTTCAGTAAATGTTTACTCCGGTGAGGTTGTGGGTGTGTTCTTTGTGTGTGAACAAAATGACTTACTTCATACCTCAGGATTTTTTACTTTCTGTCTCTTGCACATCCTTGCATGCAAAGAAAAGCTGCTCTGTCGTGTCTAACACACTGTGTATTAGTCAAACTGTCTTTATCCCGTGTTTTAACTTCGTCCTTGATTCTACAGAAAGGATTACACCAGTGGACTTTCCCAGCCTCTGCAATTCGGGGAGTGAGGTAAAGTGGAGAATACAGCATGTGCTAACATCTCTCAAATATCTGCTCTGAGTTCTGGGTGTGTTCAAGCCTGCAGCAGAGCCACAAGACCCAAAACACAAAGGTTGTCTGGGAAACCTTGGCTGTCGTTCAGATTTTGTTCTGTCAATAAGGTTTCAGGCTTTGCTTCTTTGTTGTTTGTGGTCTTTTTGTTGATTCCCTGGTTACTGATCAGTGTTACTGTGTACTTTAGCCTTGTCCTGTCTGCTGATTTGCCACTTGGGCAATTTTCAGCAAAGACCCAAAACAGTCAGCTTTATCACTTTATCAGATAGTATTATGTTTGGAGTAAGACAACACCTTTTTTCTTTGGTGCAGGGCCTTGTTCATCAGCATTTACTGAATTAATCAATTCCCCCTGTTTGTTTACTTAACGCTGATAACCCCTTTGTAATGCAAACATTAGCCGTTGGTTCCCTGGAACAGAGAAGGGGTTGATAGATACAGTCTGCTTTAATCTTTAATCTCTTAATCTTGTCTCTATGTTCAGCAGAATACTGTATACCGTATAGTTACAGTTATTTTTCCCTCTAAAGTGCTTCAAAGATTGATGAGCGGAGCTGCTTCCTGTATGTCCACTACAACTCAGATGACTTCCAGCTCTGCTTCCCCTCTGAGCTTCACTGTAAAGGGTGAGTGACTAATACATTGGCAAAGATACAGCGGGGCAGAGTGTGTGTGTGTTTAGAGCGTGTGTGGGAGGCAGTTGGAATGACATGCTCACTGACCAACTGACTGGCTAGATAGAGACCAAAGCCCTGTTTCCACGGAAGGGACTTTACACTGGAACTAAGAAACTGAAAGAACTGAGGAACTCATTGCGTTCGACTGCAGGGACCAGGGTCGAGATTAAGTTCTGGGGACCTTTTACAGAGACTTTTTACCCCAAAAAAGGCCTTGGTCGAGGGGTAGTACTTAAGTAGTTTGCAGGAATGACTGTTGCTGATTGGTCAAACACACACACCCCGCAGGAATGCTTCAACTGCGCAACTTCATTCATAAAACAAGGAAGTACTCTAGTATCGATTTAGGAGCATTTTAGACGAGGGAAGAGCATTTATCTTTGTTTGATAACGTTAAAAGTAAATTTCTGCTATCGCCTCAAGAATAATTAAAAAAGACAGAGAAAAGGAGAGAGAGAGATCTAGAAAGCTGAGAAGGCGAGCGATAGAAAAGAGAGAGACAGTGCGGCAGTTATGTGAATGACAGAAAGAAGGTTATTTTCTAATTGTTCAATGGCGGTTACGTTCTAAAACACAAATAACTAACCCTCAAACACTCAACAGATGATTTACTGTGGAGACAGACGCTCTTAAGTTTAATTTTCCTCTGCTGCATTTCATTCATCACATCCAGTGTGCATCAATAAATACTATGCGGCAGTAAATATCGTCACAGTGAGACAAAACTTTTTTTTTTTCCAGGATGTTTTTTACATGAAATGGGCAGGCACACTGAACTGAATGCCGCAGAGTGTTTACTGCTGTGATCACCAGCAGCCCTCGTCCCATGTCATGATGCTTTTTCATACGTCAGCGAACTAATTTGCGCAATCTTCACAGGTCTTTAGACCGGGCTGGAAACGCAGACAACAGTGGTATTGAAGGAACCGTTTAGATCCTTGAAAAGTAATTCCAAGGACTAAAAAGTCCCGGAAACCTTTGGTGGAAACCCAGCTAAACAGACCATCATTACAGGGTGCAGGAAGATAATAAGAGGTCAGGCAAGTAGGCACACTAGCTTTTCAGACTGTCTAGTAGGTGGCATGAAGAAATGAGTGTCATGCTATCACATTGTATGAGTCATATTTCCTGTATTGCCCTATATGAAATTCCCCTAGGACAGATTTTTTCACTCTGACATAAAGAGTCGGTTGACCCAAATCACAATAAATGACATTTCCTTCTAACCTCTTGTGGTATCTACCACTGCAGGTAGATTCAGTTTCATGAAACCTCTGCTGCCAAAATAATGGAATTGAACTCAAAGCACTCCTAAATCCTGAGGCAATAGAGTGCTACAGGAACGAGTCCTAAAACCCGGAAAGGAGTTAGCATTTTAGCACTTCCGGTTCCCTCGCTTAGAAGTCAATGGGTTTTTAGTTAGACTACACACCTGTACACTTGTGACTGCATTTTGCACGGTTGCGACGCTATCACGTTGACAAAAACTTCCCGCAGACAATCGGACAGACATATAAACACCTGGTAAAGTACTCAAAACTTTCTCTGTGGTGGTTCCTGCTACAGTAGGTGTGTCCAGGACCACATTTTGCCATGATGACACACACACACACACACACTAAGAATCACAAGGTGAAAACAATACCAGCCAAATGCTGTCACGGCTGGTAATAACCATTGGTTGTACCCCATGACCTATTACACACTCCTTGTCGAGGCGTCTAAGTATTATAAACATGTGTTTGCCTCAGAGCTTGTTTTCTGCAAAAATCCAAAAACCAATGGAAAAATCCCATTGGCAAGGGAACCCAGGGCGATGCTAGCTTCCTGGTTGGCCCACAAAAATACATCATCCTTGGAGCACTCAGCACTTACTGAGGACTGTCGACAATTTTCCTTGGAACTTCCTATCAAAGAAATGGAAGTAAAACTGAAGCTATCTGCATGGCTGCATACTACTTGGAGAAAGTAGGGAAATATTATTGGAAATGTTTTTTGTGTGATTTGGGTCAAATGATCCCTTAAAGGGACTATATGTAACTTATTACGCGCATAAATCATACCGGGTCGGTGTCCCATGCGCGCTCGTGTGTGGGTACGCGAGCGCGCAGACTCCAACACAAGGCTCCTGCCTGCTTGCACACCGCGCTCGTTCTCATCCGCTCGGCTCGCTCCAACTCCACGTGCAGGCGCGCACACTACACACTGCAAAATAATTAGTTTAGCTCTGAGAATATCTAGTGAATGTGCAGTGGACGTTTGTGCAGAAATAAATGCTGCCGCTCCTCCAGACCAACAGAGGTTTCCCGTGTCTTGTGAAGTGACGGGGCTCCGCAGCGAGTTACGATACTGCTCCGAGCGGGTGTCGGTGTCTCCCCCCCCCCGACCGGGTGTCGGTGTCTCTCCCCCCCCTCCGTTCCCTCCGGGTCGGCAGGCTGAAGCAGGAAAAGCCAACACTAGGATCAGCATTGATTCATGGAGAGACCTTCGTCTGGTCAGCTAACATTACTGCCAAGCAGGTGAAATATAGAGTGATATTGTGTGTTAGCTGACGTGTGTCGCCCCACTGTTTAGACCGGTGCTCGTTCATGTCTATGTAGAGCGAGCACAAGCGCGAGTGCGAGCAACAGGACGCTGACATTGCGGCCACAGGTGTCGCTGTTAACAAGCAATTTCTGATTCTTACATATAGTCCCTTTAAAGGTTCCCTGTGTCGTTTTCTTGTAAACAAACAAAAGTTATGTTTACATTCAGGGTTTCTCACCAATATGCATTGAGTGTATTCTTGAGGTCTAACAAACGGATTGAGTGCATTTCCTTCCCCATAGAACATTTGCAAAGCCAACTTTAAAAAAATATTCTAAATTATTGTATACATACACTTATGTTTTGTTGCTAGCAGTCTTCTTTTTCACTGCCATTGTTGACGCAGTGTTTCTTTGTGCATTACCACCGGCAACTGCCGATGATGGGAATAGTGTGAAGCCACGACAGGACTGTGTATCTTGTCGACCACATGCTCACACTCGTGCATGTACGTCTCATAGACTGTTTATAAGAAGTGGATGTAGTCACCGTAACATCACCCATTGGTTTGTGGACTACGGTTTTGAAGACTCAAGTTCGGAATTTTGGCGGTCTTGTCTACAAGGTAACCCATGAGTTAGGAAACTCTCGCAAGATGGTTAAGGTTAGGCATTGATCTTGAAAAGTTAAGGTTAGGTTAGTCGGGCAGCGAGTCTCGTGTGAGTTTTTGCAAGTATTTGCCAGATTTCGCAATTTGCGGGTTATCTTTTAGGCGCAACCCATTTTCGTCGCCATCTTGGTTTTTGCCCGTCACCATCTTGTTTATTTGCAACCAGAAGTGACACAAGAGGGTGGAGCTAACTACAACCGAACACTGAATAAGACATTTTTAGACAACCAAAAAGGTTAAAATTAGCTTTCATGAACTGAAAACACACTGTGGAAGGGTTAAAGTCAAAAACACGGACTACACCAAGACCGGACAACGCCGTAGTAGCGACCTGTCAATCACAAGGTAGCCACGCCCTGAAGCTTACCCTGCTTTATGGTCCATTTGACTCTAAATGGGACCATAATTTACTAAATGAACATCATGCTGTATTGAAGAAGACTTGAAACTAGCGATTGAGACGATAAACTCATGTTTACAATGTTTACTGAGGTAATAAATCAAGTGAGAAGTAGGGTCATTTTCTCATAGACTTCTATACAATCAGACTTCATTTTGCAACCAGAGGAGTCGCCCCCTGCTGGCTATTAGAAAGAATGCAAGTTTAAGGCACTTCTGCATTGGCTTCACTTTTCAGACCCGGAGGTTGCCACCTAGTGCGTCTTCATGTGCACTATTTAAGCAAAATGGGGAACCACTCGTGAGAACGTCGCCTTGTGGTAAAAGCCTCCACAGTGAACTCTGTTGATTCTATTCACAAAGATGATGTTTTCTTCCACATACTGGCCTTTTATGGGTAAATTATTTGGCAAAAGTCTAAAGGCGCGTCCGATGACGTTAGTATTATCTTTACTTTACTTTACTTAAACTTTATTTAACCACATGCTCCTTTAAGACCATATTCTCATGTACAATAATGTCTCCTCACACTGTTCTCTCACTAGTTTCTGCGAGATGGTAAACTCTCTGCTTCAGCTGGCCGAACACCCTGCCCAGGACCTGAACCATCTAGCCGAGGGAATACTAGAGGTCAGTCACAGTCCTCCACTCCTCTGACCCAGTGCTCTATTTTAGGTCTCACTTGCCTCAACAAGTGGAAAACAACTGCGGTTGCTGGGTGGAAATCAAATTTTCAACAAGAGAAACATTCCCTTAACATAGTGTCACGTCTTCCATGTAATTTTGCATTGTGTGTAGTATCTCTTTGTGTAAAGAAACATATAATATTTAATTTTATATTTATTCTCAGAACTCTTGACTTTGTTGCTCTCATGTCAGAAGTCTCTGAATGAAACGTCTGTTCTCTTCACGTTTCTCTCTTCTGCTTGTGAAATTCCTCACAATTCCTCTGACGCTCATACTTTCTGATTCATGCTGTCTTCATTTCTCTCTACAGTACATCTATGAGACCAATGAGAGTCGCGATAAGGTGATTCTGGGTAAAGGGACGTACGGCGTGGTGTACGCTGGGAGGGACCTGAGTAACCAAATACGCATCGCCATCAAGGAAATCCCCGAGAAGGACAGCTCGTATGAGAAACCAACACTCACACTGTTTTTTTTCCTTCAGAGTCATTCCTTACTGGGAGACACTAGGCTGCACTGTTTCTCACAAGAATTCTTTCCTCCATGATAACCTTAATGGGAAATGATTTGGCAGAGATACCACTCACTGGCACGCTCTGGATCCCCAGTGCTCTTTAGGAATCTTGAGGGAGATTGATGAGTGTTTAGACTTTTCATTCTTTGTTTGTTACTCTATAATCGGCACAAAGAGCTTCGGCCCGCACCGCAATGTCATGTGGAAATAAAGGATTCTATCAAAGGAAATGTGATATTTAAATCACTTTTTAAGCATTTGTTGTGTCCAAGACACTGCACAGTACCTGTGCTGGTTTTTGGGATGATCCAGATCCAACAAAATAGAGAAAGTCCTGTTAACTGAAGTGAGACGGAGAGGGAGAGAGAAAGAAAACACTTTTAGTGTGGTGCAATAGCAGCTGTCATGTGACATAATGTATAAAGCTTTAACCTCCCCTCAGCCATTTCATTTATTTACTTAAATGCAAACCTGATAATTGTTCGACCCTGCTACAGTCATTTCTACCAACTATATACCAATGGAGGTTTGTGAAAAACATTATTTGACTTTTAGTTATGAATCTCCCAGACTTTTTCATGTTCCTTCTGACCAATATTAAAAGGGTTTATTTGGAGTTCTGAGGTTTGGAGACACCAGGTTTGGCATACACAGTGTTTTATCCTGTGATTTCAGTGTGTAGATTTTGTTTGTATATGCACCGGTGGACATGATAAATTGCCCTCTAGGGTGCCCTTCCTGTGGGGAAAACGTGATAAAGTGCCCTCTAGGGTGCCTTTAAAATGGTGAAAACATGATAAAGTGCCGTCTTGGGTGCCTTCAAAATGGAGAAAACGTGTTAAAGTGCCCCCTAGGGCGCCCATCCAGTAGAGAAAATGTGATGCATTGCACTAATAGGTGCCCTTAAATGGAGAAAATGTGATGCAGTGCCATATAGGCTGCCCTACATGCTAGAAAGCTTTCTGCACGCTGGCGCCCCTTTTTATTTTTTTCTCCCCTGCCCCTCAGACAGCCTGAGTCCGCCACTGTATATATGAGTGTGTGTGTTTGTTTGTCCAGCCCACAGGATTTCTGCGTGTTTTAAAACAACAAACTATCATATGGGACGTTGTATTGTTGACATTGTAAAATAAGGAAAACCTCACAGTCACACTCTTATGTTCCTCTGTCTCTCCCAGGTACTCCCAGCCCCTCCATGAGGAGATAGCTCTGCACAAGAGGCTAAAACACAGAAATATCGTCCAGTACCTGGGCTCCGTCAGTCAGGACGGATTCATCAAGATCTTCATGGAGGAAGTACCTGGAGGTATGAATCCTTAAACTTAAACTTTGAATACTTTTAGCTTCAAAGAGCAGTAGAGGACAACTGTCCATTAGTTGACGGACATACTGGGCCTTCAAATGAAACTCGTGAGCTCGTGTTTACAACATGGGAAGTCGTGTACACGATATGCTTGGCGTTCAAGTGGTTAAGTGGAGAACACTGCTGCTAAGCAATGGAAATATTAACGTTACTGTCGGCGTCCAGAGGCCACAGAGGGTAACAATTTAGCAAGCTAGCAAGTGGGTAACATAATGCAATAAATGCAAAGGCATAATGACAGAGGAAAAAGATGAGGCCGTTGAGAATATCAACATTTTCTTCAGACATATTATAAAATTACGAAGAAAAACAATATACGACTAAAGTTGCGATATATTAACTTATTATGCACCGAAAAATGAACTTCCATGGCCTCCACCATTTCTGACAACGTCAACAAACACGTCACAACTCGTGAACTCTGAGCTTTCAGAAACTTTCCACTTAGGAGGTTGTGAATAACACAAGAGGGGGGCGTTCATATGGTTTCTTTTCTCGTGAACTGGCTATAAAATATATAAAATAAGTTATTAAACATTGTTTAACTTCTCAAATTAGTATGCTGTATAAAACTTAAAAACATTGCATTCAAAAACAGGAAAGTGTCTAGAATTGTCTGAGGGTGTGCAAATTAGTTGTTGGCTACATTCAATCAAAAATCTTGTAGACCAACTTTACACAGTGTGATAGTTTCGATTCTGTTTTATTTTTATGCATTCACATCTGCTTATACAATTACTGATGCCTTTTCACTTTTATTTTACACCCGTACTTCAGTGTTGCACTCTGTTTTCATGTAATCTACAAACTAATAGTTATACATTGGCAAATTAGTGTTAGGTCACAATGAAAAAATGTTCTTTGAAACTTTCACTGGAATGAAACGGACTTCCAAAGAAGTTATGCCTGGCTTCCTTGGGAGTGCCGACATAAGGAAGCCCTGCCCCTGGCTGCTTTCAAGTCAGCATTTCCCAAGTTACTTTGTGGCATTGTTACAGGATGATGCCTTTATTTAGCATCAAGGAAGTGAGCATCTGCCTTGTGTTCAGATTTGTCAGTGGATGTGTGATTGCGTAACATATACTGGAAGCCAGTTTCAAGAATTTGGGTGGTTGCAACATCCTGTTCATTAAAGAAAAATCTCTTGAGACGATGGCGTGACTGTTAGAAAAACATCTGAAGATATGGGAACAATTCCAATCCATAGCATGCTTTGATATTGCTGCATGTAGCTGAGAAATAACTTTTGCAGCGTGACATAAACATTAGAAATTGTGTTTTGTTGTCATCTCTGCATTCGTGGATATGTGAGAAATGACATTTTCACAGCATGATTCTGTTCGTAAAGGAACAGTGCGTAGCAGATAGGGGGATCTATTGGCAGAAATGTAATATAATATTAATAAGTAGTGGTTTTTTTTGTGTATAATCACCTGAAAATAAGAATTGTTGTGTTTTCGTTACCTTAGAATGAGCCGTTTATATCAACATAGGGAGCGCGGCGGCTCCCATTTTTCTACAGTAGCCCAGAACGGACAAACCAAACACTGGCTCTAGATGGGGACATTCGCGTTTTTCGCATCGGCCATCGTAGTTCTCCTACACGCTTGGTACACGTGAGAAGTTTCAGTTGGTTGCAATCTGCAACCTCACCGCTGGATGGCGCCAAATCCTGCACACTGCACCTTTTAAAAATGAGAATTTGAAATGAAAAACAAAAAATTATATAATTTGCGATTTACTGCTTGTAGGAAGTTTGTCGTCTCTCCTGCGCTCCAAATGGGGTCCGCTGAAAGACAACGAGGCCACCATCATCTTCTACACCAAGCAGATCCTCGAGGGGCTGAAGTACCTTCATGACAATCAGATAGTCCACAGAGACATTAAGGTGAGCGGAGCACCCTTGGACTCTGGAGGAAAAATGGCAAATAATTATTCTACTTTCATCCTAGCTTTATGGTATACGTTTGTCGTGTTTGTGAAACATCTCAATGTGGGTAATCTGTCTTTGCTGCAGGGTGACAATGTATTGATCAACACTTATAGTGGAGTGTTAAAGATCTCTGACTTCGGAACCTCCAAACGATTGGCAGGGATCAACCCCTGTACTGAGACGTTTGCTGGTAAGATGCCGTTTATTTAAAAACATTTATGACTGTCTTGTTTCACACACGTTGATACATTTACAGACTACATTGTAAGAATATACTGTATTTTTATCTGTGAACTGTTTGCAGTAGTTGCATTTGAATCACTTTTACGGTTATTTTTCAATAGGAACTCTCCAGTACATGGCCCCAGAGATTATAGACCAAGGGCCTCGGGGTTATGGGAAGCCGGCTGATATCTGGTCCCTCGGGTGCACTATTATAGAAATGGCAACGGGCAAAACACCCTTCCATGAGCTGGGAAGTCCTCAGGCAGCCATGTTCAAGGTAAATAAGGGAAAGTTGTATTTCAGGTCGATGTTGATGCATGCAGATTGTGGTGTTTTCATAAAAAGAAAGTTCTACATTTTAGTGAGTAAAAATCATAAAAGTCACTCTTTATGGGTTTGGACTGAAATAGCTTAATAACTATTTGATGGTAAAAAATGTGATAGGGTAGCACATCCCAGATTTCAAAATCAAGGAGGACAAAATATTAACATTTCACTTGTTTAATTGGCTCACATCACAATAGACATACGCTTACGCGTTTCGGCACGGAGTCTTCTTCAGAGCGTGTGAAGTATACAGATTCAGTTCAATAATATACACAAGGGCAGAGTTAACACACAGCTGGGAGTTGGATCCAGTTATTTGGGAACCAATCACTTTTCTTATCACATGGCTCTAGATACAGGGACCAATCACAGGCATAGCCTATAGTTAAATCTGTTCCAAACCCCATTACATACAATGTTGAGCTCCACAAAACACTGTTCCTGGCCATTATTGGTTCACTATTAAGACCATACACTAGATGGCAATAGGGGGACACTTGAATAAACCTCATTCATTTTTAATTATGGGCTAGTCTTACGGACGATCCGGTATCACCAAGTGGTCAGTGGTCACCTCCGTAGTCTGTAGGTTGCAAAAGACTACAAATAGTCCTAACCTAAAAAGCATTTTAAGCTGAAATCATCATTCAGTCCATTTGGTGTCATAGTGTTCAGTGTGTATATGCAAAACATTTCCCTCTGGGCCAGTTTCTTTAAAATATCACCTCCTCTAGTGGGCACCGTGACTCTTTCAATCCCACAGAATTTTAATGAAGAGGTTGAACCGTGGTTTGCTTCAGCATAATGTTTTGCAATTGCATAAACCATATTGCCTGTGCGGATTGCAGTTTTGTGCTCAGATATTCGTTGTTTAAGGGGTCGTTTGGTTTGTCCAACATATGCTAGACCGCAGGGACATAGATTGACTTGGATGTTGATGTCAGTGCTGTTTACAAGTCAGATGTTACCATAACATGAACACAACATCAGTCCAGCCTCACAGAGCCACTGGCGTGGCTGTATCTTGTTGAACAACTTCTGTCTTTTCTCTTTTTAAAACACACAGTCTCAAATTAAAGTTGTTTAAATTAACATAAACGTTTTTCCTTTAAACAATCCCATCAAGGTGGGCATGTTTAAGATCCACCCCAAGGTTCCAGAGTGCATGTCGGACGTGGCAAAGGTCTTCATCATGAACTGTTTCGTGCCGGACCCCGACGACAGAGCCACAGCCACGGACCTGCTGAAGGACACCTTCCTCAGGTCGTCCCCTAGGAAGAAGACCAGGACTCCGCAGGAATCAGAAACCAGAGACTACCTTTCTTCTGGTGAAGCTTCAGTACACCTCAAATCCACACGCTGCTCTCCTTTCTCACATACAGTATATGTTGTCAGTTTTTCATCAGCGAGTTTTTGTAAATAGCGTTCTGTTCCCATCACAAAATCCTCTATAATTTAGTTGCATCACATTTCTCTTGTATTCTTTCTTCTTCTGCTGTCCCCTTTCTTTTGTTGTTATTGCACATGTTATGACACTTGTGTGGTAAGTGTTGTTATGAAACCCGGTTAATGTCAGAGGTTTTGGACACTCTTATCTAACCACAATCTTGCCTGGTTTTGCAGCTGACTACCAACGCAGCCTGTCTGTGCCCATCTCCATCCTTGTGGAGGACACTGATTCGTTCGAGGGTTCGATCGACCTGTTCAGTTCCCTGGACCTCAGGAGGCACCAGACCACCATCATAGAGGACGAAAACTCGGAGAGCCCACCAAACACCGGCAGCTTCCTGTCGTGAGTTAGATTATTGCTCAACTGAACATAAAAACCTTATAATGTCTGCTTCTGCCACAGTTCTACAGGATCTTACATCAGTGGCAAACCACAGTGAGGTTTCAGTCAGACAGTCTTTTGAGGTTACATCCTGTGTAGGCATAAAACGGCTATCATGCTACTGTATCAAATGCCACAGTCTACAGACAACCATGTTTTACTTACATAATGAATTATCAATAGCCAAATCTTTAATTATTTTTGTGGGATTTCCATGTCAGAATCAGAATCACTTTGTATTCGCCAAGTACATACAGTACATACAAGGAATTTGTCTCCGGTTTTATGCATCTCTCTAAGCGTACTTACACAGAAATAGAAATAACAGCTAGGGATAAGGAAAACAAAGCTGGACAAATAAAGGTGAGGAATAGATAGGACTGTTATGTACACAAGAGGTGGAAAAAATTGGTATACATATAATTTAGGGCTGTCAATCGATCCATATATTTAATTGCATGATTGTCCATAGTTAATCGCAAATTAATCACACATTATTTACCTGTTCAAAATGTACATTAAAGGGATATTTATCAAGTACTTAATACTCTTATGAGTGGGCAAATACGCTTGCTTTATGCAAATGTATGTATATATTTATTATTGGAAATCAATTAACAACACAAAACAAATATTGTCCAGAAACCCTCACAGGTACTGCATTTAGCATAAAAAAATATGCTCAAATCATTACATGGCAAACTGAAGCCCAACAGGCAACAACAGCTGTCAGTGTGTCAGTGTGCTGACTTGACTATGACTTGCCCCAAAACTGCATGTGATTATCATAAAGTGGCCATGCCAGTTTTTCCTCACCAAAATTTAGTGTTTGGAGCGTTATTAACCTCCTTCATGACAAGCTAGTATGACATGGTTGGTACCAATGGATTCCTTCGTTTTTTTTTAGTTTCATGCGATGCCAGTTTCTTCACTTTAAAATTGAGCCCGCAAGTTGCGTTAATGCGTTAAAGAAATTAGTGGTGTTAAAACAAATTTGCATTAACGCGTTATTATCACGTTAACTTTGACAGCTCTAATATAAATATTTTATAAATATATATATAAATATATATATATAAAGCACCAATGACCAACAATAAAATAAGAATAAATTAAAAATGTCTATATAAAAGTCAAGTGTTCTTTAAGTGTAAACCATACAAATAGTGTAAAGAAATAAATACTGAACGGATATACATGGGCTGGATGATTATGTACAGTATGTACATGTATACATGTCTATATACTGTATGTACAGCATGTAGGATTTATATTGATAGTGACAGATGATATGTACATATTTTAAAAAGTTAGTGCATTAAAGAATGTGAGAATTATAATTATAATAGCAGCAGTGGATATTTTGTTGTTAGAGGGTTATGACTGATTAACTGTTCATCAGAGTGACGGCCTGAGGGAGGAAACTGCTCTTGTGTCTGGTTGTTTTGCCGTTCAGTGCTCTGTAGTGCCTCCCGGAGGGGACAAGCAATGACTTTCTCTACATTCCTTGTTTTTTCTCTTTGTCTGTTGATCTGGTGTGATTGATCTCTTTATTGCCCCCTACTGTCCAGAATACCAGATGACTCCCCATCAGGCATGAGCAGTCCAGCCGCAACAGATGAGAATATTGGTCTTTTTATGCTGAGAAAGGACAGCGAAAGGAGAGCCACACTGCACCGAATCCTCACTGACTTCATCAGCCTCGTCGTCTCTAATATACAGGAGTCTGTGCCTCAGGTGGGTGAAGAAAAGTCACAACAACACAGGTCAAAACATTGATAAATCTATTAAGTGCATGGCTTCCTACATAACATATACACTACATAGAACTTTCTATAAAACGTAAGGCATCTAACTAAAGCTAATTTGCAGTCTCTGTCTCTGGTTAGGCTTTTAAATTCAGGTATAAACAATTGAAATAAACAAATTCCAAAGACAGATTTAGAATACAAATAGCAGAACAATCGGCAAAGTCCTAGCTAATAGGCAAAGACATTATGTCCACATAATAAGCCCTGAATGTCTGGATCCCCTCTTAGTTAGATATTACACAGATTGTCCAGACATGTTGTTGCACTGTTGGCATTGCCAAAACCCAAAATTATGAAGCTCTGTGTGATCCAACAGCGGCATGGCATGAGTGTCTGCATTGAGTGCAAAGTTAATATTATAGTTGGCTTGCGAGTTAATAATCTAGAGCCTAAGGGCATTTCTGCCATTTTATTTTACACTGGGTTTGGCATTTGTTTTCCACTTAAAAGCTTTTATGTCTTATACATGGACGCATTTCCCTCAGAACAAAGAAAAAAAAATTAACCTTTGGCTGTTTCTCCATAATTTATTTCATGTCAAACAGTAACCTAAAATTAGATTTTTTTTCTTTGTGTGATGCAGGATTTTACAAAAATGTAGGATATAATAGCTGGGTTTTATTATATGAATTTAAATATCATACTGATTAAAAAGGTTAGAATCTGAAATGTTTTTGTGCACTTATTTCTTAGGTGTTTTAAGCAAAGTCTAATCCATAAAAACATGATACTAAGCTGTTTTCAATACAGTACAGCATTTTCCTTCATATACAGCAAAAAAAAAAGAAAGTGTAAGCTTTGACGGTTTCTCCCCAATTCATTTGATGTTAAATAGTAACCTAAAATTATAGATTTTTTTTCTTTGTGTGATGCAAGATTTTATGAAAATGTAACAGATCATAGCTGGGTTTTACTATAATCGATCTGGATCGATACATCAATTCAATGATCAACGATCCAATATCATCAATGCAAAGTGAAAACATATCATCATCTTTAAGATACACCTATGGCACGTCCGTGTCTCACTTTCCATCCAAGCGCACCTCCTTCCTACAGAGCCCAGTAAAAAAATTGTTAAATACTATTTTAGTTGCTTTTTGTGAGTTTATATAAATATAACTGATTGTGCTAAATAAGCATATCGATCGCAGGCCCCTGAATTGAATCAAAATCGTATCATGGCAGTTTCTGATATCAGCAAATATCAAACGTTAAAAAACAATATAATACCGTATTGTGATGAAACTTTTGACCTACACCCCTATTTTCAATACAGTACCACAGCTGTGACTTCAGAGGCTTAATATAGAGGAACAAAGGTTATTGGACATTAATATTACTGATAATATTATTAGTATCACACCTAAGAAGTTTGAATTGGACTATCCCTAATGAGCGGGAAAAGACTGTTACTATCCAAATGAAGAGTACTTTTGTGACATAAATAAGTCTTTAAGTACTTCCAAATTGAGAACTGTACTGTACTGCCTTCATAAAACTGCCTGGTATTTATTGATTTGTATGCAAACACACACAATTTTAATGGTGCCCTCTGATGATGCTGTTTTACTTTGTTTTACAGAAAACTTAGCAGGACCTAAGTTATTACGGGGCATGTAGAAGTGCTGTATCCACATTTATCCACTCTTTTTCTCTCTCTTAAAAGCATGGTGAGGGATCATCGCTTACTGCAGACCACATCACTGAGCTCATTCGCTGCCTGCGAGACAACATCCACTCCCCGGACAGGAAGCAGCTGACCAGCAGCCTGCTGGAACTTCGAGCCAGGCTGCTCACTGACGCGGTGTCACTCAACAGCCTGCAGGCGGTGCTGTTCAGCTTTCAAGATGCAGTAAGTTACTTCAGAGTCTACACACAGATTTTTGCTGGTGATTACGCTCATAGATATAAAACAGTAGATGTGACGTTGTTCTAATGACTTGCCATTCCAGTATGGAACCATATGGTGGCCATCTTACCTGGATCCGGTTTTAAACTTGTTGTAATTGGAACCTATGGTGAAAGAGGCTTATGTTGTCCTTATAATCCTTGTATTTTTCTAACAATACACCAATACTGTTTTTGTATTATACTAAGTAATGAGTATAAGGCAACTGTGTCTGTCAAAATTAACCAAAAAAAACAATATTTTGTTTTATACACGTATCTATTTTTTCACCTACTTGTATGTACACAATAGTTAATGCTTCTGCTGACCTAACTTAGTTTTCTACCTAGCTTTTTACCAGCTGCGACACCGCTGCAGGTATTGTTTTCACCTTGTGAGTCTGTGTGTGTGTGTGTCATCATGGTAAAATGTGGTGGAGACACCTACTGTAGCGGGAACTATCACAGAGGAGGTTTTGAGTACTTTGACGTGATTTTGATTATTATAGCTAATCATGCTTTCAATCATGAAGATAATTTCATAATTGTGCATTTATATTGCAGACAATGATTTTATTTTTTCAATTTTGCCTGAAGTTAATATATGAGAACTTTCTTTGGTATTCTGAATGGCTAATATACCACATTAAGCAACATCTTTTATCCTAAATACATCCAGTGTTATGTCCTATAGGCAGGCAATTACAATCAGTAACCTCCTGTTTTGCCGTTTTTTCCGGCTTGGTGTTTGTTTTCATGCTGAGAGGAGAGGTTGAAGAGCCTTGCTAACTGTAAATGAGGAGTTAGATGATGAAGTAAGTTTTGTTTGGAAAGGCTAATGCCTTCAGCAGAACTTCTGATGGACTCGTCTCAATTGTCTTTCATTCTCATCGCAAGGTAGCGTTATGGACATTAATTTATGATGATAATGCGGAGAAATCGTGGGAATTCAGAAAAATTGCTAGCTTGACCTGACCTGTACTGAAATACAAATCTCTTTTCTCCTGATCAAGACATAGATTATTTTTTATTTGCTTTAATGAAAGGAAATTAATGTAAAGGCATGAGGTGAGCTGACAGCAAGTGATGTTGTATATCTATGATTACGCTGCTCTCAGCTACAGGCTTAGTGAGATTTCTCTCATGTTAAACTATCTGCTCCGTACGCAGGTGAAGAAGGTGTTGAGGCAACAGCAAGTGAAACCTCACTGGATGTTTGCTCTGGACAATCTGCTGAGACAGGCAGTACAAGACGCCATCACTGTGCTCCTACCAGGTAGAGTGTCATCTTATACTGTATACGTTCAATAGATTGGTATTCCTGTTGTTTATTTATTAATAATGTGTCTATGCTTCTTCCATTCTTACCCACCACCCCCCTCTCAGAGCTGAAGCGCCAGCTGCAGTCCTCATTTGAGACAGAGGACAACCCTCCTGAGGATCAGTATGCTGACCCAGACACTCCTGTAGTTATCGTCCCTGACCAGCCGTTTGCGCCAGCGGACGCGCAGCAGACAGCATTCATCAATGAGATCCTGCCAACAGCGAGCCCCAACTCCCCTCCAGAGCTCATCCTCAACAGCAACTGTCCCCTCAGTGAGAACCTGAGAGACCTACGGCTAGAGACCAGCAGGTAGCATTTAGTTGTTTTCTTTATCGTGAAGCTTTCGTGTTCGTGACACATCTCACAGTTATTTTGAATGGATTTGAGACAACAGCAGTTTGCATTATTGACATGTCTGTGAAGTGTTTAGTTTTCAAAGATACATAAACTGATATTTGGATTTTAAATTAAGTGTTTTTCCCTGGAAAAATACAAATACCTCCAACACTGGCATCTCTGGTAGACAATGCTTAGTGATTAACCCTAGGAGACCCATTTAGACCTGTTTTTGTCTTTTTTTAGGGGAGACAGGGGGTCTTTAGGGGGAGATAGCAGATCAACAATATATGTCACATAGAAGTTGTGTACCTCATCCGAAAGCTGGGAACCTGAAGATTTTGAAAGATTTGGAAATTTCTGCAAGAATTGCATTTTTCGGCAATTGGATGGCGAGCACCTCTTTAGCCATCCATTCTCTGAATGCCCTAGGTCTCTTGTTTGTGGCTGTAAAGTTTCATGAGGCTGTGATTATCCTAGAGGTCACCACAGGTCATTTTATACAGTGACGTCAAGTTTAAAAAAAATACAAACACATTTATACTGCATGCAAAAAACTGCATGTAAAGGGGACACTCGTGGGTACCCCTAGAACCAATTTTCATTCAGATATCTTGAGGTCAGAGGTCAAGGGACCCCCTGTGAAAATGCCAGTTTTTCGAAACCAAGATTTAGCCTAAATTTGGAGTGTTATTTAACCTCCTTCCCGACAAGCTAGCATGACATGGCTGGTACCAATGGATTCCTTAAGTTTTTTAGTTCATGTAATACCAGTACCCTCACTAGCTCTGAGCCTGCTACAGCCTCTGGAAAGATAGTGTAAGTCGGTCTGGATTGCGGTGATCCAGCAGGTGTCAGAGGGTTAATAGGATTTTTGAGTTGCCTGCTTTCTGCTGAGTAATGATGGATGTTTGTGTTTCAGACTGCTGAGTCAACTGAATGAGAAGGAGAGAGAGTATCAGGAGCTACTGAGGAACTCTGTCCAGAGGAAGCAGGAGCAGATAGATGCACTGAGGAAAGCAGCGGTCACTGAAGGTAACCTCACAGTTTGTTACATCCGGGTGAGTTTGATTGTGTAAGAAAAAGTTGCAAGTTTAACTTAATGCAATACTTATAATACATGTCGTATGGATGTTGAGAGAATTATGGGTCAAGGAGAGGAGGTAAAGCAACTACATTGTAGGAAAAATCCACAGTCCTCGTTCTGGTTAAAAAGGCATTCTTAAGTTTAGCCAAAGCTAATATGAGGCTGGAGCAGTCTGAACTAGCCAAAGCAAGTCGGCATCTTTGATTTGATAGTCACATGTAGGTGATTACCAGCCGCGACAGCGACGCTTATATTGTTTTCACCTTGTTAGTCTGTGTGTGAGTCATCATGGCAAAATGTGGTCCTGGAGACACCTACTGTAGCGGGAACTACCACAGAGGCGGGTTTGAGTTTTGTGGTTGCGATAGTGTCACAAGCGTGTAAGATGCAGTCACGAATCTTTACAGGTGTGTAGCTGAGATCAAAATGAAGGCAATGTTCGAAGATGGGTGTGGTCCGAGCAAGAGCGCCGGAAGTAGAGGGGCAGGAAGTGGGAAAGGGGCCATTGCCGTATCCCTCCACTGTGATTCAGCGAGGAAACCATGGATATAAAACATCTATATATCTATGAAGGAAACACTGTCCAGGGAAACACAAATTGGGATATTTTATACTAAAAAAGACTGCAATTTTGAAATATGCCCACTCAATATCTCATCTTGAATCACAATCAGTTTTATTTATTTTATGTATACATATGAGGATTTTGATTCTGTTGTTTGTTGCTCTCAATTTTCTCACACAGTTCCAAGAACAATTTTCCAGAAGATAGATAGAATAGACATAAAGCTTAAAACACAGACAAACTAGAGACCATCTTGTGATGGGATCACACCAGCCATGACACAAAATTGGGCCAGAGGTGTAAAGTGTAAAGGGGCAATGGCCCCTTCCCCACTTCCTACCCTACGGGTTGCGACGCTATATCGGTGACAACATCTGTCCACAGACAGACAGACAGACATATAAACACATGGCAAAGTTCTCAAAACCTCCTCTGTGATAGTTCCACGCTACAGTAGGTGCCTCCAGGACCACATTTTACCATGATGACACACACACACAGACTCACAGGGTGAAAACAATACCTGAAGCGCTGTCGCAGCTGGTAAAAAGCTAGGTAGAAAACTAAGAACATAAGCATTAACAATTGTGTACATATAAGTAGGTAAAAAAATAGATGCGTGCATAAATATATAAGTAAATATATAAGTGAAAAATAACCGACAACATACAATGTCTATATACAAGTCAAGTGTTTCTGTAAAGTGCAAACAAAAATACAAGGGTACAGAGTGCAAAGAGTGCTGGAATATATATTGAATGTTTAATGTAATAGGTTACTTTATATACATGAAGTGGCTGGTTATGTACAGTATGTATAAGTCTATATACAGTATATACAGCGTGCTTAGATTTATGTTTGACAATTATGCCATCCTTTGGATGGTTGTCACATAGTCTTCTCAAATAGTCTTTCTGCCGGTAGCTTTGACTGTTGAAACCTACCCATCCAGTACTCCGAACAAACATTCAAGAATATTTGTATATTCTAATTGATCTGGGTCAGGTGTCATCATCAAACCTCTGAATCCAGGTAAGGTCTGTTTGTTATGATTCTCCGCTCTTGTGATATTTGGTTAAGAAAATATACCAAATTAAAATGGAGGATAGTCAGTACAAGTTGATAGATCATTTTGCTATTTCAGGCATCTGAAGTAGAATCACGTGAGGCGTGAATTAGCTAAGAGTTGGTAAGAGCTCAGCCTATTGTCCGATGATTAACCGCACAAGCTGCGGCATGACCAGTATTGCATCAAGGGACCAAGCCCTCTCTGGAGTATCAATACACTCAGTGATTCTCATCACTGTTTCCTAACACTTGAACCAGTCAATCCCCACCACGCCTCAGCTTCAGGCTCTGGATTTCTGCCCGACTGGTTCTTGTAAGCGGCGTAGATCCTCAGCTAATGTGCTCCAACTTGACTTTTCAGTTGGGATAATGATTATTCAGTCTGTCTGCGGAATCACGATAAGTGTTTTTGTTGTGTGGAACGTTAACACCACGAGATACAGTATGTCTATAATTTTCACCAGCCAGTCTGAACGGTTGTAATCTCTGTTACATTATAGATGGTGGATTGGCAACACAGAAAGGCTCTAATCCAGAAGTGAAGGCCTTGGTGCGCTGGCTCAAGTCTGTCCCTGTAGATCAAGACACTATCAACAAGGTAAACTCAGCTTTTTTCTTTGTTTTTCTACTCCTGCTGCAGGCTGTTTGGTATTACTCATCTATCCACCGTTAATCCAAACCTGTGTGATCCTGTTTTCTAGTTGCTCTCTCATGAGTTCACCTTGGACTGTCTGTTCTTCATGGCCTCCAGGGATGACTTGATGTACTGCGGAATAAGGTGAGCTGCCTCCGCACATCACCCTCACACCATCTGTCCATGCAGAAACATAGGAGGGGATCGCCCTCAGAGGCAGTGGTGTAGAAAAGTCCTCGTTAGTTTGAGTTTCTTCAAAAAATCCCCGGTGGTGTTTGAGATGGCTCGTTGGTAACAAATCTGTCCAAAATTGCTGTTTCAGAGGGGGCATGCTATGTAGAATCTGGGCAGCCATCGCAGTTCGCAGGAAGACCCAGCTCAGCACGCACAATGAGGACAGCGAGGACACTCTTCTTTAATGGCTGCTGATGTTGTGCATCGAAGGACAGATTTATTGACAGGCTGGTCCTGTGTCATCCGGAGGAAGCGAGGCAGTGCTGAACCGAACTGATGTAAAGCAGGATGGATTTTAGTTACCTTGTTGGACTGTGAATGTATTTTTCTTTAAAGTTACTGACCTCTTCTTCCAGTTGTAGTGCATGTAAGGCAGAATGCAAAAAATAAATTTTTGTTACATTTTCTCAGGGCTTTGGCAAGTGGGACAACAGTTATGCCTTCATAAAAAAACTGCCTACAGAGTATATTGGTTTGTCTGCAAACAAACATGATACTGTATATACAATATTAGGGCTGTCAAAGTTAACGCGATAATAACATGTTAACGCAAATTTGTTTTAACGCTACTGATTTCTTTTGGAGGTTGTAGAGGGCTCAGTTTTAAAGCTAGAGTAAAGATACATATATATATATAAATGTGTATATACATAATGGTGCCTTATGATGATACCTGTTTTTCTGAAAACTTAGCAGGACCTAAGTTATTAAGCACATACTGTATTTAAGATAGATGTCTCTGCATTCTGGGGAAAAAGGCGGATCATTTGTACTGTATATGCTGTTAGAACTCATTCAGATAATAAACAGGAACCTTAAATCTCTCAGACCGTCTTGTTATCTGCATGCAGCCGTTTGTTTGGAGCAGAGAGCGAGTGACGTATCGGCTGGAAGAAGTGATGAAGTGGTGAAGAGTCTTAAAATTCCACACGTGTTCCCTCATCTGTTTGCACGATGTTGACATCTCCTTAGAAACAGCGACATGGGCTTTGCCTGCGTGTCTACGTGTCTATGGTATGTGTGTGTTTTATTTATTATTTAGCTGCGCTTCTGTGTAGGTCTGCTGTCTGAGTTTTAGATCATTTTGGCTCGTCCTCACTTCTTCGAGGCACGAGTTAAGTGTGTGGACTTTAGAAGCTGGGTTTTATAAGGAATGGAAATAAAAAGGGAGGAGGGAAAGATCAGGATCAGAGCATTAGGGGATAGAGGAGTAGGCGAAAACATTTCACACATATAAAAAGACATTTGTGCACTGATTAGTTTTTTTCCAGTGTGTCATCATTGCCTAGTAGTCTCAGTGGTCCTGTGTGAGATCAGAGGATGTTCATTATTTTTGATAAGCTCAACAGAGGCTTGTTAAATGACATATGCGTGTCTAGCACTAGTGCTCCATCAATACGGATATGACTTCACTGAGAGACTGGGCTTGGCCCCTAATTACCACGGCACTCACTATTATAGATAATAGTAATGTCATATTCATAATTTTGTTTTGAACAATTGGCTGTAACAGTCACTTTAAAGGGTGTGTTCCTATTCCTTTTACATGGCCTTGTGTGACCCGGTGTGCCTATCGGAGTGATAATTTAAAGTACTTTTTATTATATATATTATATGTAATATGTTCAACGTCCCTCGCCCTTCATGCTTACATGAAAGCAATTAAAACCAGCTGCAGTGTGTTGCAGCCCGCATACAACAGCAACTCCTACTATAATTTAAAACTGACATTTCCAATTCCTGTCTTAATAGATTGATGACGTTATTTATTCATTCAGCATCATAAGGTCCAAAAAAACCTCTTTGGCCAAACTACTGATCCGGCCTCTCTCAGTGAAGATGACAACCTTTGATTTAGCTCTGCAATAATCCACAACGCTGAACAAATCAGAAGATACAGGGACAATAAATCAAGCCAGGCATCCGTCTCCTCCGTCCTTGGATGGTGTCAGGAAGTAAATTAATACTCAGATTTTATCAACTAAATTCAATTTGGCATCATCCCGTGTCCTCACTCCACTCCCCTGCCTCCCTGTTATTTGTGTAATAAATTAATCTTGTGATAAATACTTAAAGTAATGTGCTCATTAATGATTTTTCCCAAATATATATAAAGCTGTGCTGTCTACCCTGAGAGCTACATGTGTGCAGGCTCTCTGTCAAACCTACAGCAGATAATGTTACTGATTATTTCCTCCTCTCTAATTAAAACTGCTAACAAGTGAGATCAACTGTAATGAAAACCTGCATCCACATGGCTCTCTAAAGCACATCATGGTTGGAGTTCACTGATGTGCTTTTTGAACGATTCTATAAAAATATCTTCACCACCAAATAATGAAAAATTCTCTTCTTGACAGTTTATGTTAGGGCTGTCACAATATCAGATTTTCACGATTATCAGGGCCAAAAAAATTCACGATAACGATATTATCGCGATATCTATAGTAAATTTGAAAAACAAAAAAATGCCGTCAGTCAAATTCATCTTTACCTTTGTTTTGACTCTTTTTTGGCAAATGAATTATACTCAAAATATGAGTGTAGGGAGGTGGAGAGAGAGAGTCTGTAAGCATAACTGTATAAAATGATTTAGAAGGCGTTAGATTATTTACATAATATTATCATATGCGTATTATATGTAACAATTGTTAGTTAAGCTTAGTTAATAGTTATTTAACTGTTAACAAACAATTAAATGATAATACTACTAGTCTACTAATTATTAGTCATTCTAATTTTAACAGTTTATTGTTGCACACATCATAACATTTTATACACTATATAGATAAGTATCTGTTCATGATTAAGATATTTTTTGTAAACCTTAAAGAAATTGTTTGTAAAACATCTATAAACATTACATAGATAGATATTTGTAACACTTTGTTAATGGTTAATAATTGATTTGTAAACCGTTTATAAACATTATTTGGATGGCTATTATAAAGTTGCAACTGATGATTATAATACCTTGTTAAATGGTTAATAAATACTTTGTAAAGCCTCTATAAACATTATTTAGATGGTTAATACGGTTTCTGGTCAATCTATCTATGAAATCTTTATAGATATTTTACAGACAATTTCTTAAAGCTTTACAAATCATTTGATAATCACTAACAAATACTTAATATAGTATATAAAATGTTATAATGTCTAAAACAATAAAATGATAATAAATACTAATGTAAGCAGAATGTAATTGTTATTGTCTCATATCAGCTATGATACAATATATAATTTATAAACTAATTCTATCATATTACACAAACTAATGATAAAATAACAGAAATGATTGCATTACTAATAATTAGTAAACATTAATTATCATTTCATTGTTTGTTAACAGTAAAATAACTATTAACTAAGTTCAATTAAATATCAATTTACCATTTATAAATGATGGTTGTTATAAAGTGTTACCATATATTATTAACATGATATCTAATTTTTCATTTTTAAATATCACAGTTATCGTTCGTACCGGTATATCGCGACACCCCTAGTTTATCGATAAAACCGATTTCCTCTAGACACACTTGCATAAAGCGTCTGTTGTCATGTTTAGCTTGCTAATGCTAATGTGCATACTTTAACTGTGAATCACAGTGTCTTACAGCTACAACGCAGGCAGCAGCTGTCACCTCAAACTCGTGTCCTATTACAGATAATTGAATGTAATGTATGTGAGTGCAACCCCCTGAGTCTCCCTTTCTTCTAATGCGCTTTCTAACACAATAGCATTAGGATTGTCGGGCTAATAGGATGCAAACTGTTTGCTATGATCAGACGTAATGGTGCACAGAGTCAGTGTCAACTGGCTCATGTAGGAAAATTGATCTGTTTACAATGGAGAGAGTACACAGTCAAGGTTACACTGTCTTCTCGTTGGAGGTTTTATCCTCTTGTCATCATCATGATAGATTTTTCATTTGTAGTCACATTCTCTACTTTTCCTCATGTGTCTGGGGGGTATTAAGAAATCGTGTTTGTATTGTCTTTAGTGTTTCTCTGTTCTTCCTTCTGTAGTCCACAGTAAATCCCTCTATCTCTGCTCTGTCTGGGGGTGAGGCTAAGCCACTGATAGGCAAATAATGAGGACTGCTGTCGGGGGGATTTTGGCAGGGTCTTGGGGGGATTGAGGACGCCACACTGGGAGGCCCAGAACCTCGGGGATTACTGAGCTCGCACCCTCTCCCTTGCCAGCTCACATAGGACAGGTCACCCCGCTGTCCTGGACTCAACTTGTGCCAACACGCACGGGAAAAGCTAAATTTGACCATTTCGTGCACGATTTGATTAAAAATGCAGCAGCAAGGTTGCAGCATGAATCAGACTCTTACTTCTGCTCTGAAGAGTAAATCGTGTCTCTGGTCTTGAGTGCACCATCCTCCACATCAAGAGCTTGTTAATTAATTCATTATTTGTTTTTTTTATCATTAACAACAGAGCTCACTAGCAAGCTGGCTGCTGTGCTTCTATTACTGAAGTATGTATAAAGTGCACATGCTTACATGCCTGCAGGTGATTATATATGTTTACTACATGCACACACAGATCAGATCAGGGCCATTCTCCTCATTATTTCCTTACTAAATTGGTACACATCTCTCCGCACTATACAGTTGTTGTTTTTTTTACAGTGTAGAACTGTGCAACATGATCACATGAGGGCAGATAACGAGCACATTCTTTGCATTGCTGTCACTCCCCTGAGTGTTGATGATGACACTTGTCTGGAATTTGGATTTGTAGTCTTGGATTACCTCACAGAAATTTGAGACTGGTCAGTATTTATTTACATCCTGTAAGTGTCATTCACAGATATGTTTTAGGAAGTGTTTTTGACACATACACTGCATGCTAGTGTTAATTGCAGCTGCGGTATTTGTCTCCCTTGGGAGCGTTTGAAAGGGATTTTGTTATCTTCATGGCCCTCAGGAGGAGAAAGAAATAATCTCACAAGCAAACAACTGGAAGCGAACAGTGTCATGTTATCTCTTGTGTTCCATTCCGGCTCATTTCGGAAAAGAATAGCCTACGAGTAGCAGCTAGTGTTAGAACACAGCGCTGACACAATAGATGGACAGCTATGATGGTAACAGTTGGACAGAAATATTCCCTCACCAGTGTTTAGGCATATAGAATTAATCCTGACTGTAATCCAGGGAGTTGAATTAAAACAACTAATCTTATGTGTATGTGCATGTGTAAGAGCATGTGTGTGTGTGTATACGTGTGTGTGTGACGAAGCTTCACTGGTGCTTGACCTCAAGACCTTTCACCCTTTGTTTATGTTTGTGTCACTCTGAAGACCACCCATCCATATGACACCGAGCCAATGATTTCTATCACAGAGGGTTGAACTTGTGACCTTTTAGTATTAATGAGACCTCTCCAAAGGTAACAAAGGAAATGAATGATTTTGCACCCATGTTTAGAAGTAGAAAGTGTTATATATCTTTAAATTCTTTGATTCATCTTTGTCTCCTTGTTTACACCCACGCTAGCTGCTAAAAGTCTGCAATTTGGTCCACATGGAAAAAGCTCAACAACTATTGGATGGATTGCCATGAAATTAGGTCTGTGGTGCCCCAGTGATGACCCCTGACTTCGGTGATCAGCCCTTTCTCCTTCCCAGGGTGTTAAATACCAAGGCTTTGTCACGGCCGTCGGCATTCGGTGCCATCATGTACGGCACCCTTTAGCGCCGGTATGAAATGCACCGGGCGTTCCATTAACTATGATGTAAACCCATCCACAGCAAAAGTAAACGCTCAGCGAAAGTGTGCCGGGAGTGCGGTGACGTAGGTCAAAGAGTGAAAAGATGCACCGGCCGGGCGGGAGGGGTGGTGTGTGGGTCCAACAAACACAAGGCTTTCATCCAGGACACACACAACGTGTGTTCACAACGTTCAGTGTCATTTTCACTGTACAAACATAGTAGTTTTAAGCCCAACCATGTAGTTCTTTCTTAAACCTAACTATAGTGGTTTTGATGCCCAAAATAAAGTGACGCCAAGGGTCGAGACAAAGTGGCGGTAGGTGACGAGTTGGGATGAGAATATGTTGCGGTGATCCCCTGACTTTTCATCTAGCGCCACCAGCAGGTCAAACTTTTCACTTATCCAGTGAAATATCTCAACATCTACTTGAGGGATTGGCTCAAAATTGGATAGGCTACAGACATTCATTGTTCTCAGATGATGTACTGGACTTGACCATCACCAGGTCAAAAATGTCTTCAATGCTTTGGTTGATGAGAAAATACCTGCAAAACTAATGGCATTCCCATGAGCTTCAGATATACTTTGTGTTTAGTTCTATTTATCAAATGTTAACATGCCAAACTAAGACGGTGAACATGGTAAACATTATACCTGCCAAATATCAGCATGTTAGCATTGTCATTGTGAGCATGTTAACATGCTGAAATGAGCATTTAGCTGCTTTAATACAGCCTCACTCAGCGGCTAGCATGGCTGTAGACTTTGTCTTGATGTTGTTTTCTTTTTCTCTTTTTCCTTTATTCCTCCTGTAAAGCACTTTGTAACTTCTGCTTTGAAAAGCACTATACAACATTAAGTTAACTTTCTTGCACCTTGCATGATGACTGAGCAGTGGTGCTGCTGGTGCTCTCTTGATTGGCCAGTTTAACCTCACTGGAACTCAGGCTGTTGTAGTGAAGGTTTCCCTCTATACAAATGAATCCAGAGGTCAAGGGAAGGCACTCCCACCCTCTCATTCACGTTTTTTCCTGCCTCTGCTATTTTCCTCAATCTCTCTCTCTCTCTCTCTCTCTCTCCTCATTGTGGGTTGTCATGGAAATGAAAGCACAGGGAGGGAGGACTTCTATTATTGAGGCAGTTGTGGGATTGGTAGTGGGCTGGGAGTTGGGTATAGTGAAATGGAGCGATTCATGCACTCATAAACAGAGAGTGCGGTGGAGCAGAAGGGAGGTGGAGGGGGTGAGGGAGAGAGAGAGACGAGGAAAAGGAGAATAGAGAGGGGCCCCGGGGGTGAGCGGAGAGAGGAGCCAACTCCACGTGTTTTGGCCCTGCTTCTTTCTAACTGATAGCACGTTTTAGGCCATTACGTCATGGTCTGCCAGGCTCTCTGCTGTTTGAGACATACTGCTGCGGAATCACATTCCTCATGCAAGACGGCGAAATAAGCCCCTGGTAATGCCACCTGTTGTTGGAGGGGCCAGGAAAAACTGTTCAAGGAAGATAAGTGCAAGAGGCGTTTAGGAGCAGTGGTGGGCTGTGTTAATTACCGTCTGTATCGTACGCCATATGGAGAACAGATTAAAGTAATTTACCTTTAAAATAGAATTGACAAATCCACGAACAAAGACTGAGTTATGTTATTTATTGGTTGACCTTGGACACAGCAAATGCTTGCTGCTGTTTAGTTGGCAGTTTTGGATTAGATGTCACTTCCCTTGGATAGAAAAGTGATGATGCCAGAATTTCATTTTGGTTAACAGGAACAATTCAAAGGATCTTAATTAGGTGATGTAGAACACTCCACTTTTTCTCCACTCATTTTCTAATTGCTTTGACGCTGATGAGACTCCACCATTTTTACACATAAAGGTCACTTTACGTGTCAATGGGAGTACTATTTAGCCAATGAAAACAATTGTATAATGTCTCCTTTGGCTCTTGTGGGGGCTGTTTGAAAAATAATCATGATGATGTCATTTTGGTTGCATTATGTAAAACATAGGCAACATTCCAAAATTGCATACTTTTTCTTTTTACTTTTAGTACATACTGCAGCTGCCCTTACAAGTACTGTTGCATGCAGTATGCATACCATAGGACATACTACTTCTTCATACAATGGCGCCTTGCACTTTGACCCCCTTGCTCATATCAAATCTGCTGCACAGAGGATTGTGGGCCAGAATAGCCAGAAAGCATGCTGGCTTGCATACTGCAAAATGCGACCGGATGTAGTAGGACATTCTGGTATCTTTGGCATACTGCATTTGACATACTATGTATTGGGACATACTAAATCTTTTTCTGGCACACTTAATAGTAGGGTAGTATGGATATTGGAACGCACAGCTAGGATCCAGTGTTTTGGGGGCTCTACTAAGGAATGAAAGTCAGGATATCTTAACCACTGCTGCTTCAGTTTTGACCATCATTTTTTTTTGTCTCGGAGTCCCTCAGCTTTTTTGGGGTACAGTACAAAATTGCTGGAGTACCCTTTTATTTTTGACTCATATATTTTAATAGATACAGCAAAGAGGAGCAGAAGTGGGATGAAAGACACTAAATCAGATTCAAATGTAGGGCTTCTTATTGAAATTTAGCTTACTTCGGCCTTAATACAATGTAGCCAAAGTTCCAAAACATTCAGTGCTTTATCTACAGTAAAATATGAAAATTAGAAGAATCTTGGATGTTACACTAACATCAAGACCTACCACCTCAAGTCAAAATCCCAGTCCACAAGGAGAGGCAGTCTAAATTCATATGATTCAGACCGAACAGTGCTCTTTTTCCCAGCACCCTAGAGAGAAACACAAAGAAACGGGGAGCGCTCCCACACTCTATCTTTCCCTACCTCTCTGTCTGTGCTCACACACACATTTTTCCAGTGTGACATGTGATTAAATCACACTACAGGAAACAAAAGACAACACGATCGTAAATTATATGAATCTACAGGCCCCCTACAGGTGCAGGTGACCTTTGAACCGGCTGAGTCGAGACACTGGTGAGGTAACCAACATAGTGTTGCTTTCAGAAACCTGACAGCGAACTGAACCAGCAACTGTACAAGGAACCCAAACTCTACTGATGATGTCATTGAAATGTGTGCAAAACTGTCTTAGCTAAATGTCTTAGCTACAATAGATTAAGCAAGTGCAAACAAACATATTCCAGCAGTAAATCCATCATATCTAATTAGCCTTGTATCTACCCTTCCCTAATGCTACACCACCCCTCCTGCTTCTACCATTTGCTGAAGGCCGAGATAGTGTATTAAGTAGTCTATAACATAGGCTGGGTCTATGTTCTCTCGGGACATTCTGAACATTCCTGCTATTGTTGTTTCATTACGAGGCTGAGGGTTACCCTTGCCATTCACAGTGGCTGACCTCTAGACTCACTGGCGGTGCTGGTGGTGGAGACCATGTTCCTTGGAATAGAACGATAGGAGCTCTTTCTTTCTTTGATGGTGCAGAAATGTTTTGGTAGGTGTCAAAACCACGAGAATTCTTGGCCGAGCTCCGACATTATATAGCCACTGGCTGTGAGCACAATTGCAGATGTTCTTCCTGGCTGTGGTGGGTGAAGCTGTGGATATGGTTAAACGGCTGCCTTTGTGGTTGAATCTGTGACGCTATGGATATGGCTACGGTGGCTATTAACATTAGCCAAGAAAGCATTATTCTCAATGGACATGAGGGAACGCAAAACTTATTGCGCAATAATGCATAAGAATTTCTGAAAAGAAATCCCACCGTGACCTTTCGGGGGCTCCGTAATTCTACTTTCTTACAATATGCCGACTTTTATTCTAACTATTGGATGGATTGTCATGACATTTTGCCCAACATATAGTCCTCAGAGGATGAAGCCTACTGACTTTGGTGATGCCCTGACTTTCCTGTAGCACCACCATGAGGTCGACATTTGTGGTTTTAAGTAAAATATCTCAACAACTATTGGATGGATTGCCATAACATTTGGTACAGCCATTCATGTCACCCTTATGATGAATTGCAATAAATCTAAATTAAGATGGTTAACATTAGCCTCTTAAACACCAGCATGTTAGCACTGTCATTTTGAGCGTGTTGGCATGCTGATGTTTGCATTAAGTTGCAGGATATTGCAGTTTTCTTTCCACTCCTGAACACCTGGGCTTCACACAGGTTTTTCTTTAGTTCATAGTGTTCGATAGTGTTGGACTGTACCTTCTTCCTGTACTGGGTTCCTGCTCAAACAGTACAGTAAAAGAGAGTCAAAGAAAGAGAGACATCAGGCTTCAGAATACTATATCTTTACACAGATAAGCCCTCCTCGGCCATTCTCTGTTCTTCTGCAGTATCAGTTATCCCATTGAGTCGGTTACTGGATCCAAACTCTTCTTTTTCCTTTGAGCTTTCTTCCTCTGCTTTCTTATCTCTCCAGATGGTTCCCCTTTGTTTTGGGGATGTGTACTTACTGACGCAATCATGTCCTCTTAGCGGTACCGATTTTTGTTTACTTTCTTATTCCCAGTGTTCTCTGTTAACTGCCTTTTTTTCAAGGCATGAACTGCTTACGGCTATCAGTGGCAGTTTAATGAGATGTGTGTGTGTAGTGTGTGTGTGTGTGTGTGTGTGTATGGGGGTCTCTGTGTGCAGCTGCAGCTCCAAAATCAAGTCCTTTCTTGAGCACTGAGGGATGGATAGAGGAGGAGGGGGGTCCTCCACTTCCTGTGTGCAATGAGGTCACACAAGTGGTTCACAAATGGAGATGACACAGGTTCACAGGAGAGAGGGATGTGAGAGTCAAAAGACAGATAACGGCACTAGAATTCACTCGTGTATCTTTATCAGTCACCGTTTCAGTCGGCAGAACTTTGAATACTGTACTTTCTCAATTTGCATCCACCTCACTTTGAATGGCTCATTAGCACAACACGGTACAGTGAGGTACACGCCTCCTGACTATGAGGTATGCTTTTATCCAGAGCCCTTTAATTTTCCTGTCAGACTGCTGACTCAAGCACCTGGTCTACTGTCTAGTGTGCAAGGTTGAATAGTATTTGTAACAATTTTGCATGGTCTTGAAAAAGGCAAGGTTGCCCTCTTTTCAATAGGATATAAAGTATCAGAAAACCCATTTAAATTATAGAAAATGTTCTAGAAAATGTTACATTAAAAAATGTGCCCAGTTTGGTATTTGTCATATCCGCTCAGTCATGTTAAATCCAAGTGACTGTGAAATAAAATAGCTATCCTGTGTTAAGTCAGTATGACTGCTCAGAAATAATATAAATAAACCATGTTGACATTTTTCTTTAAACATTAATATTGCTTTTTTTTTTGCAAACGTGTTGCATCTTTTATATTTTGCAGAGAGTGAAATGGATTTTTTTGTGGCTCATTCGATTTTGGAGGTTAGTTTATCTGTTTTTGAGAAATAGTAAAACTCTTATTTTGCAAAAAAGCTCAACAATTAGCATACAGTAACACTCAATATGTCTCGTCCCTGCAAAGATATAAGACAGCAAGCTCACTAACATTAGTATGACATGCTGTTGATTCAAAATACTTTTGTATGCATGTGTGCGCAGGTGTTCGTGTGCAAGTGTTGGCCCAAGAGCTGGGTATAGAGATGAAAGGATGAAAGGATATTCAATTCGTTGGCTAAAGAGGCAGCACAAAAGATCTAAAAACATGCATCTGCAGAGCACTTGAGAGGTATAGTTAATGCATATGACTTCTGATGCATTTTGTATATTTTCCATAATATTTAAAGTGCAAAATTTACAACATGAAGCAATAAAAGACATTTTATTTCGCTTCCTGCTCTCCTTCAATCTTTCCTCGACTTGAAAGGAGTGGAAATGAACTCTTAACTGCTATTTTTTCAGTAAATGAAATAACACACTTATCTCTGATTCAATTACAGATAGTTCTTGAATCAACAGACTGTAATGACTTTAGGGGGACTGGGTACATTGACAAAAAACATTTCTTGGTGTGAATTCATCAAGGACAATTAAGAAGAACGTGATAAGTACAAGTTGAGACATGCACATCAAACAGTCACGCTTTTGGCTTTAATTCTGCAAAACCTACCAACCATACACTCTTCTACAGCATGCACACACCCAACCCCCACCTCCTTCAACATCCCCCACTTTCCAGTTGCAGTGACAGGTGGCTCTTGGGGGTTTGGGGGAACACGACTCAACAGCTGCACAAAAGAGCCCCACTGGGGTCCTTTTGACGGGGTGTCCCCTCTCAAGCGTGCCGATCAGCCCCTGGCCCTGCCCCCACCTCGGCAGATGCTCCGAGAGATCCACAGGTGGTAGACGAGAAGACACTCTGCAGCATTTAAAACTGTTATGTAACAAAGATCCTTATGTTTTGAAATGGGTTGTGTTGTCAAAAAATCTAAATAAATGACTCTACAGGTAGCGCTATCTTGGGTGGAGTAACTTGTTTTACACAATCCAAACATCCATCATCCAAAACAAAAACCTGGCTGACAGGAAAATCGAGTGTTCTCTTTACACTGAAATTTACTGCATGTACAAATCCTTAACAATATATATGGTTGAGTCTCAGTTGTAGACGGTGAGAAAGCTGCTCTAACTTAATCTGAAAGCATGCTGACACACACCCTTAAAATGAGGGCACCTTTAGTAATTTTTCTCTTGACACAGTGCATCCACTTTTCCAGATCACTTTTGTAGAAGCAGGAAAACACTGGCTTTCTTTCAAAATGACTCAGAAGGATTGTCATTAAACGGCATCCAAAGAGTGAGGTTTTCTGGTTTCTGTATCTGTGTGAAGGAAAAGGAAAGGTCGTCTGGACACTGAATATAACATGCTCCCAAAAACGTTTTGAAGCAAAACCTGAAGCCTGTTTTAGAGGCTGAAATATTGCTTCAAAATGTTACTGGGAGGTGGCAATATCCAGTGTGTGGACTACTTCTCCCTTTCCTTTTCATGCTGCTTTTGTCCTGCACATATACCCACGTGGAGTTGGACGTCATGGTATGCTGGTGTATTTTATTGACTGCACTGCAGTGAAAGGATACAGCAATCTCATGTTATTTTAGTTTGTCATATTGACGGACCTACTTATCTTTACTCATTTTAATTAGATGTTGAAGAGTAGCTAGGCAATGACAAAAAATTACAGACAATATATAGACAATATAGCAAGCATGCTGGTAAGGCATGTTTTCCAAGGGAAAGATTTATATTGAGTGTGAACTGTGAACTGGCTGTGAGAGCGTTGTAATTGTGTGGGTGGAGGAACCAATCAGAACGGAGGGGGACAACTAATTTAGTTCACATGAAAAAATATTTTTTATCGGTATTGTTTGCCTTAAGATTATAATATAGACGCATTAACCTCTAGCGGTTACAGTATTTGTCTTTCATAACGTTAAATCTAGCTAGTATGCAATAATAAATACTATACGTAGCCACCACACCCCCGCTTCTCGGTAATGGTACGGTCCGATCCGGACGCCAGTCAGTCAGGGACCCACTCACGAGCAGAGCATCAGCTGTGGTGTGTCGGAGAAAACTTCCCGCACTCCTCCTCCCCTGCTTTCCCCAAATACCCTCCGACACATTTTTTCTGTAACTTCTCTCAGGAGCCACCACCGGTGCCTCCATCAACAGGCGGGTGTACTGGCTGGGTACTGGCTGTTTTCTGTCCTGTTTCTCTGGTCTTATCTGGACGCTCCCAGGAGGGTTTTTTCCTGCCGCGGTTCGTTCAGGACATCGGGTACAACTCGGGAGTGACTCCACCAAGTTTCCCCCCCCCAGTCTGCCTGAGGAATGAGAGGACTGCCGGAGAGGAAGAGCCGACGAAACTCGCATGTTTGAATGAACAAAAGAGCAGAAAGCGACGGTATTGCCGCCGAAATGGAGGAAAATACTCTGCCAGCATCAACATGTAAGTCTTTTTTCACTGTCTACCTTGAATTTGGTTTGTTATGAAAAAGAAATGCACGAGTGCTTTGTCATTCATGTCGAGTTGGAACCAAACAATTTCAAAAACGCTATCTTTCTCGTGCTAACTTAGTAGCTACCTGGCTCATTCATTAGAGGTTGAGAAACACTGTTGCAGTAAAGCTAAAGGTAAAGCAATAGAGAGTGTCTTGGTGGTAGGGGAATGAATGTGTCTGATGGATTATAATCCATTAGGAGGTGCGGATGCAGACAAATCATAACGCAACCTTGTTGTTGTCCACAAGCTTAACACCTAAACCTCAATCTAGATTTTAATCTGAGTGACAATAAAAGATGAAAATGGCCAGTTTGCAGTTTACCTTTTTGATGAGGAAAAGTATGATCATTAGCTCAGTGCTGATGTCTGTCTCTTAAAAAAAAAAATGTGTTGCCATTTCTTTCGCACAGTCATCAGGGTTATAACAACACAATTTACAGCTAGATGAGGTAATCTGACTAGTAGCAACCCCATCCCCCTCCTTATGTTATGTTTAGCTCACTACTAACATGATGCAGTCATGGGCATCCCTTCTCTTCCCATCTCCTCTTTGCTGCTGCTCGACCAGAGGATGTTTTTCCAAATGCAGTTGCTGTATGCATGCACAGGTGCAGACATTTCTGCTGGTGCAGAGATGCACCAACAAACTCGAGACAATTTCAATGAGAGGCTCAGCTCAGGGAACAAAGTGCAGGGATAAAAAGTCCGGCCAAGTTGCTGCTTTATATGTGCAATTACAAATCCTGTGATCGTGCAGTTCGAGGCAGATGTCACGTCTGCAGCTCCCCCCAGTAAGGACGAATGTCTCAGTTTTGAGACGAGATGAAATACCCTGTCGATGTGACGTTGTTCTTGCGAGACATCCAACATTGGTACAAAGTTTGAATCCCCCTCGCCAAAGCATTGTGTGTTGACATGTTGCCTGCTTCTGGAAATAGAAGGGGAAACACAATGTGACCTCCTCCTCCTCCTTCTGACAACAGAAAAACTTCCTTCCTGCTGACAGGGGGCTTCGTGGAGGGAGGTCGGCTTGTTTTGGCTCCGCATCAAGCGGGAGGAGAGACGTGGTCCACCCTTTTCGTGGGAATCTTTACCAGTAGACTCCTTAAACAGCCATGTTCTGAATAACATAATGTATATATGGCTATAGAGCTGGGAGGGGCTGTCATCATATATGTGTTGTGACTCATGGCCGAAGCACTGACATCAGGCCACTTGTTTCATGTGCAGTATGTCGGCGAGACCGTTATGCTTCCCATGCTTACAGAGAATGATCAAAAGTTGTTTTTCTTTCTCTAATAAGTCATCAGAGCTCCAACACTCCTCGTGCATATCTCAAAGCTCAAAGAGCAACATTTGTCTCCTGCTGTGATCATGTGTTTTTCACATGCACAGCTGTATCAGATGAGGATGAAGTTCTCTCTTATGAAGGAGAAGGAAGAGAAAATCTCAGATAAAAGACACGTTTTCTTGCCATATCGGCACCCAAGAGCATGTTGCTGCCCATCCTTGCCCATCCAAACATCCTTGATCAAGATATGTAAACAGCACCTGGAAGCAGTAGGACAATTGGAAAAGTGTTCTCCTTTTGTTGAAATACAGGCACTAAAAAAAGCTCACTCGATCTTCAAAACCAGCCCTCGGACTGGAGCTGTTGAAAGCCTGGCCCGGCATTGTGAAAATCTGCTGTCAGGATTTATGGAGAAGATCTTCTAATCCCTCTTTTCTTTATGCAGGCTTTCTTCTCCTTGTGCTCTCCATTCTGCCACTCTCTGACAGTCGGCTCTGTTCGGTCGTCCTCTCTAATCTCCGTACCTGAACAGCTAAGCTGTGACCAGCTGAGATGAATAGAAACTTTTATTTTCCTTTTTAAGATTTGCCTATGGTAGCATATTCACTGACACCCATAGGGGAATTACACCTCTCATATCTGAAATTCTTACAGGAGGAGCAGGATGTATGGTGTGGAAGAGACTGAGGCGATAATTTAAATAGTTAATGAGTCATTATGCAAACTTTGTTTTAAGCAAAGCGTCACTGCAGCTATACTGAGGATAGAGAGACTGACAGGGATCATAGTGTAGGTCCTTGTCTATCTTGTCATATGGGAGAATCCACCAGCTTTGGCTGTCAAGGCCGTACTGTAATGAACAGGATTGCCAGCTATATATCTTCAGCTGCAGGAGTTGTTATGTAATCAGGAGGGGGATGAAGTACGTGCGACAGTGTCCCATTTTTGGAGAGAGAGCTGCGTTATTGTCTTTGTAAATTAGCAGTGGGCGGGATCCCACGGGTCCTCCTAGATTCACTGCCTAATAAACGGAGCCTGATAACAGCACGAACCGACACTGTTTTTGCGCAGGAGTAATTGTGAGCAATGCGGTGGTGAAGTGTGCGTTATAATGAGATGTTTTCATGTTCTGCAGGAGATATATTTGACAGGTTAGCAACATGTCAAACCACTAGGGCTGCCCCCCTCTTAGTCGATTAGTCGACTAATCGGTCGTTTTTTGTCTTAGTTGACTAAGATTAGAGTTGTTCCAAAACCGATACCAGTATAGGAAATGCATCCGTAACTGCCCAAAATTTGGGATCAGGTATCAACGAGTACATCAGTCTATGCACTGATCCAATACCATAATTTATTTAACCCAGAAAAAAAATCAACTTATTTATCCGGAAATCAATTCTTCTTTACCGCTCCAAAACAGTAGCCTTCACTGTGCTGTCTCCCTGGATGTATCATGGCTGTCACTGCCAACTACTGTTTCAGAGCAGCGAAGAAGAACTGATTGCAGGTATTTTAACATGAGCCAGGCCATACAACAAAGATAGTAATCATATCACATCCATGGCCAGTAGTAAACAGTTTTTAAATGATAATAATAAATGTATATTTTTTTATCACACTGGTATCGGATTGGTACTCGGTATCGGCCGATACCGCATGTTCAGGTATCGAATCGGACGTGATGGATAAAATGGTATCGGAACATCTCTACCTAAGATTTCTATAGTCGATTAGTCGTTTTTATGCTTTTTCATGCCGAATAACGTATTTCCATGAAACTTCTGAGCACATCTCTGGTAAACACAAGATTTAAAGTGGTGCTTTTGCGTGATTCTCTGCAGAGAAACTCAGTTTTACAGATCTGTCGATTAAATTAACTAATCGATTAGTCGACAAAATCGTATGAATGGTAGTCGACTAAGAATTTCTTTTGTCGAGGACAGCCCTAGAAACCACTCATATTTGAAATTGATCATCAAAAGTATGGTTGAATATTTGTGAACATGAGTGGAGTAATTTACTTTCATGTATTTTTGGGCTGCTGTAACTCTATATAGATATAGCGTCTTACTGCACAGGTCAAGCAACAGACTTGGGTTATGCTAGTATTCTCTTGAAATGTACTGTTCTTTGGGCTGGAAAATTTGAAGCTTCATGTCATTTATGCAGTGAAATTAAATATGGAGTATTTCTGTATCAGAGAGAGAAAATAATGGCACAACATTACATTTATCCCTCGGTTCCTGCTGTTTTTTAATCTCATTCATATTTGGTGCACACAAAGGGGACCAACCTATGTGTGAGCTCCATCCTGCATAATCCATTTAATTCAATGTACAGTGTGTGGCTGCAATCACAGATTACTTTGTCAATCAAATGGCTTTTTCCAGGCATGCATGGCTAAAAGGATTAAAGCAGCAAACTGAGAATCATTATACGTTACCGCACCCTTTCACAAAACAGAACTTTTCTTTTGGTGTGTACATTAATTGATTATTCCTCTAAAGATACTTCAGGCAGTGTTGTTGATGGAAGGGACTGGGAGCTTCCCAGTACAAGTTCAGATATGTTCAAAGCCCATATTCAGCACATTTCATAGAAGGGACTCAGCCTCGTCCCTTTGAAGTTTGAAGAGTGAAGGGAAAAGAACAGAAACATCTGAGTCGCAAAGAACTGACTGTCATGCCAGCACTGTGGCGTTGAGGTCTGCTTTTGGAACTACGTTGCAGTTTTTAGACAGTGACACATTTACAGTTGTTTTGGCTCCGCTGTACTCTAGCTCATTAGATTTAAAATGAAACACTGGGGTTCAGAGCTGAGTTGCAGCTTTAAGAGTGTTTGAGGGTGTTCATCATATTTATAACAGTGTTGGAATCATATTCTTCTTTCTTTAGACATAACCCCTGCATTTTGAACAGTTCAGCATGACAGTGATAGGACTGCAATTCCTATACTGTTCACTAGGGCTGGGTATCGGTTAAAATTTTTGATACCAGCACCAATATCAGTACTCTTGAAGTGATACCGATACCAGTAGAGTGCTTCATTCGATACCCTTCATGTGAATGAAAGCATTCAGTTGCGTAAAATGCAACCACCACCGCATTTATTATAATCAGATGCCACATACTTTCCAACGTTTTGATGACATCTCGGCACGCTGAATTGCCAACTCCATCAAATACACCGCGCTTGACTTCACCACACCACAGACTGTATGGGTTGTAGTTGCTGCAGTAGTCAGCCAATCACACATTAAATCGAAGAACGCTTGTGGTGATTGGCTGCGAGCAAAATCATACAAATAGTCAGTTTTTCCTAGATCTGGATACAATAATGATCAGGTATCGTTTGACTGGAGTTTTCGATACTACTTGGTACTGAGTTATTTTGGTATAGAGTACTGATACCCAGCCCTACTGTTAACTCAGTATGAATGTAAACCCCTTCAGTTTCAAGCTGAAAGTTGGCACCGAAACTGCATAGTCACTGTTTCTTTTCAAATCCAATATTTTGGAGTACGGAGCCAAAAATCACGTCACTGTCCAAATAGTTATCCCTATATTTTCCGTCTTTTGTAAATATGTGTTTGCGTCTATGTACAATAATAGAATTCCTTAAGGCAGAATCCTACTTTCCTGTTAGTGCCCGATAGTCCAGTCCCAAGAAATAAGAATTCCAAACGAGACAAGACTAAAGCTATAAAGTGAAGACAGACAAAGACCAGAAGAAGACAAGGCATCCTGTAATGTGAAAAAGGTGAAACAAACTCATTAAACTGCCTTCTCCAGATTTCGACTCCCCACATAGAGGAGGGATTACGTCAGTGCCGGTACACTCTGTAGCACCCAGATGGTGTAAATCACACTGCCCAGACACTGACCTCCCATGAGGTAATATAGAGGTAGATCTCTAAGCCAGCACTCTGGACAGGCAAATAATGTAGAAAGCCTTCCCATTAACCAGCACTCAAAGTGTGCAAACTCTCAGCCTCTGCAGTATTCTATCAGGAAATGGCTACTGAAAGCGGTCAATACGTGCATGCAGGCACAGTTCATGTTTGTTCTTTGTGAACGTGAATGACAGGCACAACTTTGTGCTATTGTGTGTGTGTGGGGTCCTTTAATTTTGGATCTGTATTCGGAAAAAACATGACAGTGTTTACTCAGAAAACATGGATTTAGGTAGGATTTGAGTTGAACTCTCCTACCCTTGAACCACCTCTAACCAACTAAAACCACACGGTAGCTCAAGTACAACAAAGAATGTTTGTGTGGTCTCACCTTGTAAATAATCAGTCCAATTGTACATTCTGTCCGCTGTCACTCAAATGCAGGTAAATGACAATGAATTGCTACAAGCTCATGTTTTCTATGCCTTGTGCATTATGCATTGTGATGATGACTATAGTCATTCACTCACTTTCCACAACCCCATTACACGTGTTATTAGTCACACTTAAAATAACTGGAGGCTACAGTTTAGTATTAGCCTCTAAAAATGGGCCAAAGACACTTGTAACATCACATTTTTGCCCCAAGAACGTGTCTGGCTTGTAGAGCGTGCGTTTGAAGGTTTACTTTGTGATGTATGACCTGTCTTCACCTCTTCAGCTCCTTTGGTCTTTTCCCTATAACAAGACCATTTGATATATAATACAGTTGATCATTCAGAGAGCTCTGACTTGTCAAGGACCACCTGTGATTACTTTGAACTGAAGGACTCAAAGCTGGTAGCAGAGTGCAGAATTATTTCACGATTAGTAGTTGTGTTAAGAAAGTTAAACTCCTTTTCTACTGAAATTAGCGCATATATGCGGGGTTCTTAAATACGGGAAAATCCACAAAAAATAGGCGATAGACTCCTTTCCCTTTGCCAGTAGACGAGTATTCCTTTTTGTTTTTCTTCTGGTGTGTCATGTTCGACGTCACAAATGCGCCGGAAAGCAAACAGTAAACAGTAGAAAGCAGTGTGGCAGCCAGTGAAAATGTTACGATGGTTACTTCTCTCTCACCTTGCTGTCTTGCCAGTGTCGCATCTTGCACGATACAACAAAAATCGCCGTTGCATGTTGTTCCTCTTTATTTACACGGCAACGTAACTTCAGCGTGAATCGTAGCATTGTGCCGGAAAAGGTGCGAAAATTAGCGTGTCCACCCACGTGTCATGTTTCCATCGCTGCCGCTGGTGCTGATAAATACTTGTGACTATTGCAGAATCATTTGTCCCGGGAATGAATGCCAATTGTAACCTTTCCCACTAAAGACAAAAGCCAGATGTTAGTGGGTGTTAATGTTTTTTTTTATCCAAGGGGAAGGAGGCTTTATAGTATGCAGGATAATTGTTTGGTGCAAAACATATTAACTCCCCAGTTAGGTAAAACTGCATGAGGGTTATTAAAAGGATAGTGGGATATTTTGGGACACTTCTGTTTTGATATGGATATGAGATAAAAGGTTAATGAGCTTTTGAGGTGCTGGTTGGCAGATTTTGTTACCTTTAGACAGAGCCAAGCTAAGCTAACTGACTTCTCATCTAACTCCCAGCAAGCAAGTGAATAAGCATATTATTTCCCAAATGACAAACTATTCCTATTCAAAGTAATTAAAATGAGCAGATTGCTTCAAAGACACAGACCAATGAATTGATTGCACCAGGAGCATAATGAAACCAGAAAAACTACGATGCAGAGGTTGTTCCAATTATTAGACCATTGAGAGGCAAAACAAGCTTATTTAGCACACTCAATGCACAAAGGCAATTGAAAGTGCTTTACATAGTGCATTAAAAGCACAAAGTAAAAAATAGTTTAAGACAACAAGACAAAAATTAACAGGCTAGAATCGAGGCCTGTGGTCCAAGATGCTGCGCAGCTGCAGCAGCTGGGTAGCAAGAAAGTGACTGAATGCCAAAGAAACATGCCGTTCTTACACATGTGCTATTCGAAAGGCATCTGCTTTTCCTAACCCCATTCTGTCTTTTAGTTTCGACTGTGACATACAGGAAGAAGGTCGATGATGCAGTGATGCGGCCTAAATTTATTATCAGTCAGCTGCACTGCCCTTCTCCCTGGGACACTAGAGGAAGGACAAGCGGAGGGAAGTCTTGATTTGGACTGTGTCGCTTGTTCCTTCCGCCTCCACCAAGTCTGAAAATATCCCAGACGGGCTGCTCTGTGCTCTCCTGTCGTCTGACAGTTCCAGTCACCAGACCTATCTGCTAATATTAGATCAAATCCCCGTTCAGCTAAAGGGCACGCTTCTCACGCTGTAAACACATCTTGATCTCCCTACACATTCCTTGGCAGGTGTACCATATGTCTTTTGGAGCCATCGTTTGACCCGTTTTCACAATTATTTTAGTTTGTGTGCCTTCTTTCTAGCAAATATTAAGATCGTTGCAGTTTCATGTTTTTGTTGATCTATTTGAACCTCGTCGCTGAGGGAGTGGGAGTGAACAATTGGCATCGTGGTAGTTACCTGTGATTATGAAACCCATGATTGGACCCTGTTGCCAGCAAAAAAGTTCTCAGCTTTTGTGTGTGGGGAGACAAAAATCCATTTAATGATAACTGTTGGGTGTAATTGTATGTTGAACAGGCACAAGATTACTGCCCGGGCCTGATTTTTGCTTTAGGTAATGTCTATGAAAATAACCATATTGGAACAAAACGACAAACAACAGCTCTGTAAGCTACCGCCTCAAGGACACACACACAGTCACAGCTCTTTCAAAAATGTCACCAGTTCTATTACCTGTGATTCATGATGCAGAGAAGGGTTGTTCCAAACTCTCCACTCGCACCAGCTCATTGGTCATGATATTTGCAACATAGTGTTAAGTTCTGTAGTTCTGTACAAAAAGGGAAATTAGACTGTCACACAGATGGAAAATTCATACGGGGGATTACAGATACCTGAGATCTTTGCAGGGGCATTGCTGACCAGTCAGACAAAAGCTTTGTGGCTAACCACAGGCCAATGAAACCCATTGTATGTGTTAGGAAAAGTATTGTACTTTAATTGAAGTACTGGTATCATATGAAACTAGAAAACTTAAGGAATCGATTAGTACCAACCATGTCATGTTAGAACGCTAAATAATGCTCCAAATGTATGCTAAGTTTTGGCGAGGAAAAGCTGGCATGGCCATTTTCAAAGGGGTCCCTTGACCTCTGACCTCAAAATATGTGAATGAAGAGATGAACAGAGTGAAAAGTGTATCCTATTAGATAAAACAGATGTTGAAAAACTGCATAATTTGCAGTTTAAAAAGGTAAGAAAATCACAATATATTGCAATATATCATATCGCAATACTCAGCGTATCGCAAAATGTTTGAAATTGCAATAAGATTGTAGTATGACTTAAGTATCGTGATAATATCGTATCGTAGGGCCTGGTGATCCTCCCCCCAGTATGTATTAACCTAATACGAATATTTCAGTGTAAGCACCCCATTGGACATTAGTTATACATTTTGACCATGTTGCTCTTGAAGTATCTGTGAAGCATTGTTCTTCTAGTCTATAGGATTTTGACATAAACTAAATTGCAAAAGATTAAACTCTTCCAAAACTAGTGCAAATGGTTTACATCCTTATTCTGACTAAAATTGGTCCATTGGTGACAGGGGACCAGAAAACGCCACCATTGAGACCAGTGAGAATTAGATCACGCTGTCACTTCCCAACCCCCAAAAGGGATGTGGAGCAGGTTGCCAGGAGCGACTGGCTGGCATGCCGTTATACCGCTTCCAGTTATGAATGGCAGCTTGTGCGGCCCAGACTTCCCTCCTCGTCCTCTGATGTCATTGAGAGAGAAAGGCTTGAGTTTGGTGGTTCTTGACATTCTCCCCCACCACTGGTCAGGCTGTCTAGGTTACTTATCCATTTATGTTGGAGCATGTTGGTGGCAGCAGCAGATGCAGGGTCTCCAGGGAGCTGCTGCTAGGTCAGATAAGCGGAGCCTTTCATCAGCGCGGTGGCTTCGGCGCATACGCCGGCGAATGAGAGAGCAGCAGCAGCAGCAGCAGCAGCAGCTGAATGCCAGGCATTGTTCTCACTCTGGGCCAGGTGATGGGATGAAAGCTGTTGTAGTCACTGACAGAGACATCAGTATTCACTGGCCGATCGGCATGCAGCGAAGGAATGCAGTCCTTTTAAGTGTCTTCAACTTTGTTGGTATGCAGAGCCACTTTAGACATTATAAGGCAGACATCAGCTGTAGCCTGACGATTGGGTTCATCAGTCTGACTCAGATATCTTTGACCCGTTCTTAATTAATTCAGTCTACAGCTGAATCGAGTAGAGAATATTAATCTGCAGCTATTTTGATAATGTATTAGTTGTTCAAAGTCATTTTTTTAAAAGAAACATTCCCTAGTTCCAGCATCCCAGTTGTTAGGATTTGATGTTATGGATTGTTGGTTGAATAAAACAAAATGTTTGAAGATGTCATCTTAAGCTCTGGGAAGTTGTGATGGACATTCTTCAATATTTTCTGGCATTTTATAGGCTAAATGATTATTGATTAATCAAGTAAATAAATACAGATGGATCGATAATGCAAGTAGTCGTTGTTGCAGTCTGTGTTTTCTCAGTTGTATCATGATCCTAATCGACATAAAATCAATCAAGAATTTTGATTAGAGATTAAACATTTAAAGTGGCAATCCGTAAGATTTCAGTCCTGGTTGATTTGGCAACACCCTACTGGTGGTAACAGCAAATGCGGTTTTAATACAACAGTTCCCAGAATACTGGAGGCAGCAAAACATACGGTTGTTGTTTTTATAAAGAAGTCAGGAAATAATTGGCCTTTTTCCATGTGTGAACAACCGTGATCTGATTTTATGCCGCACACGGCATGAACCTGCGAACAGCGAAAGTGAAAGTGGTTGGTTACCTCTCTGAGAAGTTGTAGATGTTCAGTCTGTCGCCTATAGCTCTTCATCTAACAGCTCGCTGTGTCTGCTCCCTCTTTTTCCATCACTCCTTGCAATATTTCAGATTGATCCGCTGTCATAAAATGCTGAAAATGACAGTTGTCTTGTTTTGTAGACACATTTTTGATGAACGATAGTGGTCAGTGTCAAACTCACTGACAAACAAATTGCAATTCCTGTGACTACTTTATATTAAAAGTCAACTTGTGTTTCACAAGTTAAATGCTTTAGCAGGAACTCAATACAGCATTTTTTCCGGGCATGTCGCCACACACACCCAGTTCGTAATACTGCAAATATTTAAATATTGCAATACTTTCATCAGTGGGCCATAGGCTCAATCCCCATTGTGTTACCGTATTCGGCGATAGATAGTGACTTAACAGACATTTATTTAAATGAAAATCTTTGAGATTATTACTTTGAGTTGCTCATCAAGCAAAAATACCAAACATTCTTTGGTTTCAGCCTTTCTTTTTTCCTTTTTCATATCATTGTTAATTGAATATCTTAGGGTTTTGGACTGTTGATCAGTCCAATTTTTGATGGGCATTTTTTTTTAACTTTTTTTTTTAACATTATGTACATTAAAAGATTAATTTTAAACATAATCAGTACAATAATCGTTAATTAACAAGATCACTAATTGCAGCCTATAGTTAAAAGTAGCTAGTAGTAGTTTGTGTGCAGAATGTAATGATGTTTATCTCAGTTCCAGTCCTCAGTTGTAAGCACATCTAATGAAAACTTTGGCCTTTAAACACACACACGCAGGGCCTGGTTTGGCACAGAGTCAGTGCTTGTTGTTTACACTGCGCTTCCTGTGTGTCTGGGCCCCCTTGCCCTCTTACATCACCCTATTGGGTGCAGGAGGGACACAACAGGGTGAGGGGGTGACGGGTTAGGGGGGGGGTAAGCGATGAGGTAGTTCATTAGTCCTCTGGCCCATCCCAAATGAGATGCAGATCCATTCTCTGTGTGTTTCCCCGAGTTCCTCTTTTCTTTTTACGGGTTGCCGCCCTTTTCCCTTTCCAGTCTTTTGATTCCACACTCTGGGTCTCAGTACTGTTTCCTCGCCTCTTGTTTGCCTCATTTCCATTTTTCTAGAGAATGTGCTGCATTTCCACCCTGTTTACCGAGTACTTTTTGTAAGATTAGACTTATTTAGATTTTGCTGTCAAAGTTAACACGATAATAACGCGTTAACGCAAATTCGTTTTACCACCACTAATTTCTTTTACACATTAACGCAACTTGCGATTTTTATGTTGTAAGAGGCTCAGTTTTAAAGCCAGAGTGAAGATACTGGTATCATATGAAACTAGAAAAACCTAAGGAATGTCATACTAGCTTGTCGCGAGGGAGGCTAAATAATGTTCCAAACTTAGGCAAAATTTTAGTGAGGAAAAACTGGCATGAGCATTTTCAAAGGGGTCCTTTGACCTCTGACCTCAAGATATGTGAATGACAATGGGTTCGTTGGGTACCCACGACTCTCCCCTTCACAGACATGCCCACTTTATGATAATCACATGCAGTTTGGGGCAAGTCATAGTCAAGTCAGCACACTGACAGCTGATGTTGCCTGTTGAGCTTGAGTTTGCCATGTTTTGATTTGAGCATATTTTTATGCTAAATGCAGTACCTGTGAGGGTTTCTGGACAATATTTGTCATTGTTTTGTGTTGTTAATTGATTTCCAATAATAAATATATACATACATTTGCATAAAGCAAGCATATTTGCCCCTATATTTGTTGATAAGAGTATTACATACTTGACACATCTCCCTTTAAGTTACATTTTGGACAGATAAAAAATGGTTGATTAATTTGTAATTAATCGCGATTGAATATTTTGTTCGATCGACAGCCCTAATATAAACCTTTAGTTATTCCTGTTGGTGGTCTGAGTGCGTTGAGTTCACCTCTTCGCCTCGTTTTATCTGTTTTGGCAGGAGACAAAGAGAGAAGGTTGTGCATAAGAGTGAAGCTCTTAGCTTCATAAATATTCCATGTCTTGCCCTATATTTTTATCCTGCACTGTATCTTGGCGAGACATCGGCAGTGCTCTGGATGTTGCAGTGGGAATGAGCAGCGGTTGTGAGTTGTATTCATTATGACCGGCCGCTCACTTTAATGTAATCATTTTAAAGCTTACCATTACTTCTTTGTATTCACTTCACACTGGGAATGTCCGCTTGTTTTTGTACCAAGCGGTTTCACATTGCTATTGCCTTTTACAGCTCCTCTCAACCGAAAGTGTCCTCCCTAAGCTGTTAATGAGCAAACACTGTCATAAGAATGTGCTGTCATAGTTTGCTGAGTCTGTCATACAGTGAGTCATGTGTTTTTCTGTGCCTTGGCAGACACACGTTTTTCTTACCCTGATTCACGGGTCACATCATGTGAGGTGGATGAACAGGTAGAAAAATAGCAGTGTGGTTGGTTTATTGTCTGAACCCTGTGCTTGGTACAGTTGCCTGTCCGATCCTGTAGCCTGTAGATGTGTCGAAAAAAGTGCTTCCATTATAATGTGGGAACATGCTATTCCACGAACTCTTGTGCCTCTGCTTCCGTATGGAATTCTTATTGCTTGGACATAAATACTCTGATAATTAACTGAAAAGGCTCTTCTTCTTGTGCCCCCTGCAGTTTTGGAGGTGACTAAGTCTATTTAAGTGGCACTGGGGCAGCAGCAGTGAGGGTATTTATAACCTGCTCTAACAAAGTAATATGCTGTGAAATTGGATTTCTACTAAATCACATTTTGTGTGTCAGAATTACCAGCTGTCCCAGTTTTAACGTGGCTCTTTACTCACAATGTCATCAGCCAAACTGTAAAGCACTAAATCCCTTTGTGGTTGCACTTTGGGAGTGAATGTACAATGACTGAGCTTTGCAGAGCCTGTGCTACATTTTTTTCGCACCAACATTTGAAATTGCACTTATATTTATATTTCCAACCTAACTCCTTTCCTCTAACTGAGAAATGGCACAGAGTCTGTGCTAATTACCTGCTGATTCTCAACCTGCCATTCTGCTCCCACACTGTGCTCGTGCATGCGTGCATACACCCACTTCGGAAGGGGGTTCCTTTGCTATTTTCTGCTGACTTTTACAGATATCTTATTCCATTGTATCACTTTTGCATGTAAATGGGCTCAGCTGAGCGCCTCAGGCTTTGTTTGACACTTGCAGCTAGAGAGGCCCCATAGTGAGACATTATGGGGCCAACTGAGCCGTGGTGCAAGGTGACGGTGTGATGTTCCACCAATGATCACGCACAGCATGCTGAAGATTCCTGAACCTCCTCTGACCCGCTTTGTAGGGTCTCATAGCTGTCGAATACCCGTTTGATATTCGGTAGGAGGATGAAACGAAGAAACCATGCGATGACATCACTGCTTTTAGATGCTCTAAAGATCGATTTACTTACTACCACCAGATTAGTAAGAGATTATGCGAATATTGTAAATAATATGCTAATTATAGTGTCAGTAATACTTCAAAAGGCTTTTGGAATATCATGTCTTCTCCAGAGATGCACCGATCTCAGATATCGGGCTGATACTGACTCAAAGAGCTGGATCGGGTATCGGTGACAATGGGTCTGATCTGTTCAGTTTTATGTTTTTATACTATATACATTATATACTGGAAATTGAATTCCTGTTTAAGTTCTGACCAAATTTTTGCTTCATTAAAACGATTTACACTTGAATTGTAATTCCTGTTAATTTTGAAGTTTTTTTTCCCCAAGTTGATGGAGTATGATTTATTATTTTAATAATACATAACAATTGATTTATTTATTATGTATTTATATCTTTGTATTTATTTGTTTCATTTTGTTTTACAAAGTTATGAAAGCAATGCTTAAGTCAAGCCTGGTGTTGCCTTACACATAAAAGAATGATCTCAGTCACTTCCACACAGTGAGGCATACAGCTTAGTATTAAACACTGGTATCAGATCGGTACTCGGTATCGGCCGATACCCAAATCCCAGGTATCACCATCGCTATCTGGACGGAAAAAGTCGGATCAGTGCATCCCTAGTCGTCTCTTATATTTTATAGTTGTGACTAAATAAGTAACAATCAAGTTTGAAAAAAACACCCTTTGATTAGTTTATTACTCAATAAATTGTTTCATCTGGGCTGTGTAGGTATGGTTTCATTTGACTTGACAGTGGCATATCACTGGTATCATAAACATACAACCCAACAAATATCATCACATTCTGATTATTATTTTATGTTATGATTGGAACGTTGATCCCTACCAACTAGTGTGAAGAGCACAAACAAAACACAAATTCAGAAATCAAAAAATGTTTGGGTATGAGCGCTTCCTGGACTCAAAAAGAGTTTGTTTGCGATGCTCCTTGGATAAAGATACACGTAGACAATTAGACAAATACCTTTATTGTAAGCCATTACAACAAAGACATTTTAATTGTTTAAAAAGAGAGTGCCTTGGAGTTTTCTTGTGATTTTTTTTGTCTACAAATGCAGAAATCTTGCATGTGAAAGAAACATGTTTGACCACATTGCTTATAATAAGAAGCTGATTAAAATGTAGCTTTTCAGGATTTCTAAAGAAGGACTGATGGTGCACACAAAAACCTTCAACATGCCTGAGATGTTATCAAGCTTTTGAAACGCTGACCAAATGTTTGTCCTGTCTATTTTTCTCCCTCGTCTTCCAACAATAGCCTCCACCAAAGTGTTTTTCCATGTTCAGGCTTGATGGAGACTCCAGCGTCTCAGAGGAAGTCTGTGTGCATTGATTTCTTAATATGAATAATGTAAGTGATGTCACAAGAGGGTGGTCTAATGGCTTTTGGCTGGAGTCGTCCCCTGGGTGCAGCGCTTCTGGGATGCTGGAGTGTAAATATGCTAAGGAGGCAGTTACTCAGATGATACAAGTGTTCTACCACCGATAAACCCCCTCTGCTGTATGTGTTTTCTAAATATAGTAATAGAATTAGGCTGATATTCCTGTTTCTGCCATGATTATTTCATGCATAAACACACCGCATGAGACCGCTCTGTTACATAAAAACTGGATCATTTTATTAGCTTGGCTCAAGTCATTTTTTGTCCGTGACAACGTCCAGGACACAGAGTTTATGGATTGCTGAACAGATTTAGTCATTTTGTGCATTCAGTACATCTGTGCAAATATTACTTAAGCATTCTCCTCAAAGCCGCGCATATGTCCCAATCTTGTTTGCTGTAAGGGGTCACTGTGTAGACAGTTTCCAAATACACTTGTACCCATCACTATGTAAGCCCAGGACTGGCACAAGTCACTGATTCGGAGCCATTACACTCAGCAGACTTCTTTGTTCTTTTTTTTCATGTTAAACCTGTGGCGGTTCCTTAACAAAGTTATGTTTACTTTATTTTATTTTTTTTAACCTTTATTTAACCAAATCCCTCCCCAATCTCTTTTCCGAGGGAGACCTGGGCGGTTACATTCAGTGTTCTTCAGCAAAATGCATTGTGTGTATCGTAAGGGCCTGACAAATGTGTTGAATGTATTTCCTTTCCCAGAAAACATTTTCAAAGCTGTTTTTATATAATTCAAATTGTGCTTTGTTTATGCCCATGTTTGCTGGCTTGCAGTTGTCTTCTTCACTGCCTTTGTCGGTGCCTGTAAAAACACTCCTCCATAGCGCCACTTGTGGTCAAATTTGGGTAGCTTAAAGTATGAATTGCAGTTGTCACTACTTCTGAAATGAGCGAAACTCAGAGGAGCGGTGTCGCTAAGATGAGAATAGCTGGTCCATAGCAGGTAAAGGTCAGCCCACCTTAAGCGAGCGAACCTCAGCCGTTGTTGTCGCTAACTTTGGGGCTAACTCCTTCACTTTAATCTGCAGGGGACAAACAAGACACGGGAACTTGGCCTGAGAGTTGCGTCATTTATTCTTTGACAGTCTAAACTGCACACACTGCGCTGCTACGTTCACACTGTGAACTTCACAGCTATAACGTTACTGTTAACTTCACTCGCCTTCCGTCACAAACGTACTGTCTCTCTCTCTCTCTCTGTCTCTCTGTCTCTCTTTAAAAATAAAAAAAAACATAATTCCCCGTTGATTAGGTACGGCAGGGAGTCGGCTTGCAATACACACTGGCGGAATCCCTGAATGTTTAAGTCATTTATCAAGCAAAAATGCCAAATATTTACAGGATCCAGCAACTAAAAGGTGATGATTTGCTGTTTTTTATATCATAGTAGATTACATTTCTTTAAGGTATTGGACTGTATTATTTCCAGAGCCCAATATGACTTCTTCAAATTGCTCTTTATAGACTAAACAATTAATCAACTAATCCAAAAAATCTTCAGCAGATTAATCAATAATGAAAATATTTGTAACTTTTAAGATGTTTTTCCCCGTTAACTCTCTGTCATCTATCGTACTCTCTGTTCTCCCAGCGGTCTCGGAGCCCAGACAGTCGGAGCGCTGCATCAATCAGCCCTTGTTTCACTCCCTTGCTACGCAGCAGCAATCCTCTCCCTCAGCTCCCATCCCATTTTCCTCCAGAGAGCTTCAGGTTTCATTGGTATTCATTGTCAGTGCCACCAAGATACCAGAGTATGTTACGTTCTCATTCTCTTCATCATTGACAGTATAGATCACAGTGATTGTCTCACCGGCCGCCCACAGTGCTGTCAGACAGCCAATTCTTTGTGACTCCAGTTCTCAGGTTGTACGGGGTAACTTTCACAGGATGCGAGGCAACACAATACCCGTCCGTCAGAACCGCACTTGCTCCTATCACCTTTTGTGGTTGTCATATCTGCCCTTAGGGATTTGTGATATAATAGGGTTGTATGAGTCAGTCATCACCTGAACAGTCACATGCCTGGGGTTGTTTGTTTGCAAAAATGTTGTAGGGACTTTTCTGTGTAAGGATTTACCCTCGATACAGTAACATGGACGAACGGAGGAGGAAAAGCCAAGAGCCGGCAGTTTTACTGGATTTAATCAGGTTTAAATGAAGTTGTTTGAAAGCCCTGGGTGCTGTGTTGTTATGTGGTATTTTTTTCTGTAGTAAACAATTTAAATTTAATCCCTGAATACATTACTGGCTCCTGCTCTCGGTCTTTTTCCTCAAAAAAGTTGCATTTTAGTTACAAAATTACACCTCTTCTACTTTCAGTTTATCTCACTACCATTCCCCCTCCTTCCTCCCCCCCCCCCCCTCAGTGTTTTGGCCGCTGTCCCGTTGCCACGAAGAGACCACAACAATGGCCCCTCTCTGTCAGAGCACATCGCTGCCCGAGGAATGCTTGTTTAATAGTGGCATGCTTCGACAGGGGAAACACAATGTCTTGTCGCACAGCTGAACTCTTTCATAGACTCGTACTGCTGGTCTCTCTGGTGGACCGCTGGTCTCTCTGATCATCGGGCATTGTCCAGTTCAGGGTCATCAGTAACTGCCTCCCTTTCCCAGACCGATGACATAGCCCTTCCATGTGCCAAGCTGAGCCATGAGGCCTGATATCTCACTGAGTGCTACTAAGCATTGGAGTTGCAGAAGTTAGAAGTTGACCTGTTTATTTGGCCTATTTTTTGCAGACCTTTGTCCAGCTTTGTGCTTCTTTGGTTTAATAAGTTTTATTCACAAGGGAGCAGTGTGTTTGAAAAAAAAAAAAAAAGTTTTATGGCTTGTTTTCGAAAGAGATGTTTATGGCTTAAGAGGCACACTGTACAGTTACACACTCTATAGAAAGCTATAATCAATTCTCTTTTAAGTTGGTCTCGCTGCTCATTGGCGCTCTTCTATGCAAACTTGTTGAATAGCGCAGCATTTGTAGAGTAAATCTTCAGTGCATTCACGGCCTCGGTGCGACAGCCCCCTGCTGTCTGTGTTGTTTTTAGCCAAAGTCTGAATAATGTACAGCATGTTGCCCCAGTGTTTACCTTCAGAGACAATGCAGAAGAAACTGTGCTCCAACACGGTTCCACATAGGGAGCGCAGGGGTACAGTGCTGAGTGGACAAAGCCAAGAGTCCCTCCCATGAGGGTCTTTGTTTGGCCGTCAAAGCCGGGGCAAACTAATGTTTGAGTCGGAGATTCAAGTTCAGCAGAGTGCCAAATGTGAGTCATGGTGCTGCGAGTGAAGCTGCTGTCCCAACAGATCGGCCCAGCTATTCTTTTATCAAACAAATTTTTAAAATCCCAGACAGTACAGATGACTCATGGGCCTGAACTGACTCCTATCGAGTAGTTCTCATCAAAAATGAGTTAGTCTACTTCTGGGAAGATGATCACTCTGATTCTGTTTTCCTAAGCAATTCATTTTACCTCAGTAGAATCATCAGGATGCCAAAAAGCAATTACTGTGTTTTAGTTCTTCCAGGAAGTCAGGCCATTTTTCTCAGGCTGGTCTGTCGATAAATCAGTCGCGCACAGTAGAAAACGGTATTAGGCGTAGAGTTCGAGGAGCATACTTCAGGCCTATTATGTTGTGCTTCTGAGCAAATGGTGTAATCTCTGCAGCCAGATAATGTTGCTCGACAGCTGAAAGAAACATTGTACAGAAACAGAGGAGCTTAGATTGTTTCTTTGGAGGTGTTATCTTGTTACACTGCTGATATTTGAGTCATCAAATTGAACAATTTCTCAAAGAAAACAGTCTTCTCCTCATAGCCATGGACTCCACCCCTCACACCTGCAGCTCTTGAGGAAGTTTCACGTCATCCACACCAAACTACTTCATAGGCCCAGTAGTGAAAGGAATGAAGACCAACTGGTTGAGTTCCATCTCTGTGCTTGTCTTGCCTTTTACCTCACTCACTTGTTTTCATTCTTTCTCTTCGGCCAGCTCCCCTCTCAGCTCTGAACACAAACCCTAAGAGGCCGGACCCGGAGGGGGAGAGCAGCCCCCCGAAGACGGACAACACCGAGAGAATGGATTCTCCAGTTAAGAAAGATACAGACCGGAGACTGACTACCCCCACGAAATCTGACGTCATCCCACGATCACCTGGGTCACCGGCATCACCTGTTTCCAGGTCGAAAAGTGGTAAAGGTAAAAAAGAAACTTCACCTGTAAAGTACTATTTTACTTGTATATAGTTCATTGCTTAAAGGTGCTCTGTAAGATATTCAGGGCATTAATATAGCAGCAAACAACTATTAGCAATGTAAAGATATTAAGGAGTAATGTCTACCTGAGCAGAGAATGAAGTCTCTGTCCCTCTGTGTATGTGTGTTGCAATCTGAGTTTCTCCGTTTTTTGTTGACATAGCCGGCCGGCTGTGCGTGCCTTTTAGTGCATGTTCGAGCATGTGAGCGTGCCCCACCGGCTCGCTCACGGCCGCCGCTCTGCACTGCGCTCATACAGCAGTTAGAGCCGATAACGCCGTCCCGAACGACGGCGCTGTTGCGGAAGCGTAGCGCTCCTCCTCCAGTTCCCCCTCTCAGGTTAACACTGTTAGCTCTGTCAGCAGCATTGCAGTTGTTTTCACCGTTAGCGTTATTAGCACCGTTAGCCGCGGGCCGCCAGCTCAGCCGTCGTCATGTTAAGAGCTGTGCGGAGGCAATAGAAATGCTCGCAATCTCGCATTTAGCAGCTGAATTTGTCCAGACATGACGCCGTGCTCTTATAATGGTGCAATTGCATCTGCAGTCTGCTGGAGTCAGGTCAGCTCTCTTGAGGCGAGGTAATGCTTCAGTATCTGAGTAATGGCGACCACATGCTTTCAGACGTGAAGCTAAATCCAATAGAGCCGCTGCAGTTGTTGGAACAGAAGCTGCTATGTGAGAACATCTCAGCTTTGGGCTCAAAGACTTTAGGCAGAATTAAATTAGTAAAGAAAATAGCCCAGTGAAATATGGACAAATGAGCTTTCTTGGTAAGTGGATAGCTAATTCTGATCACTGCCATGCACTGGTCCCTAATGAAAGGTGGGCAACTTGACTAGGAATCCCATTTCAGTGATCGATGCCAGGAGGGCATTTAGTTTGACCTGGCGGTTGCACCATTTCCACAATGCCACCACTTGAAGTCCTTGCAGCTGCTGGCTAACAGCACATGCAAACTCAAAGGAACATGTTTGAGGGTTTTGGGAGTCTAAGCCTCTTTTCTCTCTCCCCTTTATTCTTTATCCATTAATCCATCCACTGTGGTCATGGTCTTTATTCCCTTTGCGTGAGGTGATGGGGATAAACCCCCCCCCCCAAAGCCCCAAACTGCTCCCAAAACTATAACAACACTTCCAGTTTGGATGCCTTATGACCTTAGCCACATCAGTTATATCAAAACCTTTATGATATTCTTTGTTTATTTGCCAGTCTGGTCTATTTTAGAGAAATATGCAGTTGAGTCTTAGTCTGCTGATTCCCAAAAGTGACCCACACTTCCCTTTTTGTCCGTCCAAGTTCCTTTTCCGCTGGTTTTGTAAAGCTCATTACTTGTGAGGTTTTGCACCACCCAGAGGGGAATAATGAAGATGAAAAGCACTCTGTGGCCTCTTAATTAGTAAAATGAAATGGTGAGGCTTGTAGTTCAGCTGGGAGCTGCTTCTGGTAATGGTCTGCTCAGTTGTATTTTGTCACATCTCAAATATTTGAAAACAAACAAACATCTGTGAAAGCAGCGATTTTGCTTCTGTCTACGAGCGCCTCCTCATGTAGGGGGTGTCGAGGGTTGTCCCACTGTGATGATTGTGTGTGTTGATTCTGATTTTGCCTTAGAGAAAAGTGAAAGAAGTCCGTCTGTAATAGGGCTGCCCCCTCTTTGTCGATTAGTCGACCAATCGGTCGTTTTGGTCTTAGTCGACTAAGGGCGCTTTCACAAGCCAGAGTTCGTTTGGCTGGTCCGAATCAGAGCGAAGTTAATACTTTTCGTTCGTTTTCTATTTAGTCTGGTTCAGTTTAACAGTGCACAAATTGAAAAAAAAAAAAAAAAAATGGATGAGGGGCATGTATGAAGGAGCAAATTTATCTTTTTCGTCTCGAGAGCTGCCACCTCTATGCAGGGAATCGCAGACTTTGAAATATTGCTGTCGAAGTGTTTTCACTTTGACTCGGCACTGATCTATTGGGAATCCCTTCTCCTCCAGTTTATCTCGAATTACGTCACCATTTTTATGGACGTTATTTAGCACATTCTGTATGTTCTCTTCGGCCCAGATGTTCAGAAAATATCGGACTTCTGCAGAAGTCCGGGTCAGCTGAATGACTTATTTCTAAGAAAGTTATGAGCACATCTCTGGTAAACACAAGATTTGAAGTGGTGCTTTTGTGCGATTCTTTGTGGAGAAACTCAGTTTTGCAGATCTGTGGATTAAATCAACTAATCGATTAGTCGACAAAATCGTAGTAGTGTTAAGTCGACTAAGAATTTCTTTGGTCGAGGACAGCCCTAATCTGTAAACACGTCCTTTCTTGGTTCTTATATGTGTCTATTGAGTTTGCACAATGAGAGCTGCACGTTACACTATACAGTAAACCCGTCACTGCTCTTATTGTACTCTAATTTAGAGGCGGACAGAATAACGCAGAGCTGTCATTTTGAGTGTGTGTGTGTGTGCACAGTCTGGAGCCCAAACACTGCACCTCGCAGTATTTTCCGGGCCAGTCTGTTTTTTGTGCATGTGACATTATGATTAACACGGTGGTGGTGAGTTGCAAACAGGAGCACATCACACCGACCAACACCGTGCACATGGGCCACAGTCCTATAAATATCAAAGTGGGTCAGAGGTGGTTCTTAGGGGAGGCTGCATGGCAGATTGTTTTCCTGTTTGTGATTCACGCCTCCTCCTATTAGACATTGCTGAAGGATGAGTTCCTTTGTGTTTGATGTTGAACATCTGGTCTATGAAGATTGAGGGGGATGATGTAGCATGAGGACTCAAGAAAGATCAAGACTGCAGCCTGTGCCAGTGTTTCACCAGTGGTGGACGAGTTATTTGTGGTAGTACACACACTGCAAATGTGTGTGTGTGTATACGCACACTGCACATGGTAGATGTGGTAGATGACATTTCAAGCTCATTTATTTTTGTGGGCTGCAGAAATAAGTTATATGATATACGTATTTAGGGAAACACTGTCATAAAAACATCTCATGATTACGGAAAAAGAAGTGACACGCTGCAGGATCGCAGTCAGAATTTCAGGATTATTTTGTCCAGCTGCAATTTTTTATTATGAAATAAGCTATTGCTCAGTAATGAGAAGGCACGCATTAATTTGCTGTAATCATATTTGTGTTGTAAATAGGGCTGCGACTGATAATTAAATTCATTATCGATTGATCTACCGATTGTTTTCTTGATTAATTGATTAATTTGGTCTATAGCATATCAGCAAAAAGCTAAACATGTCCATCACAAGTTACCGGCAGAGCCCATGGTGACGTCTTCAGATGTCTTGTTTTGTTCAACCAAAGGCGAAGTGGAATGACAATGTTTTCCCCAGGAAGTAGAACCAGCTATAAGGAAAGGATGCAGTTTGAATTCTTGAAATGGCACATTTGAGTTCAGTGTTTGCTTGCGTGTTGCTGTTCCCCTCTGCATTTTTTTCACTGAGTGGTTCCTCTGGGGAATTTGGAAGGAATGTTGTGTGTTGAGCAGACATCAGAGATGTCACAGAGAGAAGAGATATATGTAAGTGCCCCCCCCTGTAGTCATACCATATCACATACACCCACATAGGAGATTTAGTGAGCCTGCCACATGCTGCAGCTTTTATTCAGAGAAGATTGCCTTCCATGAAGATTATTTTTCTCCAAACATGTGTTCTTTGTGTTTTTTTCTTGATCCAGAAAATATAGCACGCATCGCCTTCAGCCCCTTGTTGAGCATCAGTGGTGAAATGTTGACGTTAACAGTTTCCTGTCATTGTCTTGTGGCATGCATTTCCTTGTGGTAACATTTAAAAGAAAAGCCTTGATTTTGCTGCAGTGAAGAAAACATTTACTCATATATTTCTGTTTATTAGAGGGTGGGTGCATCATTGTTGCCTCAGGTCAGTTTTGGGTTGATGGAGGTTTGAAAAGCAACTGTTATGATCAATGGCACAAAACATATTATTGTCCAAATAATAGTACATTTACAGAACATTGGAACTTAAGGTATTACCGATAACTTGCAAGCAAATTGTGGTACCAAATACATTATGTCTACACCACAGAGAGCATGTTCCTTTAATTCAGAGGTAACAGGGCTTGGTGGTGTAATGCAGTAGTCTCTGCTAGGACTTATACACCGATCAGCCATAACATTAGGTCAGCATGGGCACCCTGACCGGTCTGCGGCTACACAGCCCCATACGCAACAAACTGCGATGCACTGTGTGTTCTGTCACCTTTCTATCGGAACCAGCATTAACTTTTTCAGCAATTTGAGCTACAGTAGCTCTTCTATTGGATCGGACAACACGAGCCGGCCTTCGCTCCCCACGTGCATCAATGAGCCTTGGGTCTGACCCTGTCACCGGTTCACCGGTTTTCCTTCCTTGGACCACTTTTGGTAGGTCTTGACCACTGCAGACCGGGAACATCCCATAAGAGCTGCAGTTTTGGAGATCCTCTGACCCAGTCGTCTAGCCATCACAATTTAGCCCTTGTTAAAGTTGCTCACATCCTTACGCTTGCCCATTTTTTCTGCTTCCAACACAAGGTTCAACGTTAAAATGTTCACTTGCTGTCTAATATATCCCACCCACTGCCAGGTGCCATTGTAACGAGATAATCAATATTATTCACTTCACCTGTCAGTGTTAATCGATTAGTTGTTTGGTCTATAAAATGTCCGAAAATGTGGAAAAATGTCAATCAGCGTTCCCAAATGTCTTGTTTTGTCCACAACTTGAACTGCTTTGTTAACAAAATACAATTTTATATATACTGAATAATATCAAGACGTACTATGCTCTTATCACCTCATAGTGGATGTGTAGCATTGTGGAAATTGACTAAATTATATATTCTCTGCATAACACAAGTCATCCTCAAGGAATGATTCAAATTAAGGAGAGCTCGACCAACTAGCTTTAATTGAGCTACTGCGCTTTTTAATCATTTTAATTGCTCATTTATATGGAAGTATGTCATGAATCTCACTCTCTTAGATGTTAGGCCAATTAAATATGAAATATTGAAATCCTCTCAGGTTGTGTTGTAGATCAAATGATATTGTGTTTGTTTTGACCTACAAGGAAACATGAGGCAATGTCGAGATTTAGGAACGTTTTTGAATAAATGCTGTGTGACCGACATCTGATGGGGCTGAATGGACTGGACTTGATATGAGTTTGCAATATGACACCTATTATTTACACATCCTCTTCCTTTTTTTCTCCTTTCTCCATTCTCAACCAAGATGTCATAAAGTCAGGGGAGAGGCAGAAGCTTGCCAAGGAGCGGAGAGAGGAAAAGGCCAAATATATTGGTAAGTGGAAACAAGGGGTGGGAGGACAAGGCCGTTACATAGGAAGAGAGCTCCCCCTAGTGTTGGGGTGAAAGAGGTTGTTGTTTTACATTTGCAGCTGTGTTGCTACTGGGCTGGCTCGAGGCTGCAGATGGCATGCACATGTAGCACAGAGAGGATGGAAGGGTAGTTTGGGCTTCTGCACGAAGGTGATTTCCTGGATCCAGACCTTTGAATCTGCCCACTCCACCGAGTCGACTGCTTAGTTGACAATTCTGTCTGGTATCAGGCAACGAGACTGAAATCCGCACAAGACGAGCCACCATTTTACCGAAGACGAGCGAGCTTACATTTTCGACATGCATGCTGAAATATGATGTGTCAAAATGTTTGCTCTTGTATGTTTTGTTTGACACATTAGCGCTTTAGCTCACCTCTGCACTAAAATATATGTTAATACGATTTGAATCAAATAGAGATATTCCTCACATTGACAAAAATGTAAAAGATTGTATCCATATGTGTTAATAAATTCAATTATTTTTGGCAGTTTTGCAGCTTTTTGCAGTGTGATGAATATCTCTTATGACTTAATGTTATTTGAAATCTGTTTGCAACAGCACTGAGTCCTCAAAGCACAGACGTCCTACATTTAGTTTGATCAATTGGGGCAAAATTTCCTCAGCGCCCTTCACTTGGGCGTCATTACAATTGACATGGCTGTACTTTTTCTTGTCGGTTGATATTGCATCTCTTTGCCCAAGTCCTTATTTTCTGTTTAACACAAGGCTGTTACTTTTTCACCTGGCTACACGCTGGTCGTGCACTGCTTTGCATGACTGACAGTTGCCTCTGTCTTCTCTCTCACTCCTTCCCCCCCTGCAGAAGAGCTCAGCATGTTACAAGGTAAGCCAGTCACCTTTGAGTATGTGGTGATGGTGGTGGTGGTGGTGTTGGTGGTGATGGTGATGGTGATGGTGATGGTGATGGTGATGGTGTCCCATTTCGATCATTCTGTCATATTTGGATGTCTCAATTTAATGAAGTTCAGTAGTTTTAACCAGAGTTGGGCAATAAACCAAAAACTTAAGAATATACAGACATTAGGAGTCACTGAATAACCTTGCGCATGTTGGTATGTTTGTTAAAAGCTCTTCCCATATGGCTTCAAGAGCCATCCCCTAAAACACAACGAGTCGAGAGTACAATTAAATCAGAATAAATACACAAGAAAATTATTAACGAGAAAACAAACATCCAGTCAACAACAGAACAAAGTTAAAAGCAGTTACATTCAAGAGCGGGGTAGTTTTATAATCATGGTTTTAAATTGGCCGATAGATACAATTGTGTTAAGTTTTAATGTGTGTTGCAAAATGTTCCAAGTGTGTGCAGCACAAACACCAAACGCAGTTTGCATGCAGGACTTCAAGCATAGCCAGTCACTCGAACAGGTCAAATAATGACTATAGGACCAATTTAATAAGGACGTGATATACGTCTGATGGCAAGTTGCGAGTGATAAACTGAATCTAACACTTTAAGAGTGGAGGCAGAGGCGTGTCAATGATTAACGTCACCATGATCCAAGACAGACAAGAAGACGCCCTCAATTATTCTCGTCCTACTGAACACAGGAAAACTTTTGAAACTTTGTCAGTTTTATCATTATCAAGGTAAAGACTGTACATAAAAAGAGTTACAGTGTTGAGTTTTGGTCATATTGCCCAGCTCTAGAATGGTTTCATTCATCTAAACCCCATATTGTTCCTTGTTATAAAATCATGGTTGTTTTATTTTTTCTTTATAATAGAAATTTCAACTAATTGCAACCCTTTCTCTCTCTGAACATCATCAATGTGTCTTTCACAAAAATCATGTAGGCATAGACTTGTCACTTAATCAATCATTTATCTGTAAACAAATGTTATTATTGGTTGTGAAGCAAAAGGGCTTAATCTCAGTTCACATATAAGAAGATGAAGCGTGCCCCGAGTTTGAACTTTGTTCATCCACATGTTCCATCTGCAGACACCACAGAACTCCTTGGATTTTGTATTTAAATATAACATGTTTGAACCGCATGCCGCAAACCTACTATGATTACCATCTTACTGAAGAAATTGAAGGTTTTAGAGAAACTTTGCAGCCAGATTTATCTTGGCTGCAAATTTACATGTAAACAACTTTATATTGCGAAACACAAAATGACACAGTTCAAAATGTTCTGAAATAGAAAAATATGTAAATGACTTGTTTAGATACATGGCTGAATGGTGATGCATTTTCACAACTTTGCACTGATTTTTTTTTTTAGCTATAGTAGTCTCACAGGGTGTATTGTCAGCGTGGTACTTAGTGATAGACAGAATTACTCATTCAAAACTTAGAATCATACAGTCTGAGTTCTTTATTGCCTTAGAGTTAAAGAAACATTGGGAAAAATAGTGTCTAAATATGCTATCTTATGCTAGCCGCAGTTTCATTAGGGTTTCTCAAAGCTATAGTAATGTTTTAGTAAACACTTAAGGCGGCATTGTCATGATATGTATCCTCACATGACACTGATTTCTTAAACCATCTTACTCTTCAGTAATGCCATGTTGTCTAATCCAACTGTGTGTTCGACATCAGTAAGATGAGTTTGACACACTTCACAGCGTGGATCAGTCTAATTGGGCGATCACCGGGGCTTGCCAGATGGCACGGGTCTGATCTAATACTCTGTCAGACCTGGATATAAGATGAGATCCTGACAAAGCCTGTGTTTACAATCATCAGCTTGAAAGAGATCCTGGCCAGGAAGACTTGGCTTATCAACCATCACCAAGTAATATTACTAGTTTAGTAGTAAAAGGGGCATAATCATTAGAAAATCCTAGCTTGTATCTTATTGGTTCCTTGTTATGTTTAAGTGAAGCTTTGAAGGACTTGCATCAGGGAATTGGCTGCGACTAAACCGAAGCTACTCTCCTGCCTTGTCTGTCTTTCGTGGGATGGTATAAATACTTTATGTACCAGGGTTAGAGCAGCACTTTGCTCATGATTATTTAATGGTCTCACTATAGTAGGTCCCGATGCTACTTGTCAGCACTGATCACTGTCAGGAGAGAGTTGAGGAATGCATTTTAAAGCAATGTAATCTTAAGATATTTAGAATTGGACATCTGTTTATCACTAAATGCCCTGGTATAGATGCATACATGACTGATGATGAATGGCACTCTGAGAAAATTCCTTCAAAAAAATCATGAGCTGAAATCAGGCTAACTCTCTTAAGCCCCCAGCCAATTTCCAGCTCATTTTCCTTACTGCAACCAGAACCTATAGTTTTGAAAACCATAAGCAAACACTTCTGTTGTATGAGTCAAATTCATCATCTCCACCTTGAACCTTAAGTAAATTTAAGTACATTGTGCTGATAATGTCTCTCTTTCACTCTTCACTTGAAGTAAAACTTGAGTGCAGGTCTTTAACTGTTAGGTACTAATATAGTGCTACAGGGATGACATATTTTGTAGACCAACCCGTAAGTTAGAATCACACGGGTTCCCTCGACAAAAAGCCAATGGGATTTTTTCATTGGGTTTTGGATTTTTGCAGAAAATAAGATCTGTGGCAAACATACGTTTATGACACGTTTTGTTCTGTAAGATAAACTTGACAAATGAACACCACTTTTATGATTTTTGAAGTGTAAATGCAATCGCCAGAAGTTAAAAGCTAACGTATACACAACGAGGCTGTAAAAGTCGATGAGTCTGCGGGATGATGTTTAGTAGTCTCATGTAGCCACTTGTTAGCAACCGCCTATTTTAAGACATATAAAAGCTTCAAAATTCACAAGTGGGATATTTACAAGTGTATTCTATATTTTAGAACAAAACGTTAAAATCTCTTAAGCTTGTGTTAACCACAGACTTTATTTCAGGCATCTAACTAAAAACCCATTAAAAAACCCATTGGCTTCCAGACGAGGGAACCGGAAGTGCTAAAATGCTAACTCATTTCCGGTTTTAGGACTCATTCCTGTAGCACTCTATAGTTTTACTATTATGGTATTAATAGTTTAACTATTACGGAATTAATAGTTTTACTATTGATAGTTAATAGTTACTTCTTCCACTACTGCCTCTATACCAACATTCCCAGTTAGAGAAAGGGTGAAAAGTAAAGCAAGATGGCGTTTGCCTGGGGCCTCCAAATCACTAAATCCGCCTCTGAAAAACACACCCAAGTCACGGTTACTCGCGGTCTGAAACTCCGGTGAAATACACTTAGCAGAGGTAATTTCCAAATAAACGTATTAGTCATTTGCTTTGACATAACCACTGCGGTTATAAAGTAAAGCAGCATGGTTTTAATTCACGGAGGTATTTTGCTGGGGGTAATGTTATTAGAGTTATAAGTTAGTATGAAGTCTGACACTGGGGAAATACAGTGTTAACTCGAGGGGGGAAAACACACCCAGGTCGCGGCTTACTCACGGTCACATCGGTGAAATACACTCTGATTCGATTGTTTCTAGTTCGAGGTCCACTTGTGTTTACTCCAGGGAAGTGAAGAAGGGTTAGGTTGTAAAGTGGACTGCAGGTAATGAGTCGCGGTCTGCCCGACCAGACGACATGCTGGACTCAATCTGCAGAGCTCTGAAGCCCCGCCCCCACTGCTACACAGAGCGCTGTTCTCTTGTTTATTCATAGTTTATTAATATTGAACGTGTCGCGTGTCCAAATTGCACCAACATTGACACTGCACACCCTCTGGTCCCCGGCAATGCACCCGCCAAGTATGAAGTAGATTGGATGAGCTATTCTCGAGATATGCGAAGGACACACAGACAGGCAGACCGAGATTCCTTGCTTTATAGTTAGATGAGGAGGGAGGAAATGTTATGGATGTTGTCAACAGCCATCTATCTCAGCAAGCCTTTAACATTGCATTTGTGCGCTGTTGAGGCACTTTCCTCCTCCCCCTGTTCTCATCACAGCACAACGAGTGAATTATGAAGCAGTTTCCACTGCACTTTACTTGCAGCACCATCTCTAAAGATTTGTATCACTGGAAGGTTAAGATGTGGCTTCTCTCAAATCGAGGCCATCGGGCTGCAATGAGCTGAGATGCGCACTGCAGCAGATATTTTCTTTGCCGCAAGGTGCTACCAAGCAGTGCCTCGGTATAACTCAGCCCTTTGTTCCCTTCTCGGATAAAAGCCGAACCGTGTGCCTCCATAAATTTGAACCCCTCTAGCCTCCAGCATCTCCTCAATGATCCGTCACCATAATCTAAAATCCACAACCAGTTGCTTTTGTTGCATCAAGTGCTTTGGAGAACTAAGCCTCGCCTCCTTGCAGAGGCTGATTCTTCATGGAGGTTTTACTTTGTAGTTTGAAGAAATATGGTGAGTTGTGTACACAGAGAGGCAGCTGCAAAAGGCTTCTTTACGCCCTCTTTGAATGGCTCGGGGACAACAAGACGATTTCCATATCAAAGTGTGCGGTTTATTGAAGCTGACGTAGAGGCTTGATGCGATTAGCGCGGTATAAAAGTGTCACTTCAGAAGTACTGTATCTGTCCAACTCCGCTTTATGCAGTATTCTGTGGAAAAGTCAAGTAATTGAATTTATTTTTCCAAACACAGAGTGGGATTGAGGTGAAGGGCAACATATTTTTTTTCAAAGACGGCTTTAGATGAGAAGTAAACATCCGAGAGGCTCGGCTTTTTGGATGTTTTCTGAAAGCTTCAAACTGTATGGTTCTTGAAAACCCTCAACCTATCAAAAGATGCTTTCAACATATCACACTACTCTTTTAAGTCCAAACTGATACAGAGCTTTGAAAGAGAACGTGTACTATACGTACAGTATTCTGAAAAGACAGGGAAGAGAGAGAGGGCTCCTTTGTCCAGTGCTCATTTGGTAAAGTCTTTACTCTCTTGACCATGTTTTCTGCCCCATCTTAGCTGCTAAAAAGACCCAGTGGCTGGAGAAGGAGGAGAAGGCGCGGCAGCTGAGAGAGCAGCAGCTGGAGGAGCGCCGCAAGAAGCTCGGGCAACAGCGGATCAAGGCGGAAAAACGGCGAGCCGCCCTGGAGGAGAGGCAGAAACAAAAACTGGAGAAGAATAAAGTATGTTTGAATAAGAACACTGAATATGTTATCCATAATAATCCATCCAATGTGTGATGGTGTTGTATTAGTGGTGGCAGTAGTTATACATACCAGAGGTGAAATGTTTATGTCCTCCCTCACTGGATTGACAGCTGAACAGGGTCAGCTGCAGATGAGGTGATTTAGGATTTTGTTTAAGGACACCTAAAGCCAGGCTGGATGTTTGAATCCAAGCTTTTCAGCAGAAGGGCACCACCCAGTTCTGCATATTGCCTTTAATGCATTAGGCCTTCAAATAACTGATATCTGTTCCTGTATCCTTTCCAGGAACGCTACGAGGCAGCCATCCACAGGACAACAAAGAAGACGTGGGCAGAAATCCGCCAACAAAGATGGTCCTGGGCTGGCGCGCTAAGCCAAAACTCCAGCCAGAAAGAAGGTGAGTACACAGATCCAATCTGGATACACATCCTCATAAAATAATAACCGAAGGACTCACCTGTAATCACCGAAGAATAACTGACTCATAAAGCTAATATGAGGCAGTTGATGGAAGTTATCCTTCTGGAATTGGTGCAACCTTTACCGGCTATAGATTCTGTCTGTTGATTCTGTTTATTCGTCATTATTGGCTCTTGAGTTTCAGTGCCATTAACCTCTTTCAGTCCATTAGAGGAAAATTATTTTAGCATCAGTCTGCTGTCATGCAGTTCACTGTTTTTCACTAATTTCTTTTTCTTAAAGGGAGATTAGGCTTGTCTTTCAGCTGTGCTCTCAAAGATTTGTTAGGATGAATTATTGACGAAACTTTTTTTTTCAATTAATCATTTAGTCTATAAAATGTAAAAAAAGTTGGAAAATAGTGAAGAATTGTCTACGTCAATTTCCCAAAGCTTAAAGGTGCAATTTAATAACATTCAGCCTCTAGATGTCGCAATCTCCCTCCCCCGTTCCATTGCATTCACTTCACAACAAGTCATTGCCAGGCATTTACCGTCAATCTCAGCCATTTATCCGTTAGGATAGGATAGGATAGCACTTCATTTATCCCGTGGAGAAATTGCAGTTTCACAGCAGCACAGATTCTAACAAAGACAGAACATAAAATAAGAATAGGACATGGCATACAATAAATAAGAATAACAAATATCCAAGGGATAAGAACACTAGTAAAGTTATGTTATAAAGGTAAATAGAAGGTAAATAAATATGTGCATTATAAATAAATTATAAATAAATTATGTGCGATAGCAGTAGTGTGAAAATTATATACACGTGAACAACGTCAACAGGACAACATGGACAGTGCAAAAACAGATGGTGTCAGAGACCACACAGTTGGCTGAGACTGAGGTCATCACGGCAGTCGGATACAACGTGATACCAACGTTGTTTTACTATTTGCTCACAAGCCTTGTTGGAAGTGGGAACCAAACGTTGGATATCTTCCACAGATATAAACAAAACATTCATTTTCGACCTCCAACATTTTTTAAATGATTAATTCACAATCATAATCTTTTTTTTTTTTTTCAGGAAAAGCCATACTTCTTTCGGCACCTTTCTAGAGGCTCTGTGGATGTTTTTTTTTTAATTCGTCTACATGAAAATGTTAACAATAAGAACTTTAAGGTGATGTCTTCAAATTGCTTGTTCTGTCCAACCAACAGACCAAAATCCCCAAATCTTTAATCTACAATCATATAAAGCTGAGAAAAGTAGAAAATTCACACATTTGAGAAACTGACACCAGCAAATGTTTGTTGTTGGTATTATTGCTCGATAAATGTCTTAAACAATCAATCAATAGTCCAAATATTTGTTGATTCATTTTCTGATCTTTTTTACAACAGAACCATTTAGGTAGATCTGAAACATTGCAGCCTGAAATGAGTGCATTGGTGAATTATACCAAAATAAAAAATGTTAAATCCCAACAGCAAAATAAATGGCTTAGTTACTTATACAGTGTTTTATGCTCACTGCTGGGGTTGGCATATGATGTTGGCAGGTGCACAGTCAGGAACGCTGCCCGAACAGATTTGGACAGCACCGGAGGTTTGGTTTTGTTATATTTAAATCTGATGTGCCTTTGCTGCAACAGTCACACTCCTCCACCTTAACACACCATTTCCTGTGATGTGTTTGCCACAGCTCTGTCCTAGCACGCTGGTGCCTCTTAAACATTACTTCAGGGTCATTAGCCCCTCATCATGACCAGGCTGTATTGATCGCACAAAGTGAAAATGTATTCGGCTGCTTTATTGCATCAGTTGCTGTACGCAGGGTTCTATCGACCAGAAGCAAATTGAATATGTTGTCTAATGATGCAGTGACTGCCGACGTGAGGTAATACTGTAGAAATAATGTTTTAACAGTGCAGCTGAATGGATGCTACTGTCCCTGTGTGCCGTCCTCCTGAGTTGAAGCTGTAAATCTGAAGAGACCCGAGTTCTATCTTATGTCATGTAATCGCCTCTGCCATATGCCAGGGGAATTATTGACACTCTACTCAATCTCTCCCTTCCTGCCTCCCTCACCAGCCTGTCGCCTGTCAGATGATGAAAGTAAACAAGCCTAAGCATAAGCAGGCTGCAGTGGAATAGCTGAGAGTTCGGGATGTTATTTTGGAAATGCTCCAAAGTACCCATCTTGGCTTCTGTCAAAAGAGCATACTGCCTCATTGTTTACCGTAACGTTCTCTGAATCATGTCCGATGACATTTGGGAAAAGAGCGTTCATTTGATTGCTGTGTATTAAAGGGATATAGAATTGGGATAGATGCAAGTATTGCACGTGGATGGTCTCAAGGATTCAGTGTTTTGCCCTTTTCTGAAGTGCCAGTGCACGTCATCAACCGTGAAATGAGTACATGTTTACCAGCAGCCTCTTTCCATCGCTTGTTTGGTTGTCATGGTTATTTTGAGGTGTCTTTTCTTGTTCATTGCTTGTGATGGTGGCTTAAAAATGTGGTCTTTAAAGGTTCCTCCTTAGTGTCGTTGACATGCCTTTTGGAATTGGTGTTGTTGTGAAGTAGGTATAAATCTTTGTTAATGTTAATGTGAAATTTTGAGAAGAACCTTAAAGGGTCATTTCACTCAAATCACAAAAAGATAAAAGTTATTTTCTCACTTACCTCTATGGAGTTGAATGGAATTTAGTCTGGTGTGCTCAGAGCTTTAAAAATGACAGCAAAGAAATGGTGCCAATGGAAACTGTTTACAGTGTGTTGTGTGGATTATCCAGAGTAACAGGCACACAATGTTGCTGATGAACATTTTAAAGGTCATTTTCGAATGTTGTAAGCGCCAAAAACTAAATTACATTCACCTCAGATGTATTTAAAGGTATTCTATACCAGTGGTTCTCAACCTTTTTCGTGTCAACGACCCCTAAATTGATACACATTAGGTCCCGGACCCCCATTTGATAACATTTCTCTTCAGGGACCTCAATCAGAAAAGATTTTGGTTGTTAGATATGATTAAGACCAGAATTATATAGTTATCAACTACAGTTGAGGAGATAACCGTAGAGGAAGTGATTAGAATAGTCACTCTTATGACTCTCTCACATGTGGCTCAGTTCTATAGTGAATTAAATAGTGAAAATAAACCATTCCCCATTTTTCTGGGGACCCCCTGGAACTCCTTCAAGGACCCTTGGGGGTCCCTGGACCCCTAGTTGACAACCACTGCTCTATACAATATTCAGAGCATTAATATAGCAGCAAACAACTATTTGCTATGTAAAGATATGCTCTGCTGTTGACATTTTTGAGAGCTGTATGGAGGCAATAGATATGCTCCCAGCCTCGCATTTAGCACCTTTACATTGCGTCAAAAAACTCAGAGACAAATGTCTTGTTTTTATTGTCTTTGTTATTGTTAAAAGTTCTATATTATAATGTATAATTATAATTTATTATCTAAATACCACAAGCAGTAAGCGAGAATATAAGTGTTTTTGTGATTTGGGTGAACTGACCCTTGAACATATAGTGTCCTGTGTGCGTGTATGTACCGTAAAGCAGTGGAAGTTGTTGTATTCACAGTCAGCACACAGTAATTTGCTGTAATCGGGGTTGCTCACATTACAAGTACGGTTCTGTACCGTTGGCTTTCCAGTGAGTGGGTTCATGTTTGTAGAGGCATCATTCGAGCGTAACGCATGACGCCACAGAAGTTCCCCCTCTTCCTCTCAACCATGTGACCTGTGTGAACATCTGTGTGGCGCTCTCTTGGCTTCTTAGGCAGATGCTCTGTGTCAACGGTCAACCTGCCCAAACACGTGGACTCTGTTATAAACAAGCGACTGTCCAAGTCCTCCGCCACGCTCTGGAACTCCCCCGGCAGAAGTAAGGCAACATCTGGAATGCCCTCCCTCCTCCTCCCGTTTAACTGTGTCCATCACTCGCCAACACCTCCGAACCCGTCCATCATTGTCCTCTATATTTTCAGTTCTTCCCCTTTGTGATGTCAGTCCCTCTCTTGTGCTTGATGGTTGACAGCTGACCCATTTCCACCACTTTTTTTTTACTCTCCAGAATTTGGGACGGGCTTTTGTTCTGCATGCTCATATTTTAATATGGGTTATGTACAGTGTTCATATTTTGTTGTGCTGTCTTTTTACTATCCTTTGGTTGGTTCATTGTGTGGTAATGGTCATTTCATGTGTTTGCACAGTCAAATGGATCCTAACATACTGGATAAGGGATGTCTTTTATATTGTCTTGAGGTGGATGTGATTTCTAAATTACAAATATTTCTTTCAATCACTTTTGTGTCTTTCAATCTTCATGCTTCGGGTGAGTGCAGCTCTTCTGTATAGGGCTAACCAGGTCACGATGTACTGCTGCAAAGAAGAAGAAACTTCAGGGCTCGGAATAAAAGTAAAGTTAGAGAGTGAGTCAGCATTTTTCAGGAGATAATGTATTCTGAAAGCTCCCCGGAGCAGGTACCGTTCCTCTGTGCTGCTGGAAAAATAGATAGGTAACTACTCTATTCCTCTTGTAGCTCCCCTCTCTACCCAAACAAAATTACACACCGAGTCTGTGAACACTCACTGCAGCATCTTCCTCGTCCTACACCTTAAAGCCAGAGAAGGAAGTTTCTCCCCCAAATAAATGCCGATGAGCCTCCAGTCTTCTTCGTCTCTGCTTCTATGCTCAAGGCTGCGGTTATAAATAACTGACTCACTGTCTAGACGAGCATTTCAAATAACCCCTCTCTCTCTCTTGGGTGGTACCACTACAGCCCAGGGTTATAGTAGACACATTTACTGAGCTCATCTTCATTCTTTTATAATCTCTTTGGTGGCGCTGAGGTGTCTTTATTGGGGTTTTGTGCATTTGATCGGGTCTTTATGGCTTGTAGACATATTGCTACAAGAGCCATAACCTGAATAACCGTTTCTTTTCATTTCTCTTTGGTGACAAATTTTAGACTTTATATCATCACTTACTTCAGGTTTAACCACTGTTTGGGGGTGATACTCTCAGCAAAGTTCTGGTTCAACTGAGGATTAATCAATTCAAGACATATCTTTTGAAGTGAACAGAAAAAAAATACATTCATCAATGTTTTTTTCCTACCTGCAGCCCGTAGCCTTGCACTGAGTCCATGGGAGAGCAGTATAGTCGACCGGCTGATGACGCCAACGCTGTCTTTCCTCGCTAGGAGCCGCAGTGCTGCCAGTGTCCTCACCAATGGCAAAGATGGTCGTAAGTTGAAAAAACATTAGTTTAATATCGGCCTCACAGTAAATTGCGCTGCTGTATGAATGTTGGCGAGCTTTTATTATACGTCACTTTTCTCCACAGACTCGCCTCTCTGCCCCCGTTCGGCCTCTGCCAGTCCCCTCACCTTGTGCGCCCACCAGCCCCACCACCGCTGCTCCGACCGCTGGAGAGTGACGTCCAGCACACCCGACATCACCCAGCGCCAAAACAGGCGGAGCTCAACACCTGTAAGTCTGCCTAATTAGATTTTGCCCTGTGGTTGTCTTCTCTGACAGTCAAGTGACGTCACAGTCTTCAGAAAGTTACAACTGTGCTGGGCGATAATTTATCAATGGAATCGTATCATGATGAAATCATATATCGAGATATCATGCGGGGATAGACACCAATATTTTTAAGCACTGGCCCCATGGGCCACCAAGCCCCTAAATTTGGTGGCCAAAGTACATTTTTGGTGGCCAAAAACTTATGTAAAAACAATACAGAAAAGGCAATTTAATGCAAATTAACAGTATTCATTAACTGTGACATTAACAGAATGAAAATATGTGATTATTTATTTAAAGGTATTATTGATAACATTGATACCATTTAGCCACTAAATGTTGCATTCTCCCTCTCTGTTCCATTGCAATCACTTCACAACATATTCTTCAAGCAATACTTTTATTCAGCACCTTTCTAAAGGCTCTGTGGATGTAATATTTTTTTTAAAATATTTGTCTACATTAAAATGCTATCAATAATGCCTTTAAAATGAAAACAAGTCCTTTGTTCTCTCACAGTCTCTCAGTGCACACACTACAAAAGATAAATAAAAACACACAATTCAAATGATTAGGAAATAAATTATTGTATTTTTATTTAAATTAAAAAAATCTTGGCATTAGTAGTTTTAATTATGTGTTATAAGCTGCCTAAAGCTAGTGTTAGGAAGTTAAACAGGTCATATTTCTCTCTCTCTTACCTATTTTATATTGCTTTGAAAACATCTCCTTCAAACAACTGGATTTATTAAAGATTCTCGACCAAAAACTATATTTTACAAGATTACATTTGAATGCATCATATTAACGTTATAATTTGTCTTCGCTCAATATTATTTTTACTGAATAGAGCACAATAATGTCACTCAATGGAACCTCCGTTAAATAACGTTAGCTGTTAGCTTCGTTATTTACCACAAAAAATGTACTTTTCATTTGTCAAGTATTTAATTCACACAGGAAATCACAATAATAGGCTTTACCATGTGGTTATTCCATGAAGACTATAGATTTGTTCTAAGATTTTGGAGTGCCTGGATTGCTGATTGCCTTCCTATTTAGAATATTTATTTATTGAATTACCAGAAAACATGCTATGTCGTGATATATATCGTTATCGAGAAATTAAATGACCTATATCGGAATAGAAGATTTTGGACATATCGCCCAGCCCTATGCTAGACTTTATCAAGAAACTTATAATAAGTAAGCCGTTTTCCAGAATAAGACTGTAGCTAAATTAAATCTATAACGACTGATTCTGATTCCACGAGTGGGTTTACCATCCACTTGAACCTGGCTGAAAACAGTGAGATTGTTGTTGAGAAACTGTTGCCAAGAGAGCAAAACGTGGTCCCCGACCAGACTTCTTCTTTTCTTGTACTTTATGTAGAACAACCTATAGCATGTCGAAAAGTCATAAAAAAGTCATAGTTAAGTATGTAGTAACCTTTCTGTTTTTATCATAATTGAATGTTATTTTTGAAAGGCACATGAAAAGAATGGAATTTGTTAACCTTTTTTTCATCTTTTTGTCATACAGATGGATAAAAACAAGAAAGAAAAGAAAGACAAGGAACGGGAGAATGAGAAGGAGAAAAGTGCCCTCTCTAAAGAGAAGGTGCTTAAGAAGAGACAGTCCTTACCCAGCATGAGACACAGACCTGATCCAAGGTAAAACATACTGTTTATTTCTACTTATTTATTTTTTTTCTTAATTTTGACTTCCAGTTCAGTTTAAAATGTCAGTTAATTTAAATTTTACTCATAATTCAAAAATTGGGAAAAACAAAAAATGTAATTATCTTTTTCCTTACGCGTCATATTTACCACCAACCTGGTTACTGATTTCATCTACCAGACCTCTAATTATGATAATATGTTGAACAAAGATCAGAAGAAACAGAAGAAAGGACCCCCTTAAAAACGAGATGATGCATCTCAAGGGGTTATCCTGATATAATAAACTTCATATATAAGAAAGAATGATCCATTACCATTAGTCAGCCATTTTCCTCCCGACATGAGCTGCAGTGATCGCCCTCTTTTTTTATTTAATTTTGCTCTCAATTTCCCTCCCTATTCAATACCAAGTAGAACCATGGATGGTTGATATTTTTAGGCCTGCAACTTACAATTAGTTTCATAACCAATGAATTTATCAATTATGTTTGTCAATGCAGCGGTTAATCCTTTAGAGTACAAAGTGTCAAAAAATAATAAGCCAGAGCCCAACACCAAAGGCTACTCATTTTACAATAATTAACAGAGAATTTCACAGTTAATTATTAAAAAGCTAATTTTGGACTGTTGTTTGTACAAAACAATATATTTGAAGATATTTGCCATCTTGGATTCTGGGAAATTATAATAGCATTTTTTCATATTTCTGACATTTTTTGTACAGTACATAATGCTTAATTACAAATTAATCAATCATGAAAATAATCTTTAGTTGCAGCCTTAAATCAAAGAGGTCTAGGTTGAACATGAATAAATCAATCAATCAAACTTTATTTACAGTATATAGCACAAGTCATACATCAAATACAACTCCAAGTGCAAATGAATAATAATGATAATAATAATAATTTTATAAATAATTAAAAACAATTAAATGAATATAGATATTTCAAAATTAAGTAAATTTATTACACAGTTGATATATGCAAGGCAAGCGTGAAACATTGTGAAAGCTCCAACTGAAAAGTGCTCCATATAAGGAATATAATTTAAAGCTAACATCTCTACTTCAAAGGGGAATACACCGACACCCGGTCGGGGCGGGGGGGAGACACCGACACCCGGTCGGGACGATAACGTAACTCGCTGCAGAGCCCCGTCACTTCACAAGACACGGGAAACCTCTGTTGGTCTGGAGGAGCTGCAGCATTTATTTCTGCAAAAACGTCCACTGCACATTCACTAGAGATTCTCAGAGCTAAAGTAACTCTTCTGCAGTGTGCGCGCGTGCACGTGGAGTTGGAGCGAGCCGAACGGGTGAGAACGAGCGCAGTGTGCAAGCAGGCAGCAGGCAGCAGGAGCAGCGCGTACCCACACGCGAGCGCGCATGGGATTCCGACCCGGTATGATTTATGCGCGTGATAAGTTACATATAGCCCCTTTAAGAACCATTTGAATAATAAGACGTATGATAATATACTGCTTTGATATTTAAACAGACATGATTACTAAAACCGTGTTGTAAACAAGGTTAACCTTACGTCCCCTTGACCCACAGCTTGTTCGTGGTCAACAGCTGGGTTAGCCAGAGAGACCATGTTTACGTCTGCATTATAATGACTGAATATTTCATGGACTGTTTGAGCCCAGACATGAAAGATCCCAGGATGAGAGGAGTCATTTCCTCTCGTATCCCCGGGCCACTGAAATAAATAACATCCATGACAGAAGGGATGGAATAGGAGAAAAAAGTTCCTTTGACTCAACAAAAAGACAACAAAGGACTCGGCAGAGCTGTCAGTGCCGTCGGTGCCAGAGGCCTAGAGGGGAAAAAAAACATCTTCTTCAGCATAATGGATGTTTCCCCTCCAAGTGTTGCATTGCCTGTGTATAGCTGGGATGCTGACCGATAATGCACTTTAAGGGTGATGATGCAATGTTTGAGTGCTTTGTCTGCTATGAACCTGTTTGCTGATGTCAGGCTTCTTCAGGACATGTGTCTGGGTTATAAACAAACATTTCAGCTCAACTCTAATTTCTCATCAGTCTTATATTTAACCCGTGTATTTTCCTTTCTTACAGTCCCAGTCCTTTATCAAGACAACGGCCGTCATCCCCAGCCACGCCTAAGGGCAGAACTGCCTCCCCCAGCCCAGCTGCCTCCCCCAAGCCTCCATCCGCACGTGGAAGCCCGTCGACTCCTAAAGGTCGGCCCAAAAGAGCCAGGACCCCTGCCAGGATAGACCACCGCACCTCCTCCCCCATCCCTCTCGAAAGAGTGAAGGAGCCACGCAGGTCCGCCACCCCCGAACAGAGGAAGAGTGAGTACAAAACAAAAAGTTTTGATGGTGATTATTTTTGACTGGACTGGATTGAAAAGCTCAACGACCATCAGTCAAGGCTTGTTGTTCATACTAAGGAACTAAATCTGCGTTATGACTAAATTTTATTTCCTGTATGATAGTTCCATGTGTTAAAAAAGGCCCCTTCTCAGATCGTTCAGGTGAAGTGAAACAGTAAAAATTGAGTTCAATTTGTTCCTAATGTTTTGCACAGTGACAAGTCATTATCAGCCTTTTCCCTAGCAACAGTGATAACATAAAACTAAATTTAGATTTTTCTTCTAGAGCATTAGCTGGAAAGTTCATGTTTGACCTTGGGAATAGTTGACAAAAAAATTTTAATTCGATATTCAGTTATTAGCTTTTGCTTTCAACAGCATCTCACAAGCTTCATCAGTAGATGGAGTTAGCTCAGTTGACATTGCGTGAACTATGTTGTAACTTCAGTTGACCACCTGTTATTAAAGGGATAGTTTGGGTGTTTTGAAGTGGGGTTGTATGAGGTACTTATCCATAGTCAGTGTATAACCTACAGTAGATGACGGTTGGCAAGTCCCCAGTTTGGAAAAGCAGACAGGAGTTACCACACGGAACCAAAGCAATGTACTACAGTGGACAGGAGCAGCTAAACGCATTTTAGCCACCTAAAAGAAAGGTCAACCTAAGTTTTAAGTGTACACTATATTTAGAATATTTCCGACCGTTTACCTTACCGTGAGCCAGCTATATAGTCTATGTTTCCAACAGGGAACTGAAGTCGTTATCTATGCTCTCGCCAAAGCAACCAGACTCCATTGAAAAAAGCAAACAGTAATTTTACCTCGCAGAACACGGCAGTTGCTGGTCTACCGCTGCCTCGATCGGTTCGTTTGTTTGTGTTATTGTGTGACTTTGGTTAGTTCAGATTCACCAAAGTCACACAATAGCACAAACAAACTAACCGATCGAGGCAGCGGCATACCCGTGTTCCGCAAGGTAAAATTACAAGTTTTTTTCAATGGAGTCTGGTGGCTTTGGCGACACATAGATGGATACAATGGCTTCAATTGCCCATCGGAAAGGGCTGCCTGTAGGTAAAGCGGTGAAAATATTCTAAATATAGCGCACACTTAAACTGATATTGATTTTTTTAGGTGAGCCTTTCTTTTAGGTGTCTAAAATATGTTTTGCTGCCGGCCCCATCCACAGCAGTACATTGCTTTGCTCCTGTGCAGTGACTGCTGTCTGCTTCTCAAGTTGGGGGCGTGCCGACTATCATCTACTGTAGGTAGTAATGCACTATGGACAAGTATCTGATACAACCCCACTTCAAAACACCCAAACTATCCCTTTAAGTGACTGATGTCCGATGTTTGTGATCAACTATCCCATTTGCACGGCCTTATGATAGAGTATATCTGGATTTTGGGCTAGCTTCCCTCCATGGCTGAGTCATGCTGTATTTTATTTCTTTTATACCGCTGTCTGGCTTGGTGTCTTTCTGTTACTGGCCAGAATAATGGATCTAATGGAAAAAGCGAACAAGCCTCACTCTGTATTTCTTTCAGGACGCAATAGGCAAAGATTACCATCAGGCCTAATTAGCCATGAAAACAAAGAGAACATACTGAGTGAGCCACACACAGCTCGGTGGTCTGTCTTCTCACACAGAGCACTAAGAGGCTGCACTAATCAGCCTTAATTATGTAATTACCAATTTCTTAGACTGAAGCTACGTCTGTTTACAATTTCCAGTTGCTGGGGACAGAATATTTCACAGTGCATGTGAGGAGAAAATGCTGCGTTTGAACGTTAATAATAATGATCGATAGGCACCACTTTAAAAATCATTACTTGTAGGGAAGCATAAATAATCTCATTAAAGATTTTTGTTAAGTTACACAGCGCAAGATCTTTGTGTGTTATCGCCTCTTCTGTAACACTCGTTTTCCCCGTTTTAGGTTCCCCTGTGGTTCCCGCCATCGTGGTAGCCTCAGCCGCTGCATCACCCCATGCGTCGAGCAGGCCAGTTCGAACCGCCGCAGCCTCCCCCTCGCCTGAACCGGCCCATTCGGCTCCTTCTGTCCCCGCACCATCGCATACACCCTCTCCATCAGCCAAGCCCATGGCGGGCACCAACAACCAAGAGGAGGCGGCTCGCATCCTGGCAGAGAATCGCCGGCAGGCCCGAGAGCAGAGGGAGAGGGACGAGCAGGAGCGCCGCGAACAGGAGGAGAAGGAGAGGTCAGAGGGTTTTTTAATACGCTTCAAAACACAGCCACACACAGTGTCGACCTTGCATAGTTAAGGATCTGTCATGTTCTTTCACAGTGCATGAGGAAAAAAGGAGTTTTAAACATGTCCGTGTCCATGCTGAATTACAGTAATTCCCAAGCTGTGTTCCCACTTATGGGTTTGGTCTTTTAACTACCCGTTACTTTCCTTTCTCAAGTCAGCCATCTCAAGAATTGTACACAAGGTCATATAGGGGACTAGAGGAACCATTACTAAAATGCACATTTGCAATGTCACCCACAGACATATAACATTTGAACTAATGCTGAAGTACATTATAACTTTTTTCAAAAGTGACGATTTATTGTTGTAGAATAAAAAAGCTATTTCCCATGTAATCAAGACATCAGTAGAACTAAACAGGAAGGCTCCATGCGCTATCACAGCACATGTACTGTATGTCTTAATGAGACCCTCACTCAACACTGGCCGTGATGTGTGGAAGCAATAAGAATTTGATAGCCTGTTGGCTGATCGTAACCACAGCCAGTCACTATTTACAGCTTGGGAATTGATGTGGCCTCTTGTTGGCACTCATACTTCCAATTGTTTCCATCTCCTTAAATAGTTTGGTTTCCTGTTGCTTGTGCTTCAATGTCAACTCAGCAGAGGTGGTGTAAACTAAAGAGGAAATCGAATAATTTACATTTTAAATTGTTTACTGCATTCAAAGTGTTTGGCACGTGATTTTTGTGGAAAATACTTACCCTCGGCCTTATGCCCAAACTCTTTCAGGATCCTGAGAGAGGAGCGAATAGCGAGGGAGGCAGAGGAGAGGCGACTCAGGGAGGAGGAGGCCCGCGCCATGGCCGAGGAGCAGCAGAAGAGGGACGAAGCCCAGCGCCTGCAGGACGAGAAGGAGGCTCAGGAGAAGGCCATAGCCGAGCAGGAGGAGAACCTGCGCCTACAAAAACAGGTATATTGACTGTCAGTGCCCAGCATACGGAGAAGGCTGGAATGGAAGTTGTTAGTGAGGTTGCAGTGGACACGTCTGGTTAGTCAGATAAGGCTGAAAGGGACTTGCAAGTGACAAGGACCATTAAGCACCAACGTGACAGTTATTCCTCCCTTTCAAGTAAAGGTCAAGAAGACACACATGCATGCACTCCTCACATCATTCCCAGGCACTTTGCCCCCCCCATCACACCACAAACCTACACGCTCTCCTATCTTTGGCAAACAAAGTTTGTGGTGTTTTTCAATGTCACTTGTTTACTGTCTCAGCTCCGCTGCTCGCCTCACACTGACCTTTTTGATAACAGGCTGGTCCAAAAGCATAGTCCAGTATTTTCTACGTCAGTGGGATGTTGTTGTCCCTTAAAGGCAAATATTAATCCAAACCGGTGAGCCGGCAGCTACAATGAATGAGCCCTTTTTACTTTTCAGTTTGTCAAATAGCCATTACACAATATCGACTCTGTGTTTGTGGATGTTGCCAGGGAGAAGGAGAGGAGAATAATAATGATGCCTGATTAGTAGAAACGGATTTCCAATGAAACAGGAAATGTGGCTATTCATGACAGTATTTTTTTATCCTGTGGAACTGTAACAGGATCAGCTCTGGCACATCTTATCTCTATATGGTTGGTTATCCAGTGCTCACGCTTTGCCACCCCCTTGTGGTCTTTTACAGAAGTGGTATTTGTGGTTAAACGTGATCCAATGTAATTATTATCTAGGCTCGAGTATTGTGTTTCACTTTGAATGATTCCCATGAGGCTGTAAATGTTGAAAATAGATCTTTTTGGCTCAAAGGTACAGGAAAATATCCCTTTTGTGGTTGTAAACAATAATTGCAGGCAGCAACCACGCCCTTGTTACGTAAAAGGCATGCTATTTTGGCTGAGTTTTTTTCCCCTCTTTTGCCGGCATTAAAATTGTGGTTGGATTCTCGCCTGTGTGCGTTTCAGAAAGAAGAGGCTGAGGCTAAAGCCCGGGAGGAGGCGGAGAAGCAGCGTCTCGAGAGGGAGAAACACTTCCAGAAGGAGGAGCAGGAGAGGCTGGAGAGGAAAAAGGTAGGGCAATGCAGCTGTCCTCCCATCATTTGTTATTACAGACAGGTTTTAAAGTCACCCATTTCAAAACGGAAATGCACATTTTTTAAAATCATAGTAGAAATTTAAATCCTCAGTCTTTTTCCAAAAATCCTTAGCTAGATTTTTGTGGAAAAACTGCCTTAAAAAAACTGCTTTTAATCTTGAGAGATCTCCCTCAGTGGAGGTATCATGTTCTGGGGTATGTTCACTCTGTGGTCGGCCTTTTGACATGACAAAATCAGGCTTGGAAGTTGAGTCCCTGAAACCAAGACGAATGATGTTTTTGGCTTATCCCAGATCGGTTGTCTGCATGCCACGATTTAATAGGGCTTAGACTGTGTGTCGAGCATGAAGCTATATATAAACACTAATAACAATGGAGGCCTCCCCGTGCCAGTCTTCTGCGTGTGGATTTGTGCAGATCTTTGCACATGTGGGTGTGTTCGGTGACCACGGCCATCTACTCAAGTATACCACCCACTCCACTGTATGCGGGCTAAGCCTTTCTTCCCCTCTGCTTCATCTTCTCTCCATGTGAGAAAGGCTCTTATCGAGGCGTGCCAGGTCTGGCTCAGCCAGCCCAAGCTTGGCTGCATGCTGGAATTAGCCCGCGAGAACAGCATGTCCTCTGCCCCAAAGACTCACGGCTTAGTCACACTGTGCAAAACACCGTTACTGACTGACTTCTACCAAAACTGACTCTTGTTATCGCCTCAACAAAGAGAAGACTGTGATGAGCAAGCACAGGTGGTTTTAAGTATCCCGAGGGGGCAACACTGCAACTTATTAGACAAAGAAGAATCTTTGGTCCTGAAGCAGAAGTTCTGCAGCCAAACTAGATACCACAGAGTATGTGAGCTGTCTATGAGTAATCTTGGATCTTAAAACTGCTTCACTTTTATGAGTGGCAGCTGCAGTTATGGTTTTGCTGTCCCAGGCTAGCCGTGTCCTCAGATGAAGGTTGCATCTTGCATCAAACTTCTGCCGTCTGTGCATACAAATCAGCCACACAGAGTGCTTTGTATTTTAGCACCGTATAGACTTTTTTCTCTATCGTACTGTTCACTGTTCGACCATCCTACGCTGTTGTTCCAGCTGAATACACAAGGGCTGCTTCATCATTATTGACACAGCCTTCCACCTGGAGACATAAGAGCCTCAGTTTAACGTTCGCTTTAACCATAATGGCCCTAGATACAAGAGACAGAAAACCCTTTTCAGCGGTGAAGAGAAGCAACGAGCAGGGAAATGCGAAACCTCTGTTTCAGTCCGACAAAGTGTGTGGGCTCAGTCTAGCCCCGCTAAACCTAACCCAATTTTTTAACAACCTGACATCTTCATAAGCACATCTGCCCTGATCCCTTGGTGTTCCCCAACACAAAATGCATAGAAAATCTACAAACAAACACTGAATAGGTTCTGTTATTGGCATTTTTGTTCCATGTGGCATCTTTCCTCCCTCAGCGTCTGGACGAGATCATGAAGAGGACACGCAAGACAGATGGAGGCGACAAGGTACATTTACAGTTCAGTTTTTACCAAAACAACAAGCCAACATGTGACTTTCCAAAACAAATGACTGAAATTATCTCCCATCTTCACAGAAAGAGACAAAGGCCTCCAGTCTCACAAATGACAAAGAGGCAGAGAGCAGCAACGGTAAGCTGAACCAGTCGTCCTTTAACAAAACATCCTCAAGTAATGGAGGAAAATCATTACCACTACAAGCCTTTAATCTGCAGGAATCGTTTAGTCTAACTGATCTCCCATTAATGTGTTATCTGTGATGGGATTTAAACAAAGTGGATGCTTTGTGGCCAGAATCCATTTAGAAGTGGAAACTCAACGTTTCAATAAGAAATTCACATCAGCTACAAAATAGATTTTCGCCAGCATCTGACTCATGATATTGTAGGTGAACTCATTTTACTAATCCCACCTTAAGGCTGATATTTGATGACCCATGACTGCACCACTGCTTCTTTTACCTCTTCCATATGGTAGAATAAACACTCCCAGGTATTTCATTGTGCTTTTGTTCTCATTTCCCACGTGAGTCAGCCTCACATCGGAGCATTTTGTATAAAAGGGTTATTAGATTATATCTCTGCCTCATATCCTGCACAGCTGCAGTTTGGGTTCTTCTTCTGTGTACAATAGGACCCATGTGTGCTTGCTTGTTGTCCAAGTCGTGGGACTGAGGGAGTTAGACAGGAAGAGTGGGCTCATGGCAAAAGCCTGCAGCCTATCAGACATTTACTTAAAGGGATAGTTCGGGTGATTTGAAGTGGGGTTGTATGAGGTACTTAGCCATAGCAGGTGTATTACTTACAGTAGACGGCGGTTGGCACGCCCCAAGCTCGGAGAAACAGACAGGAGTACAGACACCGGAGCAAAGCAATACAGTGCTGTGTACGGGGGCGGCAGAAAAACGTATATTAGCCACCTAAAAGAAAGGCTCACTTAAAAGAATTGATATCCGTTTAAGTGAACGCTATTTTTATAATGTTTTCACCGCTTTACCTTGCTGTCAGACAGCCCGTTCCTTCTTGTTTGCGACGGTGAACTGAATTGAAAGTGAAACATATCTATGCTCTCCAAAGCCAGCAGGCTCAGATGACAAAAACAGTATAGAAACGTTTCACTTTCAATTCAGTTCGCCATCGGAAAATATTCTAAATATAGCGTACACTTATACGGATATCACTTTTTTTTAGGTGAGTCATTCTTTTAAGTGGCTAAAATATTTTTTTCTGCCGTCCCCGTCTATAGCAGTACATTGCTTTGCCCTGGTGCTCCTGTCTGTTTCTCGATTATGGGGGCACACCGACCGTAATCTACTGTAAGTAATACACCTAGTATGGATAAGTACCTCATACTACCCCACTTCAATACACCCGTACTATCCCTTTAAAGGGACTATTTGTAACTTATCACGCGCATAAATCTTAACGGGTCGCAATCCCATGCGCGCTCGCGTGTGGGTACGCGAGCGCGCAGCAGCTCTGCTCCTGCCTGTTTGCACACCGCGCTCGTTCTCAACCGCTCGGCTCGCTCCACCTCCACGTGAACGCGCGCACACTACACACTGCAGAAGAGTTAGTTTAGCTCTGAGAATATCTAGTGAATGTGCAGTGGACTTTTTTGCAGAAATAAATGCTGCCGCTCCTCCAGACCAACAGAGGTTTCCCGTGTCTTGTGAAGTGACGGAGCTCCGCAGCGAGTTACGTTATCGTCCCGACCGGGTGTCGGTGTCGCGCTCCCCCCCCTCCCCCCGACCGGGTGTCGCGCTTCCCCCCCCACCGGGTGTCGCGCTTCCCCCCGTTCCCTCCGCGGTCCGCAGGCTGAACAGGAAAAGCCAGCACTAGAATCAGCATTGATTCATGGAGAGACCCTCCTCTGGTCAGCTAACATTACTGCCAAGCAGGTGAAATATAGAGTGATATTGTGTGTTAGCTGACGTGTGTCGCCTCACTGTTTAGACCGGTGCTCGTTCATGTCAATGTAGCGCGAGCGCGAGCAACAGGACGCTGACTTTCGTTGACATTGCGGCCACAGGTGTCGCTGTGAACAAGCAATTTCTGATTCTTACATATAGCCCCTTTAAGACACGAGTAATATAAAGACACATGAGATGTTGCGAAGGCCTTACCCATATCCACTCTTCCAACAACTAATTCAAGTCAAGTCAATTTGATTTATATAGCCCAATATCATAAATCACAAATTTGCCTCAGGGGGCTTTACAATCTGTACAGCATACAACACCCTCTGTCCTTAGACCCTCGCAGCAGATATAGAGAAAAAAATGGAAGAAACCTCAGGAAGGGCAACTGAGGAGGGATCCCTCTTTCATGAATTATGGAACAATTCTGTTCTTAACACAACTATATTAAGAAGCGTATAACTTGAATATAACATGCACACGAACCTTGTCTAAGCTGCCACGTCACGCACAGTAGATGAGTAAGATGAAGGGGGATCAATGCGGTCTGGTCTGTTTATGGCAGAGTTCCCCAATGCAGGAAAACATTAGCCAGCAACTGATGTGGTCAGAGGCCTGGCAGGCATGCCTCTATTCTAGTCAGGAGTGAGGAAATCTGTCTCAACCACAGTCATGTCCTCAGCAAAGCTGAGTCAGGGGGGATCAGGGCTACACAGGAAGGATGCCCCAGGAAAATTTGGCCTCCCTTTCCTGCCTTTTAAAATGAGCCTGACACAGTTTAAGGATGATCATTAATGGTGTTTGTCACCTTGTGGTTGATCATGCATTGTAGGGTTGGATGTTGTATGCATGTGATCATGGTTTACACTGGATACATTTTACTCTTGTGTCCTCTAGCATCTGCTGAATATCAGCCAAAGCCAGAGGTCAACCTGCCCAAAAACAAGACAGAAAATGGACAGGCCAACGTCAAAGAAAGGTAAAACTGTTGCTCCTTTTTTTTGCGGATTTGAAAGTTTGTTTGTGCTCATATTGATGCAAGACCACCGGGAACCGTATAAAAGTTGTGTGCCAGAAAAAAGTGGAAAGTCTGCAGGACGTTTGCATTGTTATATACTCCAACGGAAAACACAAGGAGCCACACGATTCAGGCCCACAGTAAACAATCGTAATACTGGGAGAAATTTGGTTTATTGAAATGTTTACTCTTTGTATTTGACTACGCTTCTTGGGGTAGATTTTTAAAAGACTCCCGTAATTGGACGGCGGTGGAATGACTCATTTGTTGCATGAGTCACTCTGACCCATCATAACTAAAAGCATATTCTGCTTTGTGTCTCCCCTCTCCAGTAGCCCCTCAGTCCAAGTGGTCAACGGGGTCCAGCCTACGAGACATGAAAACGGTCTGTCCACCAAAGGAGACACTGCCCACTTTGAAGACATCATCCATCTCACGAATCACGGCAACACCACCAACGGAGCACGGGATAACTCTGAGACCAGCATGGCCACCGAGCCGATCCTCACGTTTGACAGCGAGGAGTCATTCATGAAAAAGGCAGGCCCCATGAAGCCTCAGCATGTTGCAGGTACAGAGTTACAAACTGCTTTACAACACACAAGAGACGCCACAATACAAACCAAACATGATGTCAAAAACTTTAGACCTAAAGTAAGCTAATGGAAATAGAAAGGGAGTAGAAGAAAGGGTAAAAACTATGCAAAACAATCATACCAACTTGGCTAAACTGAGGTGTTCAGGCAGTGAGTACCACAAACCGGTGAGCCTGTGCAGATAAGTTCTGGTCACCACATGTTATGATGTGAGTTAGTGGATATGAATTTATGGCGAGCAGGTGATTAGTATAGCTTAGCATACAGACTGGACACAGGGGAAAAGACTACTACCTACCACCAGCACTTATAAAGCTCACTAATTAAAGCTGAAGTAGGCGAGATTAACGGTCACTATATCCTGACAGTAGTGCATGAAAAAAGTAACCCTGAAAAAAAACAAACATGTGCCTCTGTGTCCTCCGGTGCTCCTAACGACATCTGCAATATTTCACAGACCGGACGAAAACAAACAGTCAGAGCTGACCTGGGATCTGCTGACCAGCTGCTGTCTATGAGAGCCAGCTGTCAGTCACTCGCAAACTCCGATCAAAAGGTCAAACTAGACAGCGCTGATCAAATATGAATATAATGTTACGTTAATGCCTATTTCTCGCCTCAAATGTTTTCAGAATCATCTTGTAGTGTACTGTTTAGCTGTAAAATGAAAAACTTTGTGACCCGGCAGCCATGTTGAGATCTCTTGAGGAATACCAAGCACCGCTCACATGACCGGAGCACAGCCAATAGGAACGCTCTCTCTCTGAAATGACCTGTGATTGGTCAAAGCCTTCCGTCACAGGCTAGATTTTTTAAAACCTGAAAACAGCCATGAGGAGGAGCAGAAGGTTTAAGGTATTAAAGGGACTATTTGTAACTTATCACGCGCATAAATCCTAACGGGTCGCAATCCCATGCGCGCTCGCGTGTGGGTACGCGCTGCTCCTGCTGCCTGCTGCTTGCACACCTCGCTCGTTCTCAACCGTTCGGCTCGCTCCCACTCCACGTGCACGCGCGCACACTGCAGAAGAGTTAGTTTAGCTCTGAGAATATCTAGTGAATGTGCAGTGGACGTTTTTGCAGAAATAAATGCTGCCGCTCCTCCAGACCAACAGAGGTTTCCCGTGTCTTGTGAAGTGACGGAGCTCCGCAGAGAGTTACGTTATCGTCCCGACCGGGTGTCGGTCTCCCCCCCCCCCCCCGTTCCCTCCGCGGTCGGCAGGAAGCAGGAAAAGCCAGCACTAGGATCAGCATTGATTCATGGACAGACCCTCCTCTGGTCAGCTAACATTACTGCCAAGCAGGTGAAATACAGAGTGATATTGTGTGTTAGCTGACGTGTGTCGCCTCGCTGTTTAGACCGGTGCTCGTTCATGTCAATGTAGCGCGAGCACAAGCGCGAGCACGAGCAACGGGACGCTGACTTTCGTTGACATTGCGGCCACAGGTGTCGCTGTGAACAAGCAATTTCTGATTCTTACATATAGCCCCTTTAAAGCTTCAGTATGCAACAATTTTTTTGCATCATTGGGCAAAAATTCCATAATAACCTTTCAGCATATTGTAATTCAAGTGTTCTGAGAGAAAAATAGACTTCTGCACCTCCTCATGGCTCTGTTTTCAGGCTTTAAAAAATCTGTGACAGGAGACTTTGACCAATCACAGGTCAGTTCAGAGAGAGAGCGTTCCTATTGGCTGCTCATGCAACGGAGGCAGCTGTCAATCACTCGCGAACTCCGATCAAACTAGGCAGCGTTGATCAAATACGAATCAATATTCTGTTACTGTAATGCCTATTTCTCACCTCAAATGTTTTCAGAAACATCTTGTAGTGCACTGTTGAGCTGTAAAATGAGAGTTTGCTTTGGCTGGTGGGCGGTGCTTGGTATTTACTCAACTGATCCCAAAATGGCGGCCAGGTCACAAACTTTCTCATTTTACAGCTAAACAGTACACTAAAATGTTTCTGAAAACTTTTGAGGTGAGAACTTTACTGTGTGACACTCACGTGAAGTAGCAGGACTGTTTTCCCTTCGGCGAATGATAATACTGAATCTGTGATCAGCAGTGCTTGCTTTATTGTTGACATCTACCTAATGCTCCTTTTGCTGACATTATCAAGTAAGCGCAAAGTTTCTTGTTTAAATGCTTTACTCACAGATGGGTGAATTGACCTGGTTTATGAAACGTCTGTAGCGGAAAATTAAATAACGGTAGTTTCTAAAGAGATACCACAGAGCCCTCTCCTCTTCTTTTTTTTCCCCTCTCCTGTCCTCTCTCTTCTCATAAAAAAATACAGGGGAAACACTGACAATGACATTTTTTTTATGGCGTACTAAATACTATGATTTTACTTGACATTTCCAATGACATTTTTTGTGACCTACAATACTATGCCTCTTTTATGATATTTTTTGTCATACTATAATATGACTTTTCTGACAATTTTGTGACATGCCATACTGACACTTCCTATGATATACTATGCTGTGTCTTTTATATTCCATTAATATTTTGTACTATACTACGACATTTTTAATGATATTTTTATGGCATAATATACTATGACTTTTTTAAGGCGTAGTATACCATGACTTTTTTTGGAATTTTTTTTTTATGACATACTATACTATGACTTTATGACTTGATTTTGTATGACATTTGTATGGCATTTATTATGGCATGTTATACTATGACTTTATTTACAACTATGTTTTTGGTGTACAACATTTTTATGACTTTTTTGGACATTTTTTATGATGTGCTATTCTATGACTTTTTGACATTTTTTATGACATTTATTATGGCATACTACACTATGCTTTTTTTTAATTTTAAAATGTTGATATGACATACTATACTTTGACTTTTCTAATTATATTTTATGGCATACTATACTGACCTTGTTATGACTTTATTTTTTTTTTTTAATTTGTATGATGTGTTATCCTATGACTTTTTTCATGACATTATTTATGGCATAGTATACTATGACTTTTTTTTTTTTTTTTTTTTATACCTTTTTTATGACATTTATTATGGTATACTATATGATGCCTTTTTTATGACACACTATACTATTCCATTTTTCATGACATACTATACTATTTTTTACGACATTTATCATGACCTACTATGACTTTAATGACATTATTTATGGCATAGTGCTATGACTGTTATGATAGTTATTTTTATTGTATACAATACATTGACCTTTTTAAATGAAATTTTTTTATTGCATAGTATACCATCACTTTTTTTGGACATTTTTGTGACATACTATACTATGACTTTTTTTTATGAATTTATTTGCCAAAATTACAGATCCGAAATTTTGGTGAAATAATTAAATTTAATGTTAACCTAAATGTTGATTTAACAAGAAATTTTTACAAATGGCACGTCATATGAAAAAGATCCTGAACTAGAGGAACATTAGCTTCTTACTGAGCTGTGAATAAAGTGCTGTCAGTAATGTCAAAGGAAATAAAGGCATGACTTTTTCAAGGTTGGTATAGCTTAGAAAGTGCCTAATTTTGGCCATAGTCCAAGTCCAAGGTTAGAGAAAACACAAGATAAGGCTTTATTGATCCACAGAGGGGGGAATTCACAAAAACATGATTCCCACAAAGACCTGCTTACAGACAGTATCCTAAATTCAACCAGCCACATTTTGAGTTGAAGGATCCGGTTAAGCCAAGAATGCCAATACTCATTCCATTTGTTTTCTCGCCTGTCCCTAATAAAAGGTAGCAGCCGGCAGAGCCATGGTTCAGTTGCAACGAGCTTGTGTTCTTATTTGCACTGAGCCGATTTTACACTTGGCCAAGTTCCCATTTCCCAATAAAGACTGCGGTACAAGGCACCATAGTTAGTGCTGTTGTCCTTGGCACGAAGCGACACCGAACCTGAACTTGTACTTCATCTAATGTGCAGGTCATCTCCCCAGTGAGAGTGACTACCCCCTGAGGAGAGCATCCACACTCGCAAAGGGGTGGAGATGAGATATGGAAGAAATAGTGTAGAGGAGGGTGAAGAGATATGGGGTATCTTTATACCGATGACAGCTTTTATTCAGCAGCCCAACTGACTTGGGCCTGCACCCAGTGTGGAATTCCTAGAATAGCCGAGGTGATGAGGAGACCCTATCCACAAGTGCTTCACTGCTATGGGTTAGAAACAGGACCCCGAAGCAATTATGCAGCATGTCACTCCTCACTCAACCCCCCTCCCAGCGACAACGTCAGCAACACCTTACTCCCCCGCCCGTTCCTGCTAGATCTTAACCTTCACCTGTTAGTCTGAAGACACGTAAATACTACGTAGCAAACAGGGGACAACTACTTTTACTAGCTCTGTAACGTCTTTCCTCAAATCACATTTCAACGATAGCTTAACTCCCTTCGTCTCGCTACCCCTCTTGCCTTTAACTTAGTCTGTATATGACAGAGCGAACATTCTCTCTTCTCATTTTCACTCTTGTAAATCTAGATACTCGAGACGCCTTTGACTTGGCGAGACATTTATGATGAGGGCCACGATGACGGTTTATTGATATGCGAGACCGATTGAATGTAGTTTCATGGTCGTCAATTTATTTTGAGGCATACTTCCAGGCTTTATTTGAATGTTCATACTTGTTGGCCCTTCTTGGCCTCACATGTGGTGTTGTCAGTTAAATAATTCAGTGTTACATCAATTACAAACTTATTCCACATGCTGACTGTATTTGACTATAAAATGCCTTTCCATTTCCATTATGGTACGTACACAAGACAGTAAATGTTAATGGGTTCATGCCTTCTGCGACATGTTCAACATCCGTTTGCATTTAGTATTGACACCAGGTCAGAGGTTTACAGACCGTGACATTAAGTCACCAAGACTTTTTTTAAAAACTTTTTTCGACATACTATACCATGACATTTTTTCGACATACTATACTATGATGAGGGTTTATTGATATGCGAGACTGATTGAATGTAATTTCATGGTCGTCAATTTATTTTGAGGCATACTTCCAGGGTTTATTTGAATGTTCATACTTGTTGAGAGTATGGCCCTTCTTGGCCTCACGTGGTGTTGTCAGTCAAATAATTTAGTCTTAAATTCAATTAACTTATTTCACGTTGGCTGCATTTGACTATAAAATGACTGTCACTAGAGGCCTTTCCATTACGTTATGTAAGCAAGACAGTACATGTTAATGGGGTTCATGCCTTCCGCAACATGTTCGACATCCTTTTGCATTTAGTATTGACACCAGGTCAGAGGTTTACAGACCGTGTCATTACTCCTATCAAACAGGGTGACTCTGTTTTGTCTGTTAGCTTGTGTTGATTAATCCTCAACGGCTGCTGACCTTTAACCCTTTGCCTCCCTCACAGAGGTCCTGTGACGAGTTCCAGTGTTGAAGTGCTCGTCGCCTTAGGCCACTGACCTTTCCCCAACCCTGCCAACGCTCGCACGGGGAGCCCTGTGACCTGTGCCAACCTTTTTCTAAGCCCCCTAAAAAGCAAACATGCTTCTCACCGAAGACGAAGCGGGCCACAGAAGATGACGACCAAGCAACAGGACGCAAAAGACGAAACTGGATGAAAGGTGTTGCTGCATGCAACAAAGGTGCGTCACAGTGTTAACATTTGTAAAAGATCTTTGTGGCACCGATTCCATGCACCTTAATACTCGACAGTATCATCCTTTGTACATTACAGTACAGCTGAGTAATTATTACGATAAGCTGACGTGTTTGTTTTCTTCGTTCTTTAGTTATTTAACTGAAAGAGAAATATAAAAGACTGGGTACATTTTTGTGAATAATGTAAATTAACTTTGTGTGACAGACAAAGGAGGTCTGTGGATTAAAGTTGTATGAAAGGGAGTCATTTTATGCTACTCTGCTCTGAGTAGACCCTCTAAGTGAAACCCAGGTATTATACATCCTGGTCTGTATAAAGCTACCTGTAACAGTTTTTGTAAAGTTAAATTGAGAAATCTGGATGTGCAACAGCTTCTTTTACTGTGTGTAAACATACTGTCTGTGCAAACCTCAGCTATGATTGATTGTACGCAGGACTGGATGTAAAAACTGAGTGCGCAACCTTCACGATTAAGAAACCAGAGGCCTGTACTACGAAACGAGTTCAACATACCCAGGGTATCTTCTCGTTATCTGGCTTAACTACAGTAACCCTAACAAACGCAATCCCGCTAAGCGATCCTACAAAGGTAGTTATCAACTCGGTAAATCAACCCAGGGTTTCTCAATCTGGCTGTGAGCATGTTCACATGAAAGGGGCGGCGTTTGCAGCTTATGACCAATCACAGACATGGACAAGTCTACTGTCAGCAGAGCGGCACAAAACATAATTCAAAGCGGTAAGCACCCACAGCATACAGCCAGCTGTCCTTCCTGCATTTGTCAGTTTAAACTGTGTTGCTTTTAGCCTGAATTATGACTTTAAGTTCTTCGTATTTGTATAATATTATCATATCTGGAACATAACCTGCTCCGGAGCATGTTAGGTGTTCAGCATAAGTTACTGTGGCGATCTACCCCGGTAAGAAGTGAACCACCGTCGTAGGACTGAAAACCCAGGGTTAAAGGTACCGTATGTAACTTTTTACACGTATAAATCGTTTTTTTATTGCAAATGAGGGGACAGGTTGTTTACCTAACCTAAAAAATGAGACCTTCCGCGACTTTCTGTGTTTCCTCTATCAGCCTGTAGACAGCTTTTAATGTGAAGGACTGGAAGGACACCGGTTCAGTGTCTCGGTGGATGTGACGTCATGCATGCTCGCGCGTGCTCTCTCTCTCTTCAGCTCAGCTGAAGAAATGGAGTCTGCTAATGCAAACAAACGATAATTCTCCACCACAACTCAGACTCCAACACAAACTACACGGAAGCACCAAAACCGCAAAGTTATATCTAGTGAAGCCCGTCTTGCAAAACAGGAATGTGGCCGACGTCAGAGGAAAACTAGTGTTGTGGGAGTGTGTGTTCACGTGCAGCGAAACGAGCGAGGAGCGGAGCAGAAGAGAGTTTGTTTAGCTCTGAGAATATCAGTGAATGTTCAGTGGAAGTTGCAGTTTGTGCAGAAATAAATGCTGCAGCTCCTCAAAACCAAAAGAGGTTTCCCGTGTTTTGTTTCTTACTGCTGAGTGGAGTGACGGGACTCCAGAACAAGTAACGTTATCGACTCCGACCGACACTCCGGTGTCTCCCCTGTTCCTTCTGACCACGATCGGGAGGCTGAAGCAGGAATCGGCCGGGCCTTCGACTCGTGGAGAGACCTTTGTTTGATTAGCTAACATTACTGCCAAGCATGCGAAATATATAGTGATATTGTGGTTTTAGATGTCAATCACGTGTGTGTCGCCTCACTGTTTTGACCGATGCTCGTTCGTGTCTATGTAGTGCGAGCACAAGCGCGAGCAACAGGACTCTGACTGTCGTCGACTTAACGGCCACAGGTGTCGCTGTTAACGAGCAATTTCTGATTCTAACATCGAGTCCCTTTAACCCTGAAGTTACCTCGCTAACCCTGAATCCTGTTTCGTAGTACAGGCCTATGATGTCATTTAAGGTCAAATCCCTATAAACAGGGATTTACTCTGCTATTAAACAGTTAAAGCTGTTTGCTCATGTGCAAGCATGACAACGTTTCCTCTCGTTTGCATTGATATTCCATGGACTCATATGTATCTGAAATGCTGGTGCGTGTATATGCTTTACATATTTTGATGTGCGTTACAAGGTCAGTGGGAGCATCTTAAAGTCTTATTAAAGACGAGCTGTCCAGTCTGCGGTCTCTTGATCTATTTGTCGTGATTGTAACACATTTGACGAATTCGGGGATTATTTTGTGGGAAGAAAATACAGCTGTTCTGAATACAGTGATCTCGATGTTAAACATTCTCCAGTTCATTCATCTAAAACAGGCATACCAAATGGTCATTTGTCATTAATTTAACAGTGTGGGAATGTTTACTCCTGAGGCTCAATAATAATGTGACTTTCAAGGGGAAATACCCACTCCCACTGAAAGTCGTAGGAAAACAGATTTTGAGATGGTACCAGAGGGCCTTAGACAGTTGATGTACAAGGCATGTGAGTTGGCTCAGCTGCCCATTTCAGTGTGGGTCTCCTTTTACAAAATCCCCACAGGGGGTACATGCCACCCTAACTGCTGTCCCCTTTTACTTTATACCAGTGGCCAGCAGGAGGCCTGGCACACCGTTTCAGGCCTCCTAGGCAGCTGAAGTGCATCACCAACAAGATTTATGTCCCCTTCTATCAAACACTAAGACATGCCATGTAGAAGTTATGCGATTTAAATGACTTATAGCCATGAAATGTAACTGAAGTGGAGCCCAGTGGAACGAGGGGCTACATTTTGTTAACTTGCGAAGCACAGACAGCCTCTGAACTCCCAGTGGGCTACATTAGATTTGATCACCGTGCAGTGGAAAGCTCTGGGCAAAGCATGCAAACTCTATTTTAACTAACCACTTTTTAGAAATGTTTTTATCAAAATGAAACAAAAACCCCGAAGACGGAAAACAAGAAAAAGGCTTTACCATCGGATTCATCATTGAGGACACCCAACATGCATGTGAAGAAGATTTAAAGTAAGTGAGAACTGTATTTTTTTTTCAAAGCTATTAACATGATGAAACATGGAAATTGGAAACAATGTTATTTGTACAATGCGATTATTCCTACAAATTATCCCTCAATCAGCCAAATGCTGGCAGAAGAGTTTGCAGTTATGACTGCCTCAATGCTGTGAATGATTTTTTCTCCCACTATGACGTGAAATAATATGGCACCATCATGACCAAAAGCTTTACAAAAAAACGTCACCTCATATAGCTCACAGTTTGAATCGGCAACTGCCAGTTGGCTTCCCCAGCTTCCTTGAGAAACATATAAACCCCCCGCTGACACATACAGTAAGTGCAGGTTTCGACAACATGATCTCACTGGTTCAGTACTTTGCTACTACAGTTGTCCACATGCTGTTAAAAGCTGTATATATCAACCCCAGCAGAGGGTGCAGCACTGCAGCATGGAGGTGATAGACACATCTCTCTGTGTCGCCATAGAAACTGCTCACATGCCAATCTAAATGTCTACGAAAAAACTGCAGATATATTTAAAATCCATAATCTCTCTGTAGTTCTGGACGCAGTCGATCTGCTAGCCAAGCCCTGGTATAATGTGTACTTCTCAGAGGGGACTCGAGGATTAGTGGGAACTATTTTTAGGGAGGTGTCAGCGAGGCAGTGCACAGTTACAGGCCGAGTAGTGCCAAGTCTCTGAAAAAAATTCACACAGAATTAGGTTTGAAAAAAAATAATTAAGGAGTTAAATTTGTGGAGGGGAAGGGTGATGCAAAAGCCACTTATGGTCAATGAATAAAGGGGCTTACTACCAGTTAAGGTTAGTGAGTCAGACAGCTCTAGAGTAGCCTGGCTCCCCCCTTCCTCCTGTGTTCATGCCAATTTGATTGATGGGTGTATTATCTCCTCAGCCTGCAAGTGTGCTGATGGGCGGTGTCACTATCCATGACTCTATTCTTACTCTCCTCCTCACTGGGTGAGGATGAATAACTTCTTGTTAAGGGTCATATATAAAAAAAGAAAAACCAACCACATCCTGTCATGTGTGAGGGTTAGGGTTAACGGGCCTGTTGTCAAACCTAATGTAATGTAACAAGTATGCAGCCAGCCTACTTTTGGACACAAGCTCACTGTTGTTTCAGACATAAATCTCTGCACTTGAGGACTGGGAGGAATCTTGCAAATGTTTCAGAATGGCAAGAGTGCCCGCTCCGCCTCCGTTTTAAAATAGGGGGGGTGAGCAATGGCTCACACCTTCGGAGTCCCACTCCAGATAAGACCACCACTGCCACAGTTATGCATACATCACAACCATCAAAGCCCATGCCCCAACCTCTGTTCAGTGTTTATGCTCACGCCCCCCCCTCCCCCTGTCACATTGACCTGTCTATCTGCTCAGCAACAGGCTCTCTTCAGCTGCTCTCAAATGACAGTACGGGGCCACAGAACGGCCGGTACCCACAGCAAGTCTGTTCCTTGATCCCCCCTCTGAGCTGTCAGAGCAGGGCAACCCCTCAGCTATTTCCGATTGGAGATGGCAAGATTTAAGAGCAACCCCCATCAGACACCACAGAGAACCCTGAGTGTCAGTCTTTCCTGAGTGTTTGATGTTCCACCAAACCTCAAGTATTTAACGAGTCTGACCTTAGCGGTGCACTCTGCATCCACATTATTGGGAGCTGAAGGCATGCAATGTGTGTCATTTGGGTACATAAGAATAAAAGCATGCTCAGAGAAAGTGGGAACAGATTTATTGGACAAGTAGGCATTTACTTTATTGGTGCATCTGCTTAGCGGTTGATTGGTATTGAGATACTTTTGTTAACAGCTTTGGCAAAATGTAGGCCTGAATAAGTGTGTTACTAACAGATGTTGGATCTGCACCACGACAAGTAAGAGATACGGGGGCAGTTTGATGCAGTAGCCAAGTAGTGAAAGTCTTGAAATGGACTGTGGATTATTACAATATAACGGAATGAAATATTGACTTTTATAGTACTTTTTTGACATACCATACTATGTCCTTTTTATTACTTTTTTTCGACATACTATACTATGACTTTTTTATGAGTTTTTTGACATATTTTACTATGCCTTTTTTGTGACTTTTTTTGACATACTATACTGTGACTTTTTTCGACAAACTATACTATTACTAAGACTTTTTTCAACATACTATACTGTGCATTTTTTAAAGTTTTTGACATACTATATTATGACTTTTTAAAAAAAATTTCAACATGGTATACTGCAACTTTTTTTAACATACTGTACTATGAATTTTATTTTTTTACATACTATACCATGACGTTTTTTTAAATTTTTTCGACATACTTTACTATGACTTTTATTCGACATCTTATAATTTACTTTTTAAATTTTTTCAACATACTATATTATGACCTTTCTTTGACCTACTATACTATGACTTTTTTGCGACAAACAATACTATGACTTTTTTTATTTTTTTCGACATACTATACTATAGCTTTATTTTTCCGACATACTATACTATGACTTTTTTTTTACATACTATACTATGACTTTTTTTTACATACTATACTATGACTTTTTTTTAATTTTTTCGACATACTATGACTCTTTTTGACATACTATGATTTTTTTTCATAAAGTCCTACTATAGTATGTCAAAAAAAAAAAAAAAAAGTCAGAGTAAAGTATGTCGAAGTAAAGTCATAGTATAGTATGTCGAAAAAAAGTCATAGTATAGTATGTTGAAATAATGTCATAGTATGTCGAAATAAAGTCATAGTATAGTATGTTGCAAGATTTTGTAAAATAAAGTCATAGTATAGTATGTCGAAAAAAAGTCATAGTATAGTATGTCGAAAAAAAAGTCATACTATAGTATGTTGAAAAATTTTGTAAAAAAAAGTCATAGTATGGTATGTCGAAATAAAGTCATAGTATAGTATGTCGAAAAATGTTAAAAAAAGTCATAGTATAGTGTGTCGAAAAAAACTCATAGTACAGTATGTCGATAAAAAGTCATCCTATAGTATGTCGAAACATTTTGTAAAGAAAAGTCATAGTATAGTATGTCGAAAAAAGTCACCGTATAGTATGTTGCAAAATTTTGTAAAATAAAGTCATACTATAGTATGTCGAAAAATGTTGAAAAAAGTCATAGTATAGTGTGTCGAAAAAAACTCATAGTACAGTATGTCGATAAAAAGTCATCCTATAGTATGTCGAACAATTTTGTAAAGAAAAGTCATAGTATAGTATGTCGAAAAAAGTCACCGTATAGTATGTTGCAAAATTTTGTAAAAAAAAGTCATAGTATAGTATGTCGGAAAAAAATCATAGTATAGTATGTCGGAAAAAAATCATAGTATAGTATGTCGAAAAATTTTGTAAAAAAAAGTCATAGTATAGTATGTCGAAATAAAATCATAGTATAGTATGTCGAAAAAAAGTCATAGTATAGTATGTCAAAAAAAAAATCATACTATAGTATGTGGAAAAATTTTGTAAAAAAAAGTCATAGTATGGTATGTCGAAATAAAGTCATAGTATAATATGTCGAAAAAAAAGTCATACTATAGTATGTCGAAAAATTTGTAAAAAAAAGTCATAGTCTTGTATGTTGGAATTAAGTCATAGTATAGTATGTCGAAAAAAAGTCATAGTATAGTATGTCGAAAAAAAGTCAGTAGTGTATGTTGCAAAGTTTTGTACAATAAAGTCATTTTATAGTAGGTCGAAAAAAAGTCATAGTATAGTATGTCGAAAAAAAAGTCATACTATAGTATGTTGCAAAATGTTGTAAAATAAAGTCATAGTATAGTATTGGTCGAAATAAAAGTCATACTATAGTATGTCGAAAAATTTTGTAAAAAAAAGTCATAGTATAGTATGTTGACAAAAAGTCATAGTATAGTATATCGAAATAAAGTCATAGTATAGTATGTCGAAAAAAAGTCATAGTATAGTATGTTTCAACATTTTGTACAATAAAGTCATAATATAGTATTTGGAAAAAAAGTCATAGTCAAAATTTTCGACATTCTATACTATGACATTTTTTTACGAATATTTTCGACATTTTTTCACGAAATATTTTCGACATGCTATAGTATGACTTTTTTCATGAAAATTTTGAAATTTTAAACTGAGTTTTTTTTCCACCAAATTAATCGACAGACTATACTAAGCCTTTTTTCGTGAAAATTTTCGACATTCTATACTATGACATTTTTTTACGAATATTTTCGACATTTTTCACGAAATATTTTCGACATGCTATAGTATGACTTTTTTCATGTAAATTTTGAAATTTTAAACAGTTTTTTTTCCACCAAATTAATCGACAGACTATACTATGCCTTTTTTCATGAACATTTTCGACATTCTATACTATGACATTTTTTTACGAATATTTTTGACATTTTTTCACGAAATATTTTCGAAAATGTTTATGAAAAAAGTCGTCGAAAATATTCGTAAAAAAATGTCATAGTATAGAATGCCAAAAAATGTAATGAAAAAAGGCATAGTATAGTCTGTCGATTCATTTGGTGGAAAAAAAACTCAGTTTAAAATTTCGACATTTTTGTGAAAAAGTCATACTATAGTATGACTTTTCATGAAAATTGACGAAAATTTAAACTGAGTTTTTTTTCCACCAAATGAATCGACAGACTATACTATGCCTTTTTTCATGAAAATTTTCGACATTCTATACTATGACATTTTTTTACGAATATTTTCGAAAATTTTCATGAAAAAAGTCATGTCGAAAATATTCGTAAAAAAATGTCATAGTATAGAATGTCGAAAAATTTAATGAAAAAAGGCATAGTATAGTCTGTCGATTCATTTGGTGGAAAAAAAACTCAGTTTAAAATTTCGACATTTTTGTGAAAAAGTCATACTATAGTATGACTTTTCATGAAAATTGACGAAAATTTAAACTGAGTTTTTTTACCACCAAATGAATCGACAGACTATACTATGCCTGTTTTCATGAAAATGTTCGACATTCTATACTATGACATTTTTTTACGAATATTTTCGAAAATTTTCATGAAAAAAGTCATGTCGAAAATATTCGTAAAAAAATGTCATAGTATAGAATGTCGAAAATTTTAATGAAAAAAGGCATAGTATAGTCTGTCGATTCATTTGGTGGAAAAAAAACTCAGTTTAAAATTTCGACATTTTTGTGAAAAAGTCATACTATAGTATGACTTTTCATGAAAATTGACGAAAATTTAAACTGAGTTTTTTTTCCACCAAATGAATCGACAGACTATACTATGCCTTTTTTCATGAAAATTTTCGACATTCTATACTATGACATTTTTTTACGAATATTTTCAAAAATGTTTATGAAAAAAGTCATGTCGAAAATATTCGTAAAAAAATGTCATAGTATAGAATGTCAAAAAATGTAATGAAAAAAGGCATAGTATAGTCTGTCGATTCATTTGGTGGAAAAAAAACTCAGTTTAAAATTTCGACATTTTTGTGAAAAAGTCATACTATAGTATGACTTTTCATGAAAATTGACGAAAATTTAAACTGAGTTTTTTTTCCACCAAATGAATCGACAGACTATACTATGCCTGTTTTCATGAAAATGTTCGACATTCTATACTATGACATTTTTTTACGAATATTTTCGAAAATTTACATGAAAAAAGTCATGTCGAAAATATTCGTAAAAAAATGTCATAGTATAGAATGTCGAAAATTTTAATGAAAAAAGGCATAGTATAGTCTGTCGATTCATTTGGTGGAAAAAAACTCAGTTTAAAATTTCGACATTTTTGTGAAAAAGTCATACTATAGTATGACTTTTCATGAAAATTGACGAAAATTTAAACTGAGTTTTTTTTCCACCAAATGAATCGACAGACTATACTATGCCTGTTTTCATGAAAATGTTCGACATTCTATACTATGACATTTTTTTACGAATATTTTCGAAAATTTTCATGAAAAAAGTCATGTCGAAAATATTCGTAAAAAAATGTCATAGTATAGAATGTCGAAAATTTTAATGAAAAAAGGCATAGTATAGTCTGTCGATTCATTTGGTGGAAAAAAAACTCAGTTTAAAATTTCGACATTTTTGTGAAAAAGTCATACTATAGTATGACTTTTCATGAAAATTGACGAAAATTTAAACTGAGTTTTTTTTCCACCAAATGAATCGACAGACTATACTATGCCTGTTTTCATGAAAATTTTCGACATTCTATACTATGACATTTTTTTACGAATATTTTCGAAAATTTTCATGAAAAAAGTCATGTCGAAAATATTCGTAAAAAAATGTCATAGTATAGAATGTCGAAAAATTTAATGAAAAAAGGCATAGTATAGTCTGTCGATTCATTTGGTGGAAAAAAAACTCAGTTTAAAATTTCGACATTTTTGTGAAAAAGTCATACTATAGTATGACTTTTCATGAAAATTGACGAAAATTTAAACTGAGTTTTTTTTCCACCAAATGAATCGACAGACTATACTATGCCTGTTTTCATGAAAATGTTCGACATTCTATACTATGACATTTTTTTACGAATATTTTCGAAAATTTTCATGAAAAAAGTCATGTCGAAAATATTCGTAAAAAAATGTCATAGTATAGAATGTCGAAAATTTTAATGAAAAAAGGCATAGTATAGTCTGTCGATTCATTTGGTGGAAAAAAAACTCAGTTTAAAATTTCGACATTTTTGTGAAAAAGTCATACTATAGTATGACTTTTCATGAAAATTGACGAAAATTTAAACTGAGTTTTTTTTCCACCAAATTAATCGACAGACTATACTAAGCCTTTTTTCATGAAAATGTTCGACATTCTATACTATGACATTTTTTTACGAATATTTTCGAAAATTTTCATGAAAAAAGTCATGTCGAAAATATTCGTAAAAAAATGTCATAGTATAGAATGTCGAAAATTTTAATGAAAAAAGGCATAGTATAGTCTGTCGATTCATTTGGTGGAAAAAAAACTCAGTTTAAAATTTCGACATTTTTGTGAAAAAGTCATACTATAGTATGACTTTTCATGAAAATTGACGAAAATTTAAACTGAGTTTTTTTTCCACCAAATGAATCGACAGACTATACTATGCCTGTTTTCATGAAAATGTTCGACATTCTATACTATGACATTTTTTTACGAATATTTTCGAAAATTTTCATGAAAAAAGTCATGTCGAAAATATTCGTAAAAAAATGTCATAGTATAGAATGTCGAAAAATGTAATGAAAAAAGGCATAGTATAGTCTGTCGATTCATTTGGTGGAAAAAAAACTCAGTTTAAAATTTCGACATTTTTGTGAAAAAGTCATACTATAGTATGACTTTTCATGAAAATTGACGAAAATTTAAACTGAGTTTTTTTTCCACCAAATGAATCGACAGACTATACTAAGCCTTTTTTCATTAAAATTTTCGACATTCTATACTATGACATTTTTTTACGAATATTTTCGAAAATTTTCATGAAAAAAGTCATGTCGAAAATATTCGTAAAAAAATGTCATAGTATAGAATGTCGAAAATTTTAATGAAAAAAGGCATAGTATAGTCTGTCGATTCATTTGGTGGAAAAAAAACTCAGTTTAAAATTTCGACATTTTTGTGAAAAAGTCATACTATAGTATGACTTTTCATGAAAATTGACGAAAATTTAAACTGAGTTTTTTTTCCACCAAATGAATCGACAGACTATACTATGCCTTTTTTCATGAAAATTTTCGACATTCTATACTATGACATTTTTTTACGAATATTTTCGAAAATTTTCATGAAAAAAGTCATGTCGAAAATATTCGTAAAAAAATGTCATAGTATAGAATGTTAAAAAATGTAATGAAAAAAGGCATAGTATAGTCTGTCGATTCATTTGGTGGAAAAAAAACTCAGTTTAAAATTTCGACATTTTTGTGAAAAAGTCATACTATAGTATGACTTTTCATGAAAATTGACGAAAATTTAAACTGAGTTTTTTTTCCACCAAATGAATCGACAGACTATACTAAGCCTTTTTTCATTAAAATTTTCGACATTCTATACTATGACATTTTTTTACGAATATTTTCGAAAATTTTCATAAAAAAAGTCATGTCGAAAATATTCGTAAAAAAATGTCATAGTATAGAATGTCGAAAATTTTTATGAAAAAAGGCATAGTATAGTCTGTCGATTCATTTGGTGGAAAAAAAACTCAGTTTAAAATTTCGACATTTTTGTGAAAAAGTCATACTATAGTATGACTTTTCATGAAAATTGACGAAAATTTAAACTGAGTTTTTTTTCCACCAAATGATTCGACAGACTATACTAAGCCTGTTTTCATGAAAATGTTCGACATTCTATACTATGACATTTTTTTACGAATATTTTCGAAAATATTCATGAAAAAAGTCATGTCGAAAATATTCGTAAAAAAATGTCATAGTATAGAATGTTAAAAAATGTAATGAAAAAAGGCATAGTATAGTCTGTCGATTCATTTGGTGGAAAAAAAACTCAGTTTAAAATTTCGACATTTTTGTGAAAAAGTCATACTATAGTATGACTTTTCATGAAAATTGACGAAAATTTAAACTGAGTTTTTTTTCCACCAAATGATTCGACAGACTATACTAAGCCTGTTTTCATGAAAATGTTCGACATTCTATACTATGACATTTTTTTACGAATATTTTCGAAAATATTCATGAAAAAAGTCATGTCGAAAATATTCGTAAAAAAATGTCATAGTATAGAATGTCAAAAAATGTAATGAAAAAAGGCATAGTATAGTCTGTCGATTCATTTGGTGGAAAAAAAACTCAGTTTAAAATTTCGACATTTTTGTGAAAAAGTCATACTATAGTATGACTTTTCATGAAAATTGACGAAAATTTAAACTGAGTTTTTTTTCCACCAAATGAATCGACAGACTATACTATGCCTGTTTTCATGAAAATTTTCGACATTCTATACTATGACATTTTTTTACGAATATTTTCGAAAATTTTCATGAAAAAAGTCATGTCGAAAATATTCGTAAAAAAATGTCATAGTATAGAATGTCTAAAAATTTAATGAAAAAAGGCATAGTATAGTCTGTCGATTCATTTGGTGGAAAAAAAACTCAGTTTAAAATTTCGACATTTTTGTGAAAAAGTCATACTATAGTATGACTTTTCATGAAAATTGACGAAAATTTAAACTGAGTTTTTTTTCCACCAAATGAATCGACAGACTATACTAAGCCTTTTTTCATTAAAATTTTCGACATTCTATACTATGACATTTTTTTACGAATATTTTCGAAAATTTTCATGAAAAAAGTCATGTCGAAAATATTCGTAAAAAAATGTCATAGTATAGAATGTCGAAAATTTTAATGAAAAAAGGCATAGTATAGTCTGTCGATTCATTTGGTGGAAAAAAAACTCAGTTTAAAATTTCGACATTTTTGTGAAAAAGTCATACTATAGTATGACTTTTCATGAAAATTGACGAAAATTTAAACTGAGTTTTTTTTCCACCAAATGAATCGACAGACTATACTATGCCTTTTTTCATGAAAATTTTCGACATTCTATACTATGACATTTTTTTACGAATATTTTCGAAAATTTTCATGAAAAAAGTCATGTCGAAAATATTCGTAAAAAAATGTCATAGTATAGAATGTCGAAAAATTTAATGAAAAAAGGCATAGTATAGTCTGTCGATTCATTTGGTGGAAAAAAAACTCAGTTTAAAATTTCGACATTTTTGTGAAAAAGTCATACTATAGTATGACTTTTCATGAAAATTGACGAAAATTTAAACTGAGTTTTTTTTCCACCAAATGAATCGACAGACTATACTATGCCTTTTTTCATGAAAATTTTCGACATTCTATACTATGACATTTTTTTACGAATATTTTCGAAAATTTTCATGAAAAAAGTCATGTCGAAAATATTCGTAAAAAAATGTCATAGTATAGAATGTCTAAAAATGTAATGAAAAAAGGCATAGTATAGTCTGTCGATTAATTTGGTGGAAAAAAAACTCAGTTTAAAATTTCGACATTTTTGTGAAAAAGTCATACTATAGTATGACTTTTCATGAAAATTGACGAAAATTTAAACTGAGTTTCCACCAAATGAATCGACAGACTATACTAAGCCTTTTTTCATTAAAATTTTCGACATTCTATACTATGACATTTTTTTACGAATATTTTCGAAAATTTTCATGAAAAAAGTCATGTCGAAAATATTCGTAAAAAAATGTCATAGTATAGAATGTCGAAAATTTTAATGAAAAAAGGCATAGTATAGTCTGTCGATTCATTTGGTGGAAAAAAAACTCAGTTTAAAATTTCGACATTTTTGTGAAAAAGTCATACTATAGTATGACTTTTCATGAAAATTGACGAAAATTTAAACTGAGTTTTTTTTCCACCAAATGAATCGACAGACTATACTAAGCCTTTTTTCATTAAAATTTTCGACATTCTATACTATGACATTTTTTTACGAATATTTTCAAAAATTTTCATGAAAAAAGTCATGTCGAAAATATTCGTAAAAAAATGTCATAGTATAGAATGTCGAAAAATGTAGAAAAAGGCATAGTATAGTCTGTCGATTCATTTGGTGGAAAAAAAACTCAGTTTAAAATTTCGACATTTTTGTGAAAAAGTCATACTATAGTATGACTTTTCATGAAAATTGACGAAAATTTAAACTGAGTTTTTTTTCCACCAAATGAATCGACAGACTATACTATGCCTTTTTTCATGAAAATTTTCGACATTCTATACTATGACATTTTTTTACGAATATTTTCGAAAATGTTCATGAAAAAAGTCATGTCGAAAATATTCGTAAAAAAATGTCATAGTATAGAATGTCGAAAAATTTAATGAAAAAAGGCATAGTATAGTCTGTCGATTAATTTGGTGGAAAAAAAACTCAGTTTAAAATTTCGACATTTTTGTGAAAAAGTCATACTATAGTATGACTTTTCATGAAAATTGACGAAAATTTAAACTGAGTTTTTTTTCCACCAAATGAATCGACAGACTATACTAAGCCTTTTTTCATTAAAATTTTCGACATTCTATACTATGACATTTTTTTACGAATATTTTCGAAAATTTTCATGAAAAAAGTCATGTGGAAAATATTCGTAAAAAAATGTCATAGTATAGAATGTCGAAAAATTTAATGAAAAAAGGCATAGTGTAGTCTGTCGATGAATTTGGTGGAAAAAAAACTCAGTTTAAAATTTCGACATTTTTCAAAAAAGTCATACTATAGCATGACTTTTCATGAAAATTGACGAAAATTTAAACTGAGTTTTTTTTCCACCAAATGAATCGACAGACTATACTAAGCCTTTTTTCATGAAAATTTTCGACATTCTATACTATGACATTTTTTTACGAATATTTTCGAAAATTTTCATGAAAAAAGTCATGTCGAAAATATTCGTAAAAAAATGTCATAGTATAGAATGTCGAAAATTTTAATGAAAAAAGGCATAGTATAGTCTGTCGATTCATTTGGTGGAAAAAAAACTCAGTTTAAAATTTCGACATTTTTGTGAAAAAGTCATACTATAGTATGACTTTTCATGAAAATTGACGAAAATTTAAACTGAGTTTTTTTTCCACCAAATGAATCGACAGACTATACTAAGCCTTTTTTCATGAAAATTTTCGACATTCTATACTATGACATTTTTTTACGAATATTTTCGAAAATTTTCATGAAAAAAGTCATGTCGAAAATATTCGTAAAAAAATGTCATAGTATAGAATGTCGAAAAATTTAATGAAAAAAGGCATAGTATAGTCTGTCGATTCATTTGGTGGAAAAAAAACTCAGTTTAAAATTTCGACATTTTTGTGAAAAAGTCATACTATAGTATGACTTTTCATGAAAATTGACGAAAATTTAAACTGAGTTTTTTTTCCACCAAATGAATCGACAGACTATACTAAGCCTTTTTTCATGAAAATTTTCGACATTCTATACTATGACATTTTTTTACGAATATTTTCGAAAATTTTCATGAAAAAAGTCATGTCGAAAATATTCGTAAAAAAATGTCATAGTATAGAATGTCGAAAATTTTAATGAAAAAAGGCATAGTATAGTCTGTCGATTCATTTGGTGGAAAAAAAACTCAGTTTAAAATTTCGACATTTTTGTGAAAAAGTCATACTATAGTATGACTTTTCATGAAAATTGACGAAAATTTAAACTGAGTTTTTTTTCCACCAAATGAATCGACAGACTATACTATGCCTGTTTTCATGAAAATTTTCGACATTCTATACTATGACATTTTTTTACGAATATTTTCGAAAATTTTCATGAAAAAAGTCATGTCGAAAATATTCGTAAAAAAATGTCATAGTATAGAATGTTAAAAAATGTAATGAAAAAAGGCATAGTATAGTCTGTCGATTCATTTGGTGGAAAAAAAACTCAGTTTAAAATTTCGACATTTTTGTGAAAAAGTCATACTATAGTATGACTTTTCATGAAAATTGACGAAAATTTAAACTGAGTTTTTTTTCCACCAAATGAATCGACAGACTATACTAAGCCTTTTTTCATTAAAATTTTCGACATTCTATACTATGACATTTTTTTACGAATATTTTCGAAAATTTTCATGAAAAAAGTCATGTCGAAAATATTCGTAAAAAAATGTCATAGTATAGAATGTCGAAAATTTTAATGAAAAAAGGCATAGTATAGTCTGTCGATTCATTTGGTGGAAAAAAAACTCAGTTTAAAATTTCGACATTTTTGTGAAAAAGTCATACTATAGTATGACTTTTCATGAAAATTGACGAAATTTTAAACTGAGTTTTTTTTCCACCAAATGATTCGACAGACTATACTATGCCTTTTTTCATGAAAATTTTCGACATTCTATACTATGACATTTTTTTACGAATATTTTCAAAAATGTTTATGAAAAAAGTCATGTCGAAAATATTCGTAAAAAAATGTCATAGTATAGAATGTCAAAAAATGTAATGAAAAAAGGCATAGTATAGTCTGTCGATTCATTTGGTGGAAAAAAAACTCAGTTTAAAATTTCGACATTTTTGTGAAAAAGTCATACTATAGTATGACTTTTCATGAAAATTGACGAAAATTTAAACTGAGTTTTTTTTCCACCAAATGAATCGACAGACTATACTATGCCTTTTTTCATGAAAATTTTCGACATTCTATACTATGACATTTTTTTACGAATATTTTCGAAAATTTTCATGAAAAAAGTCATGTCGAAAATATTCGTAAAAAAATGTCATAGTATAGAATGTCGAAAATTTTAATGAAAAAAGGCATAGTATAGTCTGTCGATTCATTTGGTGGAAAAAAAACTCAGTTTAAAATTTCGACATTTTTGTGAAAAAGTCATACTATAGTATGACTTTTCATGAAAATTGACGAAAATTTAAACTGAGTTTTTTTACCACCAAATTAATCGACAGACTATACTAAGCCTTTTTTCATGAAAATGTTCGACATTCTATTCTATGACATTTTTTTACGAATATTTTGGAAAATCTTCATGAAAAAAGTCATGTCGAAAATATTCGTAAAAAAATGTCCTAGTATAGAATGTCGAAAATTTTAATGAAAAAAGGCATAGTATAGTCTGTCGATTCATTTGGTGGAAAAAAAACTCAGTTTAAAATTTCGACATTTTTGTGAAAAAGTCATACTATAGTATGACTTTTCATGAAAATTGACGAAAATTTAAACTGAGTTTTTTTTCCACCAAATGAATCGACAGACTATACTAAGCCTTTTTCCATTAAAATTTTCGACATTCTATACTATGACATTTTTTTACGAATATTTTCGAAAATTTTCATGAAAAAAGTCATGTCGAAAATATTCGTAAAAAAATGTCATAGTATAGAATGTCGAAAATTGTAATGAAAAAAGGCATAGTATAGTCTGTCGATTCATTTGGTGGAAAAAAAAATCAGTTTAAAATTTCGACATTTTTGTGAAAAAGTCATACTATAGTATGACTTTTCATGAAAATTGACGAAAATTTAAACTGAGTTTTTTTTCCACCAAATGAATCGACAGACTATACTAAGCCTTTTTTCATTAAAATTTTCGACATTCTATACTATGACATTTTTTTACGAATATTTTCGAAAATTTTCATGAAAAAAGTCATGTCGAAAATATTCGTAAAAAAATGTCATAGTATAGAATGTCGAAAATTTTAATGAAAAAAGGCATAGTATAGTCTGTCGATTCATTTGGTGGAAAAAAAACTCAGTTTAAAATTTCGACATTTTTGTGAAAAAGTCATACTATAGTATGACTTTTCATGAAAATTGACGAAATTTTAAACTGAGTTTTTTTTCCACCAAATGAATCGACAGACTATACTAAGCCTTTTTTCATTAAAATTTTCGACATTCTATACTATGACATTTTTTTACGAATATTTTCGAAAATTTTCATGAAAAAAGTCATGTCGAAAATATTCGTAAAAAAATGTCATAGTATAGAATGTCGAAAATTTTAATGAAAAAAGGCATAGTATAGTCTGTCGATTCATTTGGTGGAAAAAAAACTCAGTTTAAAATTTCGACATTTTTGTGAAAAAGTCATACTATAGTATGACTTTTCATGAAAATTGACGAAAATTTAAACTGAGTTTTTTTTCCACCAAATGAATCGACAGACTATACTAAGCCTTTTTTCATGAAAATGTTCGACATTCTATTCTATGACATTTTTTTACGAATATTTTCGAAAATCTTCATGAAAAAAGTCATGTCGAAAATATTCGTAAAAAAATGTCATAGTATAGAATGTCGAAAATTTTAATGAAAAAAGGCATAGTATAGTCTGTCGATTCATTTGGTGGAAAAAAAACTCAGTTTAAAATTTCGACATTTTTGTGAAAAAGTCATACTATAGTATGACTTTTCATGAAAATTGACGAAAATTTAAACTGAGTTTTTTTTCCACCAAATGAATCGACAGACTATACTAAGCCTTTTTTCATTAAAATTTTCGACATTCTATACTATGACATTTTTTTACGAATATTTTCGACATTTGTTCACAAAATATTTTCGACATGCTATAGTATGACTTTTTTCATGAAAATTTTGAAATTTTAAACTGAGTTTTTTTTCCACCAAATTAATCGACAGACTATACTATGCCTTTTTTAAGAAAATTTTCGACATTCTATACTATGACATTTTTTTACGAATATTTTCGACATTTGTTCACGAAATATTTTCGACATGCTATAGTATAACTTTTTTCATGAAAATTTTGAAATTTTAAACTGAGTTTTTTTTCCACCAAATTAATCGACAGACTATACTAAGCCTTTTTTCATGAAAATTTTCGACATTCTATACTATGACATTTTATAACGAATATTTTCGACATTTTTTCACGAAATATTTTCGACATGCTATAGTATGACTTTTTTCCTGAAAATTTTGAAATTTTAAACTGAGTTTTTTTTCCACCAAATTAATCGACAGACTATACTATGCCTTTTTTCATGAACATTTTCGACATTCTATACTATGACATTTTTTTACGAATATTTTCGACATTTTTTCACGAAATATTTTCGACATGCTATAGTATGTCGAAAAAAAAGTCATACTATAGTATGTCGAAAAATTTTGTAAAAAAAAGGATGTGTATGGTATGTCGGAATTAAGTCATAGTATAGTATGTCGAAAAAAAGTCATAGTATAGTATGTTGCAAAATTTTGTAAAAAAAAGTCATAGTATAGTATGTCGATAAAAAGTCATAGTATAGCATGTCGAAACAATTTGTAAAAAAAAGTCATAGTATGGTATGTCGAAATAAAGTCATAGTATAGTATGTCGAAAGAAAGTCATAGTATAGTATGTCGAAAAAAAGTCATAGTATAGTATGTTTAAAATTGTTGTACAATAAAGTCATAATATAGTATGTGGAAAAAAAGTCATAGTATAGTATTTAAAAAAAAAAGTCATACTATAGTATGTCGAAAAATTTTGTAAAAAAAAGTCATAGTATGGTATGTCGGAATTAAGTCATATTATAGTATGTCGAAAAAAAATCATAGTATAGTATGTTGAAAAAAAAGTCATACTATAGTATGTCGAAAAAAAGTCATAGTATAGCATGTCGAAAAATTTTGTAAAAAAAAGTCATACTGTAGTATGTCGAAAGAAAGTCATAGTATAGTATGTCCAAAAAAAGTTATAGTATAGTATGTTGCAAAGTTTTTTACAATAAAGTCATTGTATAGTAGGTCGAAAAAAAGTCATAGTATAGTATGTCGAAAAAAAAGTCATACTCTAGTATGTTGCAAAATGTTGTAAAATAAAGTCATAGTATAGTGTGTCGAAAAAAAAGTCATACTATAGTATGTCAAAAAAAAAGTCATAGTATAGTATGTCGAAAAAAAGTCATAGTATAGTATCTTGCAATATTTTGTAAAAAACAAGTCATAGTATAGTATGTCGAAATAAAGTCATTGTATAGTATGTCGAAAAAAATTCATAGTATAGTATGTAGAAAAAAAAGTCATACTATAGTATGTCGAAAAATTTTGTAAAAAAAAGTCATAGTATGGTATGTCGGAATTAAGTCATAGTATAGTATGTCGAAAAAAGTCATAGTATAGGATGTCGAAATTTTTTTTTAAAAAAAGTCACAGTATATTATGTTGAAAAAAAGTCATAGTATAGTATGTCGAAATTAAGTCATAGTGTAGTATGTCGAAAAAAATTCATACTATAGTATTTCGAAAAATTTTGTGAAAAAAAGTCATAGTATAGTATGTCGGAAAAAAATCATAGTATAGTATGTCGAAAAATTTTGTAAAAAAAAGTAAAAGTTTTGTACGTCGAAATAAAGTCATAGTATAGTATGTCGAAAAAAAGTCATAGTATAGTATGTCGAAAAAAAGTCATAGGATAGTATGTCGAAAAAAAAGTCATACTATAGTATGTCGAAAAATTTGGTAAAGAAAAGCCATAATATAGTATATCGAAATAAAGTCACAGTATAGTATGTTGCAAAATTTTGTAAAATAAAGTCATAGTATAGTATGTCGGAAAAAAATCATAGTATAGTATGTCGAAAAAAAGTCATAGTATAGTATGTCGAAATAAAGTCATTGTATAGTATGTCGTAAAAAAGGCATAGTATAGTATGTTGCAAGATTTTGTAAAATGAAGTCATAGTATAGAATGTCGAAAAATTTTGTGAAAAAAAGTCATAGTATAGTATGTCAGAAAAAAATCATAGTATAGTATGTCGAAAAAAAAGTCATATTATAGTATGTTGCAAAATTTTGTAAAATAATGTCATAGTATAGTATGTCTAAAAAAAGTCATAGCATAGTATGTCGAAACATTTTGTAAAAAAAAGTCATAGTATAGTATGTCGAAATTAAGTCATAATATAGTATCTCGAAAAAAAGTCATAGTATAGTATGTTGCAAAATTTTGTACAATAAAGTTATAATATAGTATGTGGAAAAAAAGTCCTAGTATAGTATGTCGGAAAAAAAGCCATACTATAGTATGTCGAAAAAAAAGTGATACTATAGTGTGTCGAAAAATTTTGTAAAAAAAGTCATAGTATGGTATATCGAAATAAAGTCATAGTATACTATGTCGAAAAAAATTCATAGTATAGTATGTCGAAATTAAGTCATAGTATAGTATGTCGAAAAAAAGGTCATACTACAGTATGTCGAAAAACTTTGTGAAAAAAAGTCATAGTATAGTATATTGGAAAAAATTCATAGTATAGTATGTCGAAATAAAGTCATAGTATAGTATGTCGAAAAAAAGTCATAGTATAGTATGTTGCAAAATTTTGTACAATAAAGTTATAATATAGTATGTGGAAAAGAAGTCATAGTATAGTATGTCGAAAAAAAAGTCATATTATAGTATGTCGAAAAAAAGTCATACTATAGTATGTCGAAAAATTTTGTAAAAAAAGTCATAATATAGTATGCGGAAATATTGTGATAGTATAGTATGTCGAAAAAAAGTCATAGTGTAGTATGTCGAAATAAAGTCATAGTATAGTATGTGGAAAAAAAGTCATAGTATAGTATGTTGCAAAATGTTGTAAAATAAAGTCATAGTATAGTGTGTCGAAAAAAAAGTCATACTCTAGTATGTTGCAAAATGTTGTAAAATAAAGTCATAGTATAGTGTGTCGAAAAAAAAGTCATACTATAGTATGTCAAAAAAAAAGTCATAGTATAGTATGTCGAAAAAAAGTCATAGTATAGCATGTCGAAATAAAATCATAATATAGTTACTATACTATGACTTTATTTCGATATACTATACTATGACTTTTTTTCGACATACTATACTATGACTTTTTTTACAAAATGTTTCGACAAAACGCAAATCAAAAACGCAAACGCATTTGTCAGACAAAGAGTCATCTATTTACATGGAGATTTGCGTTTCGACATACTATACGATAGTATGTCGAAAAAAAGTCATAGTATAGTATCTTGCAATATTTTGTAAAAAACAAGTCATAGTATAGTATGTCGAAATAAAGTCATTGTATAGTATGTCGAAAAAAATTCATAGTATAGTATGTAGAAAAAAAAGTCATACTATAGTATGTCGAAAAATTTTGTAAAAAAAAGTCATAGTATGGTATGTGGTAATAAAGTTATAATATAGTATGTCGAAAAAAAGTCATAGTATAGTATGTCGAAATAATGTCATAGTATACTATGTCGAAAAAAAGTCATAGTATAGTATGTTGCAAAATTTTGTACAATAAAGTCATAATATAGTATGTGGAAAAAAGTCATAGTATAGTATGTCGAAAAAAAAGTCATACTATAGTATGTCGAATTTTTTTTTTAAGAAAGTCATAGTATGGTATGTCGAAATGAAGTCATTGTATAGTATGTCGAAAAAAAGTCATAGTATAGTATGTTGAAAAATGTTGTAAAAAAAAAGTCATAGTATAGTATGTCGAAAAAAGTCATAGTATAGGATGTCGAAATTTTTTTTTAAAAAAAGTCACAGTATATTATGTTGAAAAAAAATCATAGTATAGTATGTCGAAATTAAGTCATAGTGTAGTATGTCGAAAAAAAGTCATACTATAGTATTTCGAAAAATTTTGTGAAAAAAAGTCATAGTATAGTATGTCGGAAAAAAATCATAGTATAGTATGTCGAAAAATTTTGTAAAAAAAAGTAAAAGTTTTGTACGTCGAAATAAAGTCATAGTATAGTATGTCGAAAAAAAGTCATAGTATAGTATGTCGAAAAAAAGTCATAGGATAGTATGTCGAAAAAAAAGTCATACTATAGTATGTCGAAAAATTTGGTAAAGAAAAGCCATAATATAGTATATCGAAATAAAGTCACAGTATAGTATGTTGCAAAATTTTGTAAAATAAAGTCATAGTATAGTATGTCGGAAAAAAATCATAGTATAGTATGTCGAAAAAAAGTCATAGTATAGTATGTCGAAATAAAGTCATTGTATAGTATGTCGTAAAAAAGGCATAGTATAGTATGTTGCAAGATTTTGTTAAATGAAGTCATAGTATAGAATGTCGAAAAATTTTGTGAAAAAAAGTCATAGTATAGTATGTCAGAAAAAAATCATAGTATAGTATGTCGAAAAAAAAGTCATAGTATAGTATGTTGCAAAATTTTGTAAAATAATGTCATAGTATAGTATGTCTAAAAAAAGTCATAGCATAGTATGTCGAAACATTTTGTAAAAAAAAGTCATAGTATAGTATGTCGAAATTAAGTCATAATATAGTATCTCGAAAAAAAGTCATAGTATAGTATGTTGCAAAATTTTGTACAATAAAGTTATAATATAGTATGTGGAAAAAAAGTCCTAGTATAGTATGTCGGAAAAAAAGCCATACTATAGTATGTCGAAAAAAAAGTGATACTATAGTATGTCGAAAAATTTTGTAAAAAAAGTCATAGTATGGTATATCGAAATAAAGTCATAGTATACTATGTCGAAAAAAATTCATAGTATAGTATGTCGAAATTAAGTCATAGTATAGTATGTCGAAAAAAAGGTCATACTACAGTATGTCGAAAAACTTTGTGAAAAAAAGTCATAGTATAGTATATTGGAAAAAATTCATAGTATAGTATGTCGAAATAAAGTCATAGTATAGTATGTCGAAAAAAAGTCATAGTATAGTATGTTGCAAAATTTTGTACAATAAAGTTATAATATAGTATGTGGAAAAGAAGTCATAGTATAGTATGTCGAAAAAAAAGTCATATTATAGTATGTCGAAAAAAAGTCATACTATAGTATGTCGAAAAATTTTGTAAAAAAAGTCATAATATAGTATGCGGAAATATTGTGATAGTATAGTATGTCGAAAAAAAGTCATAGTGTAGTATGTCGAAATAAAGTCATAGTATAGTATGTGGAAAAAAAGTCATAGTATAGTATGTCGAAAAAAAGTCATAGTATAGTATGTCGAAATAAAGTCATTGTATAGTATGTCGAAAAAAAGTCATAGTATAGTATGTTGCGAAATTTTGTAAAAAAAAGTCATAGTATGGTATGTCGAAATAAAGTCATAGTATAGTATGTCGAAATTAAGTCATAATGTAGTATGTCGAAAAAAAGTCATACTATAGTATTTCGAAACATTTTGTGAAAAAAAGTCATAGTATAGTATGTCGGAAAAAAATCATAGTATAGTATGTCGAAAAATTTTGTAAAAAAAAGTAAAAGTTTTGTACGTCGAAATAAAGTCATAGTATAGTATGTCGAAAAAAATTCATAGTATAGTATGTCGAAAAAAAGTCATAGTATAGTATGTTGCAAAATTTTTTACAATAAAGTTATAATATAGTATGTGGAAAAGAAGTCATAGTATAGTATGTCGAAAAAAAAGTCATATTATAGTATGTCGAAATAAAGTCATTGTATAGTATGTCGAAAAAAAGTCATAGTATAGTATGTTGCAAAATTTTGTAAAAAAAAGTCATAGTATTGTATGTCGAAATAAAGTCATAGTATAGTATGTGGAAATTAAGTCATAGTGTAGTATGTCGAAAAAAAGTCGTACTATAGTATTTCGAAAAATTTTGTAAAAAAAAGTAAAAGTTTTGTACGTCGAAATAAAGTCATAGTATAGTATGTCGAAATAAAGTCATAGTATAGTATGTCGAAAAAAAGTCATAGTATAGTATGTTGCAAAATTTTTTACAATAAAGTTATAATATAGTATGTGGAAAAGAAGTCATAGTATAGTATGTCGAAAAAAAAGTCATATTATAGTATGTCGAAATAAAGTCATTGTATAGTATGTCGAAAAAAAGTCATAGTATAGTATGTTGCAAAATTTTGTAAAAAAAAGTCATAGTATTGTATGTCGAAATAAAGTCATAGTATAGTATGTGGAAATTAAGTCATAGTGTAGTATGTCGAAAAAAAGTCGTACTATAGTATTTCGAAAAATTTTGTAAAAAAAAGGAAAAGTTTTGTACGTCGAAATAAAGTCATAGTATAGTATGTCGAAAAAAAGTCATAGTATAGTATGTCGTAAAATTTTGTAAAAAAAAGTCAGTGTAGTATTTCGAAATAAAGTCATAGTATAGTATGTCGAAATAAAGTCAGTTGTATAGTATGTTGAAAAAAAGTCATAGTATAGTATGTCGAAAAAAAAGTCATACTATAGTATGTCGAAAAATTTGGTAAAGAAAAGCCATAGTATAGTATATCGAAAAAAAGTCACAGTATAGTATGTTGCAAAATTTTGTAAAATAAAGTCATAGTATAGTATGTCGAAAAAAAGTGATACTATAGTATGTCGAAAAATTTTGTGAAAAAAAGTCATAGTATAGTATATCTAGTATAAAAATTCATAGTATAGTATGTCGAAATAAAGTCATAGTATATTATGTCGAAAAAAAGTCAAAGTATAGTATGTTGCAAAATTTTGTACAATAAAGTTATAATATAGTATGTGGAAAAGAAGTCATAGTATAGTATGTCGAAAAAAAAGTCATATTATAGTATGTCGAAATAAAGTCATTGTATAGTATGTCGAAAAAAAGTCATAGTATAGTATGTTGCAAAATTTTGTAAAAAAAAGTCATAGTATGGTATGTCGAAATAAAGTCATAGTATAGTATGTGGAAATTAAGTCATAGTGTAGTATGTCGAAAAAAAGTCATACTATAGTATTTCGAAAAATTTTGTGAAAAAAAGTCATAGTATAGTATGTCGGAAAAAAGTCATAGTATAGTATGTTGCAAAATTTTGTACAATAAAGTTATAATATAGTATGTGGAAAAGAAGTCATAGTATAGTATGTCGAAAAAAAAGTCATATTATAGTATGTCGAAAAAAAGTCATACTATAGTATGTCGAAAAATTTTGTAAAAAAAGTCATAATATAGTATGCGGAAATATTGTGATAGTATAGTATGTCGAAAAAAAGTCATAGTGTAGTATGTCGAAATAAAGTCATAGTATAGTATGTGGAAAAAAAGTCATAGTATAGTATGTCGAAAAAAAGTCATAGTATAGTATGTCGAAATAAAGTCATTGTATAGTATGTCGAAAAAAAGTCATAGTATAGTATGTTGCGAAATTTTGTAAAAAAAAGTCATAGTATGGTATGTCGAAATAAAGTCATAGTATAGTATGTCGAAATTAAGTCATAATGTAGTATGTCGAAAAAAAGTCATACTATAGTATTTCGAAACATTTTGTGAAAAAAAGTCATAGTATAGTATGTCGAAAAAAAAGTCATACTATAGTATGTCGAAAAATTTGGTAAAGAAAAGCCATAGTATAGTATATCGAAAAAAAGTCACAGTATAGTATGTTGCAAAATTTTGTAAAATAAAGTCATAGTATAGTATGTCGAAAAAAAGTGATACTATAGTATGTCGAAAAATTTTGTGAAAAAAAGTCATAGTATAGTATATCTAGTATAAAAATTCATAGTATAGTATGTCGAAATAAAGTCATAGTATATTATGTCGAAAAAAAGTCAAAGTATAGTATGTTGCAAAATTTTGTACAATAAAGTTATAATATAGTATGTGGAAAAGAAGTCATAGTATAGTATGTCGAAAAAAAAGTCATATTATAGTATGTCGAAATAAAGTCATTGTATAGTATGTCGAAAAAAAGTCATAGTATAGTATGTTGCAAAATTTTGTAAAAAAAAGTCATAGTATGGTATGTCGAAATAAAGTCATAGTATAGTATGTCGAAATTAAGTCATAATGTAGTATGTCGAAAAAGTCATACTATAGTATTTCGAAACATTTTGTGAAAAAAAGTCATAGTATAGTATGTCGGAAAAAAATCATAGTATAGTATGTCGAAAAATTTTGTAAAAAAAAGTAAAAGTTTTGTACGTCGAAATAAAGTCATAGTATAGTATGTCGGAAAAAAATCATAGTATAGTATGTCGAAAAATTTTGTAAAAAAAAGTAAAAGTTTTGTACGTCGAAATAAAGTCATAGTATAGTATGTCGAAAATTTTTGTAAAAAAAAGTCATAGTGTAGTATTCGAAATAAAGTGATAGTATAGTATGTCGAAATAAAGTCATTGTATAGTATGTTGAAAAAAAGTCATAGTATAGTATGTCGAAAAAAAAGTCATACTATAGTATGTCGAAAAATTTGGTAAAGAAAAGCCATAGTATAGTATATCGAAAAAAAGTCACAGTATAGTATGTTGCAAAATTTTGTAAAATAAAGTCATAGTATAGTATGTCGAAAAAAAGTGATACTATAGTATGTCGAAAAATTTTGTGAAAAAAAGTCATAGTATAGTATATCGGAAAAAATTCATAGTATAGTATGTCGAAATAAAGTCATAGTATAGTATGTCGAAAAAAAGTCATAGTATAGTATGTTGCAAAATTTTGTACAATAAAGTTATAATATAGTATGTGGAAAAGAAGTCATAGTATAGTATGTCGAAAAAAAAGTGATACTGTAGTATGTCGAAAAATGTTGTAAAAAAAGTCTACGTATGGTATGTCGAAATAAAGTCATAGTATAGTATGTCGAAAAAAAGTCATAGTATAGTATGTCGAAATTAAGTCATAGTATAGTATGTCGAAAAAAAGTCATAGTATAGTATGTTGCAAAATTTTGTAAAATGAAGTCATAGTATAGTATGTCGAAAAAAAAGTCATACTACAGTATGTCGAAAAATTTTGTGAAAAAAAGTCATAGTATAGTATATCGGAAAAAATTCATAGTATAGTATGTCGAAATAAAGTCATAGTATAGTATATCGAAGAAAAAAGTCATATTATAGTATGTCGAAAAAAAGTCATACTATAGTATGTTGAAACATTTTGAAAAAAAAGTCATAATATAGTATGTGGAAATATTGTGATAGTATAGTATGTCGAAAAAAAGTCATAGTGTAGTATGTCGAAATAAAGTCATAGTATAGTATGTGGAAAAAAAGTCATAGTATAGTATGTCGAAAAAAAGTCATAGTATAGTATGTTGCAAAATGTAAAATAAAGTCATTGTATAGCATGTCGAAAAATTTTGTAAAAAAAAAGTCATAGTATAGTATGTCGAAATAAAGTCATTGTATAGTATGTCGAAAAATGTCATAGTATAGTAAGTCGAAATTAAGTCATAGTGTAGTATGTCGAAAAAAAGTCATACTATAGTATTTCGAAAAATTTCGTGAAAAAAAGTCATAGTATAGTATGTCGGAAAAAAATCATAGTATAGTATGTTGAAAAATTTTGGAAAAAAAAGTAAAAGTTTTGTACGTCGAAATAAAGTCATAGTATAGTATGTCGAAAAAAAAAGTCATATTATAGTATGTCGAAATAAAGTCATTGTATAGTATGTCGAAAAAAAGTCATAGCATAGTATGTTGCAAAATTTTGTAAAAAAAAGTCATAGTATGGTATGTCGAAATAAAGTCATAGTATAGTATGTTGCAAAATGTTGTAAATTAAAGTCATTGTATAGTATGTTGAAAAAAAGTCATAGTATAGTATGTCGAAAAAAAAGTGATACTGTAGTATGTCGAAAAATGTTGTAAAAAGTCTACGTATGGTATGTCGAAATAAAGTCATAGTATAGTATGTCGAAAAAAAGTCATAGTATAGTATGTCGAAATTAAGTCATAGTATAGTATGTCGAAAAAAAGTCATAGTATAGTATGTTGCAAAATTTTGTAAAATGAAGTCATAGTATAGTATGTCGAAAAAAAAGTCATACTACAGTATGTCGAAAAATTTTGTGAAAAAAAGTCATAGTATAGTATATCGGAAAAAATTCATAGTATAGTATGTCGAAATAAAGTCATAGTATAGTATATCGAAGAAAAAAGTCATATTATAGTATGTCGAAAAAAAGTCATACTATAGTATGTTGAAAAATTTTGAAAAAAAAGTCATAATATAGTATGTAGAAATATTGTGATAGTATAGTATGTCGAAAAAAAGTCATAGTGTAGTATGTCGAAATAAAGTCATAGTATAGTATGTGGAAAAAAAGTCATAGTATAGTATGTCGAAAAAAAGTCATAGTATAGTATGTTGCAAAATGTAAAATAAAGTCATTGTATAGCATGTCGAAAAATTTTGTAAAAAAAAAGTCATAGTATAGTATGTCGAAATAAAGTCATTGTATAGTATGTCGAAAAAAGTCATAGTATAGTATGTCGAAATTAAGTCATAGTGTAGTATGTCGAAAAAAAGTCATACTATAGTATTTCGAAAAATTTCGTGAAAAAAAGTCATAGTATAGTATGTCGGAAAAAAATCATAGTATAGTATGTTGAAAAATTTTGGAAAAAAAAGTAAAAGTTTTGTACGTCGAAATAAAGTCATAGTATAGTATGTCGAAAAAAAGTCATACAATAGTATGTCGAAAAAAAGTCATAGTATAGTATGTCGAAAAAAAAGTCATACTATAGTATGTCGAAAAATTTGGTAAAGAAAAGCCATAGTATAGTATATCGAAAAAAAAGTCACAGTATAGCATGTTGCAAAATTTTGTAAAATAAAGTCATAGTATAGTATGTCGAAAAAAAGTCATACTATAGTATGTCGAAAAATTTTGTAAAAAAAAAGTCATAGTATAGTATGTCGAAAAAAAATCATAGTATAGTATGTCGAAAAATTTTGTAAAAAAAAGTCATAGCATAGTATGTCGAAATAAAGTCATAGTGTAGTATGTCAAAAAAACAAAAAGTCACAGCATAGTATGTAAAAAAAAAACAGTCATAGTATAGTATGTCGAAAAAACAAAAAGTCATAGTATAGTATGTCGAAAAAACAAAAAGTCATCGTATAGTATGTCAAAAAAATATTAAAAAAAAAGGCATCGTATAGTATGTCGAAAAAAGTCACTCTACAACAGTGACTTTAACAGTTGCTGAACAGCAAACTGTTGGTTCCTCACTCTACATCAGTGACATGCACAGTTGCTAAACAGCAAATTGTGGGTTCCTCACTCCTGTTTATCAGTGACATAAAAATAATGTTTCTGAGGGCCTCCATTGGCCTGCAGGCCGCACTTTGAGCAACTATGAAGTAAACTAAAAAGATTGATGTACTAGTCTTTGCTAATTGCCAACCTCCTGTCATCCTGTCAACTCTTAAAAAAATCACCTCGACACCAAAGACACCAGCTCTTTAAAAAATGGAAAAATGAAAAAGGTGAGAATGACCAGAAATTTATGACGAAACGGGTGGTTTCCTTGCAGATCAGGTGCCAAAACATGTGAGAGGCTACACACATAAAAACACACTTTGAAAGAAAAGACTAAGAGTCTACAGTCATGCTAATGGCTCAATGTGGCTGTACCTAAGCACAACAGTGCTTTGAGCAAAATGCAATCAACATGCTAACATGCTAGTGTCTGGCAGGTAGCCTATAATGTTTACCATGTTTAGCATCTTAGCTAGGGTGACCATATTTTCAAACCCCCAAACCGGGAACCTTAAGTGTACTGCAGTGATTCACAATGTGTTGCCCATATGACTGTTGATGCGCAGAAGGAACTGTGTTGACGTTTGATGTGCACAAAATGTAACCAGCACATCTGCCGTGCCGCCCGTGTGCAATTATGGCTTGACAGAGGAGAGACTGTAGCGGGGTGTGCTGTGCTGGCTCTCTGTATAATCTCGGCGCATGATAAACGTTTATGAAAGTATGATATTGTTTTCATTATTTTAATTGTGGTGAAAACCAGGACAATTTGTTAGTGACTGCTGAAAACTGGGACATTTGAGTGTTTAACAGATATTTGTCCTAACTCGGGACACCCAGCTTGAAACCGGGACAGTCCCGGACAAACCAGGACGTCTGGTTTTGTTGCGACTTCAATAGACTGCCAAATTGTGAGGGTGCGTATGGTACATGATATGGAGAGTGTGGCATGCCACGTGTGTATGTGGCAGAGCAGCTTGAGCTGACTGCCTGAACTAGCTCGCAGGCGTCACTCCATTAGTTTTGAAGGTATTAAATCATAAACCAAAGTATTGGCCAAATTGGAATTTTGAGGTGAAGATAGCGATGGAGGATCTCCAAAGTTAGAATTCGTCCTGAAGGTTTGTTTGTATATTGCACTGGATAAGTAAAAATCATAATCTGCTGATGGCACAAGAGATAGCCTAAAAAAAATATTTAAAAAAATCAAGGAGTTCATTGTAAATAAGATTGATCTTCTGCACACAAATTCCATAGCAATCCATCCAATGGCATTTCACTAAAAAACAATAATGTCAACTTCATGGTGGCGCTAAAGGAAAAGTCAGGGGATCTCCAGCGTCGGTATGCTACATCTTCTCTGGGTACCATGAATGTCTGTACAAAATGTCAGGGCAATCCGTCGAATAGTCATGGGGATATTTCAGTGTGGACCAAACTGGTGGACAAACCGACCAAACTACCGACCAACATTGCCATACTTAAAGCCACGCCGCTACTGTGGCTAGTCGCTAAAAAGCCGAATAACATACTACACCCCAGAGGTTTCACATTTAGACCACCACACAGTTTCGATTTCAAATATTGTCTCTTCATCTTGGAGCTGACAGTTTTACAGCATCACCGCCAATCAGCACACAGAGGACATGCGGCTTCTATTTTGCCAGCTTGCAAGCTTGGTTATTTTCAGTTCATGGGATAACTCACAATTAATCCCCGTTGGCACACTCGCTGCCAGCTAAAGGAAGGGCCTTTGGATCGCTCCGTTTTCTTTTTGTTCCATTTGGATGGAAGCTCTAAAACGGGGGTCTCATTAGGAGTAACCGAAGGAGCCAAATATGTTTACAGTAGAAAGAGGATCCCCTCTAGTGTTGGTTTGTGTTAGTATTGGCTCAGTAAAGTACAACTCCTATAGATGATTTCTCTCACTGTTGGACTGGCACCACCTGTAGTGTCTAGTGTCTCTGTGAAGTATATCTTCACTCCACTAATATGTTGTGTCTTGGTTGCTGTGACACTGTGGGACATCACAACCACAGGAGTGATCAGATGAAGCCGCACTGACTCGTTTTTTTTTTTTCCATCGGGAATTTCTGTCTGTCTGATTTAATGTTGGGAGACTTTCTCACATTTAAAGTAGCTTTGGAATTAGACCGTGTTTTCTCACATTTTCTGCTGTACAAAAGTTATGACCCCCATAACAAGAACATAAAATATTGTTAGAAAATAATGACTCAACCCTTCGGTCAATTTAGTTAATGTTGCTAAGGCACTAAATCTTGTTGTTCTTTGTTTTATCTTGCTAGGAAAAAACCTGCATGGGAGAGATTGCCATTTTAAGAATGCATTCATTTACTGTCAAGGCGTTAACAAGGTGTTGCATGCAGGTGTCTGGATGTCTATCTGTGTGGTTGTGTGTGTGTGTGTGAGAGAGAGAGAGACAAACATACAGAAAGAGGATGTGTGTGAATTTGTGTTTGCATTCCCACAATTCTGTTTGCATGTGGATTTATGTGTACGCGCACATACTGAATGTGTTTTTTTAAGTGTGGGAGTGTGTGTGTGTGTGTGTGTGTGTGTGTGTGTGTGTGTGTGTGTGAGTGTGTGTGTGTGAGAAAGAGGTATCAAGCGAGTGTGTTTGCATGACACATGAGAGCAGCCGCCCGGGACCCTGGAGAGCAGAGGGAGCAGAGAAAAGGGGGGGCTGAAACTACCGTCCGCCCAGCGACAGTGGCCCTGAGTTGTCAACGCTGTCAGAGTGAAAGCATTCGGGTAGTGGAAGGAAAGTTTAAAAAAAAACGGTGACATGTTTCTGTTTCACACCACACTGGGTCAAAGATCAGCCTCACTTAGACAAAGTGATGGGAGCGTTAGTGAAAAAAGAGACTGAGAATTCACAGAAATTTACATAAACTGCCATAAAACACCAGGTGAGAAAAAGAAACAGCTGCGTTTGACCACTGAATGCTCTCGAACAAGGCGCGGTTTAATGAGCCACTGTAACCAAATTCTTTCCATGCACTTGTCTTCGTCTTTGATGTGTTAACATGGTGTGACTGTTTGCTTTTCATCAGTTAGCTTTCAAAGTTTGTTCTCACAGGGATACAAAAATAGTGATGGCCTTCTGTAGAAAGCTTGAGTAAACATGTGAGCGTGATCTTCTATGTGGGCCTGGCACCAGCCACCATGAACAGCTCGGCTACATCTAGTGAAACTTCTGTGTGTGGGCCTGTAAAGCCTTGACAACAGATGCTAAGATGGATGAGTACTCTAACCCAGCAAACTACCCGATATGCAACAATAGAATTAGACAACAAAGCAGCTACAAATATTTAGTAAGGCTTTAAGGGGTGCAGGAGCTCATGAGCTTCCGTGCTGCCAAGATGTCTTGCTTGTGGAACCTGATGTAGCGTTGGTAAGCAGAGGATGACCAGTGGCCAGTCGAGGTAGGCAGATGGAGAGCTGCAGTTGTGGCTGCGCCAATTCATAGAGAGAGAGAGAGGGGAATAGCGTTCTGGGGGTAGGCCGCAGCTCAGGCAGAGATCACCCCGCAGCTTGAAGGAGAACCAGGATCTCGTCATGGGTTTGCAACCATCAATAATTAACAGGGGTGCCAACCGATTGGTAGGGCAGCAATGCAGGAATTTCATCATAGAAGAGAAAGGACAAAAGTTAGTGTTAGTCTTGGCAATGATAATTGAGGTACCTTGGCAAGATCTATCAGATTTTGAGTGTTTAAGGAATATTGAGTACATGTGGTCTTCTTAGGTTGAATCCGATAAAGTGAGGATTAAAGGAGAGAGATCTAGTTGTATATTCACCGCACCTGAGAAACCCGTAGAAGGCCATTAGCAGAACTGCTTCCAACATTGTGTCAATATAAGGTGAAACAACCTTGCTTACGAATGAACGACCGTGAGGGATGATGCGCATAGCAAAGTTAAGGCGTCTCTAATGCAAGACAGCTTGTCTAGAGGCAGTGATGCACGCTATCAAGGATGATGCAGAGAAATTCCAAATGTGTAGAAGGACCTACGGTTTTCTCTTCTGAAAGAGATATGCCTAACTCAGCTTGCTTTATGCAAATGTATGTATATATTTATTATATATATATATATTTATTGGAAATCAATTAACAACACAAAACAATGACAATATTGTCCAGAGACCCTCACAGGTACTGCATTTAGCATAAAAAAATGTCGGTGAATAAATGCTACAACTCCTCCGCTCAAGCGAGCTCGAGAGACCGGAGCCGACTTCCTGTATCTTGCATCGCCGGCTCAGACTCTCTTAAGTTGGGCTGTTAAGGTGGAGCCGCTTTTCTCCTTTAAGTGACAAGCCGATCCTCTGAGTTTTGCTCAGCTTTTAAATTAATTATTAATATTTCTTTTAACCATTTAACCGATAGCGTTAATCGGTTAAAATTCTTAATGTTGGTTAACGGTTAAACGTTTAATTATTAACATCCCTACATAGAACCCATTTACATTCACATATCTTGAGATCAGATCATTGTACAGGTGAGGTGTTGTTTCCTGCTTCGGCCTTTCAGCCTGTCGCACCTCCGTCAGTGCCATTGGGTCAGAAGTTAAGGGATGGCCATGACAGTTTTTCCTCGCCAAAATGTAGCTCAAGTTTGGAGCTTTATTTAATCTCCTTCGCAACAAGCTACTATGACATGGTTGGATTCAATGGATTCCTTAGTTTTTTTAGTTTCATATGATGCCTGTATCTTCACTCTGGCTTTAAAACTGAGCCCACTACAACCTCCGAAAAAGGTATTGCGTTAATGTGTTAAAGAAATTAGTGGCGTTAAAACGATTTTGCATGTTATCTCGCTAACGTTGACAGCCCTAATTCACACAAAATCTCAAGTGCATATAATAGAAGGTAAACGAGTACATAAGACAAAAATCAAAGAACATACAGTACAGTACTAAAAAAAATGAATAACAGTTCTAAGTTCAATTATAAGCATTATTCATTGTTCTTTTGCTCTTAAAGGTAAGTGTCACTTTGTGAGATTTGCTTTATGAACTTTACTGGGAATACGGACGTTAGGGGAATGAAGAAGGTTTTTGACATTTTCCTTCATTTTTCTAACTAAGCTGTCTGCAAAACACAGGAAATATGTACCAGCTGTGTTGCTGTGAGACTAATACAAAAAAAAGAGTGCGTCTACCTGTGGCTATAATTCAACTGCAGCCACTGAATGGTAACATGACAAGTTTGAGCCAGTTGATATGCACATGTATAACATACACTAAATAATCTTCTAATCATGTGTGTTACTGCGCTAGCCAAATATGCACTTTTTATTCCACTGATCTGTGAAGAAACCAATCGTTGTCCTGATTTACTGAACATTCTCTCTCCGTTTTCCCTGAGGGGACGTCAGGCACAGCTGGTTCTCACTCTCAGCAGTGGAAAGTCCCCTTTTGGGCATCATTGTGCTCGTCCCTTTTTTCAGTTTCTTGCTCTTTCCTTCTCACATGCAAGAGGAAGCAAGCTGGCCAGCAGTGTCAACTGGCTTGGTCTTTGATTTGGTGCTGCTGGGTGTGACGTGGCTGAGCCTTTTACAGCAAACCTGTTTCTGTCCTGATGATTGATGGTTTCTGGAGGTGTCTGCCACTGACCCACAAGTTAAAAGTCATGGGCTTCTCTCAGAAGGACAAATCAGAAAATGGCTTTTTAAACATGATCTTATTGTCTTATATGCCATACTACAGTATATTATATTATGTTAATATGGTATACTGTTTTTTTTACATCATATACTGTATTATATTTCTATATAAATACAGACAAACACCAAGTATCATTACTTAATCATATTACATATTAGTCTGTTTATATATACTAATTGCTGACTTAGCTGCTACTAATCACATCACACCACTGTCACTTTTGCCTTGTAATGTTGTCTTTAATTTCTCTTGTATAGTTTATATTTTTAGTTCTATTTTCATTTAATTTTGTATACCTCTTATTATTTATTTTTTCCCCTTTGGTGGACAATAATGCTTAACTAATCTTATGGGTATATTTTTTTAGAAGTAAACCCATGTAATCATTTCAAGTAGGACTTCAGTTGAATTTTAATTTAAAACAGATGTGATATGCATTCCCCTTACACCGTCTGCCCTCATTCGACAAAGGCCCCTCACAGCATGTCTTTAGGAATGGAAATAAAGGAGGACATCCGGATAAGTTACGCTGTTTAAAGCCTGACCTAAGAACACCTTTGAGAAACAACGATAACATTAAAACCCTGGCTCCAGGTCCCAGACATATTGGGAATCATAACCACATGGCGCAGATCAGAGTGACATGCTTCAAACACATAGGCTGTCTCATTCTTCACTATCCCAGTTGCATATACTCCTCACTTAGACCACAAGTATAGAAATTTAAAACAGGGGTCTACAGTCATGCTAGCAACTCCATGAGACAAGTTAGTGTAGCCTGTTAGCATGCTAACATTGCTAATTAGCAATAAACACTAAGTATAGCGGCTTAGGCTGATGGGAATGTCATTATTTTTGCAGGTATTTGGCCATAAACCAAAATATTGGACAAATAGAATTATGGAGTTTTTGCACCCAGGTGAGAATAGTAACAAAGCAGTTATTCGGCTATTTACACCCGGCCAAGTTGCATATGCTACTTAATTTAACAATAGTTAGCTAACCGATTGGCTTTCTGCCAGAAAGATTTAGTATTAAAATGGCATAGACTGTATATAAAGCTGGACGACATGACAGCTCACCAAAAGTGAAGCCAAAACATCCTGATCGCCCCCTGGTGGCTGGCTGCTGTATAGGTCATAAATCCCGCCCCCTCCATGTTAGAGAATGGGACAAACTAAAAAGTAAAAGTACACGTCAAAATCTCAAGATGGCAGCTCCCGTATCCGGCATATTTTGGCTAATAGTAGTAGTAATATAAAGAGCAACAAAATATGTGCAGGGAGTAGGTGGTGGTGGGTCTAACTCAGTCGCAGTTTGGTTAGGTTTAGGTAACAAAACTACTTGGTTAGGTTTAGGAAAAAATAAACAGTAGAGTATCTAATGTGTGCCGGGGTTGGGTGCAAATAGCATTAAAATTTGTGACCTGATGATGATTCTACATGAAAAGTCAGGGGGTCACCAAAGTTATTTAAGTTTATCCTGAATGTTTTGGTTCCTTCAAATGGAACTTGTGAGCTTGTGTTTACAACATGGGAAGTTGTGTACACAATATGCTTGACATTCAAGTGGTTAAGTCGCGAGAACATCGCTGATGAGCAACGGCAATATTAACGTTACCGTCTAGAAGCCACAGAGACGAACAATTTAGCAAGCTAGCGAGTGGGTAACATAGTTTCAAGTTTGAAGTTTATTTGTCATATGTATTTAAAAGTACAGTGTACAGTGAAATGCTATGAAATGCATTTTTCCCTGGCTTTACAATTATAAGCTCCTTAGTTTTCACCACATTAAGGGACAGATTGTTGTTGTGACACCACATGGTCAGGTTCCTCACTTCGTCCCTATATGCCATCTCATTGTTATTAGTAATGAGCCCTATCACTGTTGTATCATCTGCAAATTTCACAATGCTGTTTGTATGATGTTTAGCCACACAGTCATATGTGTACAGACTATACAGTACATAATTCAAGAAATGCAAAGGCATAATGACAGAGGAAAAAGATGACGCCATTAGGAATATCAACATTTTCCTCAGACATATTATGGAATTACGAAGAAAAACAATATATGACTACAATTACAATATATTAACTTATTATGCGCCGAAAAATTAACTTCCATGGCCATTTCTGACAACGTCAACAAACACGTCACAACTCGTAAACTCTGAGCTTTCAGAAACTCTCCACTTACGAGGTTGTGAATACCACAAGAGGGGGGCATTCATATGGACTCTTCTTGTGAACACGGTAAACACGACCCCATTTGAAGGCACCATTTGTAAAAACAAAATTCCTAGCAATCCATCCAATTGTTGTTGAGACATTTTACTATAATAGTTGTGATTTGTGATATTGGACTATATAAATTAAATTGACTATAAAACCACAAATGTGAACCTCTTAGTGGCGGTAGACAAAAAGTCAAGATATCACCAAAGTCAGCGGATTCATCATCACCATGAATGTCTGTACAACATTTCACGGCAATCGATCTGATAGTTGTAGGGATATTTCAGTCTGGACGAATGTGGTGGACCGATTGACAGACCATTGCCATCCCTAGAGCCATGCCGAGTTCACTTCAGACAAAGCTCCTTCTCAGTGGAACCTGAGGGAAATTTCCTCCTCCATCCTTTCGGACCAGCACTAATTAAAAATAAACAGCAGCTGTCTGCAGGACGCCCGCCGGGCTCATGGGTCTTGGGGCCACAAGATCACTTTCTACCGTCATGAAAGAACCAAAATTCCTGCACCCTCGTTTTGTATTAGAAAGTCATCTACTGTAGTTGAGACCTGTATTTTCATAGAAACATCACAAGATGTCCCACAGCGGGGTTCTGACCTGGAGTCATCTATTTGCTCCCTGCCTCTGTCAGCACCGTGCCCCTCTGCCCTGTGTTCTCAGATTCTCATTTTGGTGTTTGTTCAGCAATATGGCAGCTGACCCCAAGTGTACAGAAGTCTACTTCTCCTGCTCCACCATGTTTAAGCCATCAGCCTCCATTTTGCATAGTAAAGTAGTGTCAGGTTGCATATACCTAATCACTTCCAGTGGCTCCAGACTGCTTGGGTTTAAAGAGTCCTGCAGAGGTTTTTGCCCTCCCGCTGATATCGCCAAACAAGGAAATAGTTGCCGAAGGTTGGCATCAATAAAGCCATGGGGTTGGCATGAAGCAGAGCAAGCTGGTTACTTTAAAATTGCTTTGGACTTCATGAACTTGCATAACTCAAATCCAAAAACAATAGGTGCAGCCAAGACAGGCTGCAGTGTGCCAGAGAACTTGTGCTTGTAGACGTTGCCACACACACATATACATATTCTCATGGACTTTTTGTCAGAATATCAGGCTTTAAGGATCAGGTTTTGCTTTGTTGAAAATTGAAAGGAGAACCTGCTGTGCAAAATGTTTGTCAACATTTTTTTTACGTTGATGAGGAGCACAGTGTGTTCCCATGTGTATCTGATTCTCCTTAAAAAAAACAACACCAAATGAAATGCAAGAAGAAGCTGATTAAAGGTCATGCAAGGTTCTACCATTTCCTTACTTTGGGTTCAGAGAAGAGATAAAATGTGCAGATATGAAGTAGGCTTGCCTCTGTAGTCTGTGTTACACAGTGGTCGGGCACACACCGATAACATTTCTTGCCCACCGCCCCCACTGTCGTTTTGCTTTTTTTTATTGAAATAAAACCCTCAATAAACTATCAACACATAGTCAGATTACGGATGCTACAATCTGAAAGTGAATATGTCTGCTCCATACGGAGTCTCAGCAGAGTGGCAGGAGTCATATTTCAGACACACACACACACACACACACACACACACACACACACACACACACACAGGACGAGAGAGAGTTGACAGACAAGACGATGGCGGAGGATAGGTGTCAAAGCGAAAAGTAAAAGCGCCCATTTGGCAATACTTTTAATCCCAATGCTCCAGGTGGAAACCTGCGGCCCCGCAGCGAAAGCTGGACTAGAGAGGCCAGACAGCCATCCAACGGTAAAGATCAAAGTAAGCATGCTACATATATTGAGCACCGTCTTTTCTCGTAAAATATCCGGTGTAATCGGTAACACCGGTGTTGTCACAAGTTTATCAACCTGTGGGAAAATTTTCTCACCATGACATCCCTAATATGAAGAGTATTATTTATTTTGAGTTAAGCCAACAATTACCGACACACGCGCATGGCGTCATACAGTACATCAAAGTCAGAAGGACTTTGTCAAGTACATGACGCAGGCATTTTATTTGGCATCCTGTTGCGAATCTTAGGAAGCAGTCCAAATATCTTTATTGATGTTTATTTATTCCCCATTTAAAAAGGGAAGATGAAGCTATTGCACCCTTTTGCACAAAAGATAATTGTCCTCTGTTTTTTTTCCCCCTTTTCCATTATAAGAAAAGCCATGGATAGAGGAACACCAGAACCAAAAGTCCTCTACATGTGTTCTTCATCTAGTGTGAAAAAGGCACTAAATCAACGATCTGTAAAAAGACAATCTCAGGCTGTGGGAGCTGTGGGAGGGAGAAAAAAGCTTGATGGGAACAGTTTGATGGGTCCAGTGCCAGGGTACTTCCTTATTATGCAAAGCCAAGGATCTTTGCACACAATGATCATAAAACGTTTCCCAAAAACTGGTCATGCAACATGCTTGTACGGACGCAGAGAAGAAGTCCAACTTGTGCAATGTCTTGGGTTTTACTGGGACTGAGGGAAATACAGACCCAACATTCAGAACTGGAAAAAGACCACAATCATGATGATCTGCAAATTTTACAAAACCAGATCTCTCAAGAGACATTCACAGTGAAAGATTATTAGTATGGCAAAGATGCACAGGGCAGATGACCATCGCATGTTTTGCCTCTTCTTGGCCAAATGTGAATTCACACACACACACACACACACACACACACACACGCACTTACATAATATGATAAATAGGGCTGCCTCCTCTTAGTCGATTAGTCCACTAATTTGTCTACTAATTGGTCGTTTTGGTCTTAGTCGACTAACATTTCTTTAGTCGACTAGTCCTTTTTTATGCTTTTTTTCATGCTGAATGACTCATTTCCAAGAAATTTATGCACATCTCTAGTAAACACAAGATTTAAAGTGGTGCTTCTGTGTGATTCTTTGTGGAACATCTGTTTTACAGATCTGTTGATTAAATCAACTAATGGATTATTCGACAAAATCGCATGTTAGTCGACTAAAGCGGGGTTTATGCTCGGCATAGTGAGGCCGGCGCGAGGTGTGCGTGCAAGAAAATTACGTCATTGCGGCTTTCGCGTGGTGCGCGAAGACTCCGCAAGTTGTCGCGGCGCTTGGTCGTGCACCACTGAATTTTTGAATTTTTGACATCTCTACGACTGTTCTTTGAGAGACGACAGGGACAGTCAGATGACATTAAATTCTTGGAAAGTAATAGGCAACACACTGGGGAAAGAAGAGGCTTTTTGCTGCAGGCTATGAAAGAATATGAGATAGTTTTGTAAAAGCTAAAAAAAAAAGGTTTCATGGAAAGAGTGGTGACCCGAGGGGAAGCACCGAGAGACTGAAGATAATTTGATTTGGAGGTAAGCAACAGTAATAATTAAAGTACAAAAATGCATTGTTTTGGCAGTACGTCTGTGTTTACTTATGTTGCCAGGCAGCCTACTTTCTTTTCCGGTACCACTCGTTGACTTCTTGCTTATCCACAGAATATTTTGTTTCTACGCCCCCTGGCGTTTCGGAGCATACTGCAACGAAAAAACGAGTGCAAGTATTAACAAAGCTTAAGAATTTCTTTGGTCGAGGACAGCCCTAATAATAAAACTCAACAATGTCATGGTATAGAACTACTGCACAAATGCTTTACTTCTGATGCCTATTAAAAGCTGACTGTACTTGTGTACAAAAAAAGTATTTAATAAGTGCAGGGGTGAGACCATTTAAGAAAGTCTGTGCCCTGCCAATGAACCTGATATGATTTCATCATTGAAAGCTTTAGGTTGTTTATGAGAGGAACAATTTCAAAGTGCCTTGCGAGTTTATAAAGGTATAGTATGTCGCCATTTCTATTCCTGAAAGCCCAAAGCTTTCTGAGCCCTACAGCCTTGGATGTAATGCTGACAGACAGCTCGCTTTCTCTCTCTCCCTCTGCCCCTAAACAGTCACTCCTCTGAGCAGCGAGGAAACTGTGAATGCCCCCGTTGTGTGAAATGTGTTTGTGAGCTCGAAGATATTGCGTGAGTCAACATGAGCGACAAAGTGATGGAACATGTGTGACAAACTCGACTGCTCTTTGCATTATGTGTAAAAGTGAGTGCACATACAGACTGTGCATGCGTCTGCAGCACAGATCAGACGGAGAAGGGGGAAAAGGGGGAAACACAGCTTAACCGAATCTTGGAGCGTAACCAAAAGCCACAAAAGTAGGTCTGGATCCAGCATCCCTGAGCCCTGTAGAGACGTCTAGCAGAACAGAACAGAGCAGAACAGTGGGTCTATTCAAACCAAACCATTTTCCCTGGCACCAGTTTGAATGGGTATAAAATGAGATCACTCTTTTTTGCCATCACAGAAATGTCAGAAAAAAATAAATGAAAACAGAAAAGAAAGCATTTTTTCCACCTTCCAAAACAGCAGATGATTTTGTAGTTGAATGCCATCAGGTTTCATCGTATAACTATGAAGGTGCACAACAAGAAACTAAAATTTGTTTGGGTTGCAGCTGATGTGGCCTCATTTTTTCCTGGTGGAGTTGTTTCTTTTCGGAAGTGGACGGGACTGGAAATATTTCCCTCACCAGAGTAACAGCGGAAGAATAAATTCACAGTATGATTCCACTTTGACCCTCTTTACTCCGCCTTCATTCTGTCACTACTGTTTTTTAAATTTCTTTCCAACTAGAGGGCTGTCTGAATGAGCTTGGACTCATACATACACCAGAGACAAAAAAATCAACCACCGAGGAAGCCTAACAAGCACATTTTCCTGATTAACCTGACCTCATGAGAGAAAACAGGTGTGCTGGCTCATCGCAACCTTCACATACTCAGTGATCTTAGTCACAAACTGGATTGACTTCCAGGTGTTCGAGCTAATTGCGATGTGTTTGAAAAGCCAGAATGGAATGTAAATGATCTTATTTTCCTCATGCAGAAAACAAATACGGCCCACAAATGCTTGCAATAAATAGCAAACATAGATAAGTGGGTTGATGGATAAACCACATACAAGACATACAACATGTAATTATACCTATAAATATATCTACCATGTATATTCAAACTGGGCATTAGATACTTGAGAAGGCACATTATGGCTTACTATGTTAAGTGAATGATTAACTTACAACCTAAATAAAGTTCTTGACAAAATCCATGGCAAGGGGCCAAGCATTGCAGTGTCTCTATTTCAGCAGTTGAACTTTTTAGGTGGCATAAAAAGCGTTGCTGAAATACATTTAATGGAGGTGTTGGCAAATCACCGGTTACGAATATGTTTTACTCACTTGCTTACTTTTTTCACATTGTTGTTATTATGGAGCAATGGTTGGGGTAAATTTGAAGCCAAAGAAGATCCCAAAAACTTTGAAAAGGTCAAAAATGAGGAATTAGCTAACCACAATTAAACAAATATAACTAAATATCTTCAGCATAACGAGAGACGTATTGTATTGTTACCTCTGTAGGAAGTGTTCACCAATAGCCCACAAGGATGAAAGCTACATTCAGCGAAGACCACACAGCGATGCAAACAGGAAAGAGAATCTAGGGATGCATCGATACGGATACCAGATCGGATATCGGGCCGATACCAACTCAAATAGCTGGATCAGGTATCAGTGACCAAGGGGCCGAGCTATTCAACTCAATTCTATGTTTATATATCATAAACATTATAAACTGGAATCTCATTTATTCAACATTAAAAAGGTTTACACTTAAATTGTAATTCCTGTTAATTTTGAAGATTGTTTACCAAGTTGCTAGTGTATGATTTATTATTTTAATAATAAAGAATAAGAAACAATTCAGTAAATGTATATCTGTGTATATATTTGTTACATTTTGTTTAACAAAGTTAAGAAAGCAATGTTTAAGTCAAGCCTGATGTTGCCTTACACATAAAAGAATGATCCCAGCCCAGTCACTTCCACTCAATAAGGCATACAGCTTATTAATTAATCACTGGTATCGGATCGGTACTAGTACGGCTGATACCCCAAAACCCAGGTATTGCTATCGGTATCAGGACTGAAAAAGTCGGATCGGTGCATCTCCTGCATCTGTGCATCTCCCCAGGAGAATCTGTCACACATAATCTGCAGCCCTTAATCAGAACAGCACGATGAGTCAAACCTGCCTTAACAGGCCACAGGCTTGGCAACATAGGAGCAGTAAAAGCTGACTGAATGAACTGTTGCATTTTAAAAACAATCTGAAATGATTTGCATTTCTTTTTTCCTTTTTGTTGTTTTTGTGTTTGTGTTTGTACTATTTTCCAACACATTGTAGTATTTTTTGAGACTTGTAAGGCCGTGGGAAACATTTGATCTTTAGATAACCAAAACAATATGCAACAAAGGCTCAGAAAAAAGACATGCCAACAACACTGGTATAATATCCAAACTCTTTTCAACACCACAATTAAATCAGAAGCTCATGGAAGAACATCTGTTTGTCCCGTTTTGTTTGAAAAAAACATCTCTACTTGTCTACTTCCAAGTTATAGAAAAGTTAAGAAATTCACACTAGATAAGTGAGGCGCAACAACATTAGCTTTCACTCGTGCACTTGGGAATCTCTGCGTCCGTACAAGCATGCGTTGGTAGACAGCAGTCTGCTTAAAAGACAGACATTTTGTCCTGAATTAAGCTCGTCAGGTAATGTTCACACAAAAATACTGCTTGCAACAAACTGCATAAACAAAATGGTTAGTTTGAGGTTAGTTATTATGTGATTGATGGTACAGAAGGTACAGAATACAGTTAGAAAGGGCTTGCTGGAATTTGTTTGGTATTTCTCCTTTATATGGTATGATGCTTCATTTTGTTCTATGTCATTGCAGTTATATACTTATGGGCGGGCCTGGCCGCTATTCTGTCTTTCAGAGGTTGATACTGTACGTGCTATCATATGAAACTAGTACACCTAAGGAATCCATTAGTACCAACCATGTCATGTTAGCTTGTCGGGAAGATCGCTAAATAATGCTACGAAGTTAAGCAAAATTTGGGCGAGGAAAAACGGGCACGGCCATTTTCAAAGGGGTCCCTTGACTTCTCAACTCAAGATATGTGAATGAAAATGGGTTCTATGGGTACCCACGAGTCTCCCCTTTACAGACATGTCCACTTTATGATAATCACATGCAGTTTTTTTGAATGCAGTATAAATGTCTTATTTTCGCCTAATCTACAATGATGTATTTGAATATTTCTGCATACTGGGGCCTAATGGTATTCATGTGTGATGATGTTAGTCCCCATAGTAGCCATTTCATTGTAGTAAGACCATTTTTTTTAAACTTGACCTCACTGTATAAAATGACCTGCTGTGACCTCTAGGATCACAGCCTCATGAAGCTTTACGACCACAAACTAGAGACCTAGGGCATTCAGAGGATGGATGGCTTTCCTAGGTAGATTGACAATAAGGGGGTTTGTGTGCAGTTTCCAGAACGGAAGTGCTCGTCATCCAATTGCCGAAAAATGCAATTCTTGTAGAAATCTCCAAATGTCAAAAGTTTTTGATACCAAATCACAGCATGGGTTTGTCTATGGTGTTCCTGAAGGTCTTGGTGTCTTAATGTGGTATTCTGGAGGGATTGTTGATAATTTTTATCAATTCTTAAATGGTAAAAAATTGTAAATTTAGCACCAAATCTTTGTAACAAATGATATCAACCCAAAAATTGCTGCAACAATTTATGAGACACAATACAGTAGAGCATGGGAATGACCATCACAAACTCATATCATCCTGTTCTATGCTCATACACTTTCACAATTCATTTTAATTGATTAATTCTTTTATTATTTCTTATTAATGACTAGAACAACTTAACACACAGTGCTGAGCTGCATCTCAAATTAATCTTCAGGTTCATCTTTCAGATGATGTACACCACTTCTATATTACATCTACTGTTGACTTTTTATCTACCCCTGAACATCCCCTGGCCCCTAACCCTCTAATAAAAGAGGGCGGAATGGAAAGCCTCTTTTATTAAATTAAAGTTTAATAGCTGTAGATGTTTTGCGGCTTAGTAACAAATAGTTTGTCAGTAGGGATGCACAGATCTGACTTTTTCAGTCCCGACACCGATACCTGGGCTTTGGGTAGCGGTCGATACCGAGTACCAATCCAAGCAAGCGTGCATACCTCCAAACAGCTGAAATGTTTGTTGTTAGCTCCCTCAGTTATGCCATCTACTGCCGTGCGCCATGTCGCTCCATTGTCACAGATACCAAATCCAGCTATTTGATTCAGTATTGGCCCAATATCTGAGATCAGTATCGGATCGGTGCATCCCTATTTGTCAGTGTGATCTTTCGCAATTCCTTGATACACCCTTATGGTATTTACTTTGAACTTGTTCCAGACTCTTTTAGCAGTATATGTCTCTCTCCTCCTAACTCTTTCTAACTTCTCCTATACATCTTTCCTTCAGACATTTTCCATCAAGGTCAAAAGTTACTTTTCAACATAATGGTTGAATGAAGTCTGTTTGACTGCTCCAGAGATTCAGGAAAGTCAACTTCAAATTAGCATTATCTAAGTTAGCCAACTCACGTGGAACAAACTGACCCTTTGCATCCACACAAATGTATTCAGGTAATTCTCCACAAGGTCCAAACTGACATGTGAAAATTATAAGAAATTGCTGAATCTCTTCCTCCTACTCCTCTTTCAACAAACAACTGTGTAATACAGCCACCAGAGACATTTCTATCAACATTTCTAATGTAAGTTTTTTTCCAATGTAGCTATTTTCCATGCCCTGAAAGTTGATACATTTCTGAAACCAAGCAAACCATGAAGTGAGTTACATTTAAACATCCAAATTTGCCAAAAAAAATTGATTGAGATTCAGAAGGAAACATACTAAACAAGCTGACTGAACGCTGATCATAGTGTTCCATCATTAGCAGCCAAATTAGGTGTTAATTAGTGGTCAAAACTATTTATTACAGCCAAGGAATAAGAAATGCAATTCAGAAGAATGTTTTGTTACACTATACATCTGATGCACATTAATGCTTTTTTTGGTCATTTGTATTTACTTTTAGTGAAGGCTGTAGTTCTCTGGGAAACAATTATTTTCAGTTAAGTAACACAGTGTGCGAGGGAATCAAACCCAGATGGGATTCTGGCAAATCACAGTGGATGGGAGCACCTCCAGGAAAAGAACTGATCACCAAACTGAATACTTTCAGTTCTTCTGCACAGCTGTCAGATGCCCTGCCTCCTCTCATTTAAAGTGAGCCTTCACCGATGCAGTTTATTAAGTTACAGGACTTGTTTGATTGTCATGACCATGAGGGGTGTTAAGACTTCTGAGCTCCTGTTACTCTACTAACATGTTCATCTACTTTGCTTTTCAATGTTTCTTTTAACTAATTTTAAGCAGTCATACATATTTCAAGAAAATGTATTAATGTTTCTGCTTTCCTTTTCATAATGTCAAAAGAATTTTGGCCAGAAAGACATTGTTAGAGCACACATCATTCAAAAATACACTTCTGAAAACACATCTTTTGATCCACTGGGATTTGTTAATATAATGATATATGTCTGGATATTAAATTATTTTAGAAGCTCCTCCATTGAACAATAAAACTTTTGATTTAATGTGTTTCCTCAAGGGAAATAAGAAAGGCTGTCAATCGATTCAAATATTTTAATTAATCGCACATTCTTTTTTTATCTTGGTACCAATTCCTTAGGTTTTCTAGTTTCATATGATGCCAGTATCTTCATTCTAGCTTTAAAACTGAGCCCGATACAACCTAAAAATCGCAAGTTGTGTTAATGCGTTAAAGAAATTAGTGGTGTTAAAATGAATTTGCGTTAACGTGTTATCGCATTAACTTCGACATCCCTAGAAATAAGCTAATGCAAGTTATGTGATATCAGACCAGCCCAACAAAAACCCCTTTCCCACTTATTCATTAGAAAGCCACCAATAACATTATTTACTGTATGTCTAGGTGATGTAGGTCATATAAGGGCCGAAAGCTCAATAATGACAATGACTGGCCAGAAGACACCATCCAAACTACATTCACATATATACACATATTGATGAAAACAACATTTTCCCTGGATAAGTGAGGATTAAAGTGGCCATAAATGGCGTAAAATAAGCAAACAAGAAATATTTCATGATCATGTTGGGGAACAAACAATAAACTGTTTTTGAAACATCTACGTGTGTACGATGCAAAAACATCCAAAAGGACTTCTTAGTCCTGACACATTTGGCTGTAGTTGATGTGTGTGTGTGTGTGTGTGTGTGTGTGTGTGTGTGTGTGTGTGTGTGTGTGTGTGTGTGTGTGTGTGTGTGTGTGTGTGTGTGTGTGTGCGTGTGTGCGTGAGGGGCAGTGTGACGCATTTGCAGATATGATGATTTCCCCACAGACCTCACTTATTAAATGTGAGTCCTGAGCACCGTGGTGCTTCTCCCCAGGGTTAAACACACTGAAAAACAATTACAAGTCTGGTCATCTTATTTTGGTAACATGTCTGATACTTAGAAACTCCCCTCAGCTGATGTCTGTGAACAAGTAAACGGTTCCATCTCCTTGTAACAGTCACCACAACTGTTTTTTTGCATCTCTGAATTTTGCTTTCACTTCAAAAACCCTGTTAGTTAAAATGATGTACAACATAACCAGCATTACCATACTGTTATGTGCCTTTGAAGCTCTCCAACCAAAAAATGCTGTTCTTTAAAGAGCATGGCTCATCAGCATCTTAAATCATAGAAGATTATTTGCTACATACTCATTCAGCCATAAAAGCACACTGCTAGATCTTCCACCATAACACTCAGACATGTGACATTAATTAAAGTTACTGCTTTCCTTCTCTCCCAACAAACCAGCTAGCTAGTGCCTTGTTAGTAATAATTTCTGTCATCGGCAGCCAAAAAATGGTCATATGAGGCTGAGAGGAGTTAGCGTGCAACAGCTACTCTAGGAAACAAATAACTTTACTCTACAATACAGCCAAAAATCTACTTGATTATCAGCCAACTGACAAAAAAACTTATAATCAACAGAGAAGTTTTCATTCTTATTTATTTATTTTGTAAAGTCTTTACAAAATAGGAGTTGTATTGGAGTACCTCTTCCAAGGAGATTATTCATACCAGATTTTGTTTTCTTTGCTGACTAAATGGATTCTTTGTAGATGTTGGTTTTTGTTTACTTGTGTCAGTGTCCAACTACAGTTAGTTGCTATGTTGAAAGTCAGGAAGGCACTTGTATTATAGGCATTTAAATACTACAATACCCAGTATTACAATTCACTCAAACTGTCAACGTATTCTCATACAACAGTTCGTATGATATCTTACAAAACGTTATTACTCATGTTTCATGCATTCTCCTACGAATGTCCAGCAACATGTGTCAATTTCCGCTTGTTATATGCAGTCTTTTCAAAATAAATTTCCGTCTCCACAGGAAACAACTTGGTTAGGTTTAGAAAACAAAATTACTTGGTCAGGTTTAGGAAAAGATTGTGGTTTGGGGTTAAAATAACTATGGAAGTGGCGTTACTTAATTACGAAGTCTCCTGGGCGAAAGTATGGTGTTTTTGGACCCATCCATCTAGCCCAATCTCCTATGCGGCGTTTGGCGCTCTTTATGCTTCCTGGTTAACAATTACGTGGATTACTTACAAATTGATTTCGTGGGATTTATACAAATTAGAGTGCATTATTTTTCGTAGGTAGAGCTACAAACGGTGAATGAGAACAGCCTGCAACTGTAGTTATTATTTGAAAGATGACTTACTGAAAAGTACACAAGTCTTCCGGTGACACCAAAAATGCACAGATAAGTAATTGAGGGCCGTATGTACAACATTATGGAGCTTTCTAGGGACATAGATGGATGTTCTGTCTGTTCTACCGTTGTACCTACAGTCCCGTCCAAAACCATTGGAACAGCGAGGCCAATTCCTCTATTTTTGCTGTACACTGAAAACATTTGGGTTTGACATCAAAAGATGAATATGAGACAAGAGATCAGCATTTCAACTTCTATTTCCAGGTATTTACATCTAGATCTGTTGAAAAACTTAGAAGATAGCACCTTTTGTTTGAACCCACCCATTTTTCAAGTGAGCAAAATTATTGGAACATGTGACTGAAAGGTGTTTTTTGTTGCCCAGGTGTGTCCTATTACATTGATTATTCAAACAATAAATAGCGGTGAATGTCTACGCTCAGTTTCAGCTTTGGGTTTTGCCTGTTCAGACTGCATTTATAGTTAAAAAGGTGTAACCAACATGAAGACCAGAGAGCTGTCTATGGGAGAAAAGCAAGCAATTTTGAAGCTGAGAGAAGATGGAAAATCAATCAGAGCCATTGCACAAACATTGGTCATAGCCAGTACAACCATTTGGAATGTCCCGAAGAAGAAAGAAACCACTGGTGTACTGAGCAACAGACGTCGAACCGGTAGACCAAGGAAAACATCAGCAGTTGATGACAGAAACATTGTGAGAGCTGTGAAGAAAAACCCTGAAACAACTGTCAGTGACATCACCAACAACCTCCAGAGGGCAGGAGTGAAGATATCACAATCCACCGTTCGGGGGAGACTTCGGGAACAAAAGTACAGAGGCTAAACCAGAAGATGCAAACCACTCATTAGCAATAAGAATAGGACGGCCAGATTGGAATTTGCCAAAAAGTACAGAGACGAGGCTCAAAAGTTGTGGGACAAAGTTTTATGGACTGGTGAGACAAAGATTAACCTTTACCAAAGTGATGGAAAGGCTAATGTGTGGAGAAAGAAAGGATCTGCTCATGATCCCAAACACACAAGCTCATCTGTGAAACACGGTGGAGGTAATGTCATGGCTTGGGCTTGCATGGCTTCTTCTGGGACGGGCTCATTGATCTTCATTGATGATGTAACACATGATGGCAGCAACAAAATGAACCCAGAAGTCTACAGAAACATTTTGTATGCCGATTTAAAGAGAGATGCAACCAAACTGATCGGGAGATCCTTCATCATGCAGCAAGACAACGACCTAAAACACACTGCCATAACAACCAAGGAGTTCATCAGGGGAAAGAAGTGGAAGGTTTTAGACTGGCCAAGTCAATCTCCAGACTTAAACCCTATTGAGCATGCATTTTAGCTGCTAAAGAGGAGACTGAAGGGAGAAACCCCCCGAAACAAACAACAACTGAAAGAGGCTGCGCTGAAAGCCTGGAAAAGCATCACAAAAGAAGAATGCAAAAGTTTGGTGATGTCAATGGGTCGCAGGCTTGATGCAGTTATTGCAAGCAAAGGATTTGCAACTAAAAGTGTTATTCACTTTAATCTATTGTAAGTCTATCTGTTCCTATCCTTTTGCTCACCTAAAAATGTGGTGTTATGTAACAAAAGGTGCTATCTTCTAAGTTGTGTAACTGATGTAGATGTAAATACCTAGAAACAGAAGCTGAAATGCTGATCTCTTGTCTCATATTCATCTTTCGATGTCAAACCCAAATGTTTTCAGTGTACAGCAAAAATAAAGGAATTGGCCTCGCTGTCCCAATAGGTTTGGAGGGGACTGTAAATGTAGCCTGAGGTTAACAGAGTCAAAAAATCCAGTCAGTTGGAACTAACGTCTCCGTGGTTACAGTTGCAGGTTGTGCGCTGGCATATCCTTGCGAATCACTCAGCATCACATTAGGGCCTCTGAGTTTGGGAAGTGGGCTTGTGACCAGCTGGTCACTGGTTTTAACCTTTAAACTGGCTGCAAACATCTCGGCAGACATGTGAATAAGTAAAATGTTCCGCTTCTTCACCTGCTACTGTTGACATGTCTTTGAGAAAGGAGCTTTACCGCACCGTTAGGCTGTGGTTGTGTAACTGTTCAAATGAGGACACTTCAAATGACCATGTGTGCAGAGCAAACTTGTCCTCACATAAACAGATGTAACAGATGTATGTAAAAATCTGTGAACACTCATCTCCTTCATACAGTAGCAAAAGAAGGAGACAAACTTACAATATGCTACAGGCTAAGTTTGCACATATACTTTCCTATTCATTCCACATTATTTTGGTTGTGAAATGGCTGCTGAGGTCTACATTGCTGAAACAAACCTCACTTATATCTTCAGGTCACAGTCTGTCCCTTTCTGAGCGGCCACATGCAACATTCACGTAGCCAAAGTAAATGGAACAGCAACACCAAAGACTATTAATGAGAGCGGAAAAAGTGCAAGTTCTAATGCAAACACGGCACAGACACAGTAACTTTCTAGAGAACCTCTGATTTGTGATGTTAAAGTTGAATGAAAGAATGAAAGGTGGTTCACCCAAATTACAAAAAAAATGCACATTTTCTCAGATAGTTTTGGATTTACCTACCCAGATTCTGAGATATCTGCTGCCACACCAATACAGTGGAGGTGAATGGAATTTTGCTGCTCACAGCATTACATTTTTTTTTAAAAATTCAATAGCGACTTGCCACCACGTCCGACATAATTTCCTGATCACTCTGGATAATCCAAAGAACATAATGTGAACAGATTTTTTACCAAAAAGAAAACAAACCTGTCACCATGAAAACGGTTAGAGAACAGTGTGTTTTGTAGATTATAAAGGCGCTGTGACATTGAGTGTGTCACAAATGAATGTGAAAGAAATTGCTGTTGAAATTGTTGCATCAAAAGTATCTACTGCAGTGCAAATTTAAGGCAATTTAAGATGATTTTTCAATAAGATTTTGCACCACAAAAGGACAAGATGACAGCTTGAATTAGGGCTGCACGATTTTGAAAATCGTGAATTGCAATTACTTTGATTGCGATATGATTTGTGATATTAGAGGGAATAATAATTTTTACAACATTTTTCTCATTTTAATGGAAAAACATATTAAAATGATTATGGTGTGAGTTTTGCTGGCATCTGTACAAAACAAAGACGTTTTCTTAAGCCTGCAGAATATGATGTGTAGACCAGGACATGTCTGCATCTCTGCAATATTCAAAGTAAAAATGGTATTTTGACAGACATTTCGCCTTTAACAAATATTGCGATTTTAACAAATGTTGCGCTTTGAAAATTGCAGTAGGCCATATTGCGATTTCGATAAAATTTCAATTAATTGTGTAGCTCTAGTTTGAATATGCATCTAAGAGATGCGAGTCCCACATTTGGAAAGAGCCTCTGTGATTTCAGTCGTGCCTATTATGGCAAGTAATTTAAAAGATGCCCTGTGGAGTTTTCTTGTATACAAACAAAGTTTTGTCAGTGTTGCTCACCAAAATGCATTGTATGTATCCTTGAGGCCTGATAAACGTGTTGAATAGGGCTGTCGCAATAACCACAATATTGTCAAGGCAACTGCAGGGGATGGCTAGCGACCGCCACAACCGCATGTTTTTTTTCTTTTTTGAATTTTTGCAATGGGAGTACCGCATTTTTACCCTTTGCTACAAATGGCAGCAGCGTGATGAGGTGCTGAGCGTTTATTCCTCACTGAGCGCTGCACATTTAGTGTTTTTTTTCTGGTCGCCGAGAGTCAAAAATGTTCAACTTTGGGTAAAACTCTACAATGTCCAACCGCCACATCCTACAGGCTTTAAGGCTACAAGTGCTGAGCAACAACAACACTGGAGGAGAAATGAATACACATAGACCGACAGGTCCGTCCTCTCTCCCTACGTGCCTCGACCTTCCCTTCATCCAGAGGAAGTACTCTACCTTGTGCCGACATTGATATTCTGTATCATAGCAACTAGATGCAACCAAATCGTAGCTGAAATATACCCTGCTGCGCCTCATTGCCCTTCTGTGTTCTGCATTTAACAATAAACAAGTATTTGATTCGTTTTCACAAAAAAAAGTTACCACATATTGTTGAGCCAATCATCACCGCAGGGGGAATTCCTTCACCGCGACAGCCCTAGTGTTGAATTCATTGCCTTACTAGTAACACATTTAAAAACTTTTTACACCCATCCTTTCGCTAGCTTGCAAAATGGGGGCCCGCTCGTAAAACGGTTGCTCAAAAGGCTACTAGGGGTCAAAAACTCCACAGGGTGCTTTTACCTTGTGCCATGACACCCACTGTCAGAAGGCAATTTAGCCTTTGTCTGCTTAGACAAAACTAGTCTACCGTCATAAAACCCTGAGGCTGAGGCACGCCAACAGGTTTTTGAAAGTTTAATCATGTCAGTAGTTTAATTACTTCCTGTCACAGGCTGCAGGTTATGTGCGCACCAATGCCAGCATATGTGCACCTCCGAGGTCTTGTAAGCAGCTATTTCTAAGAGCATGTGCTCAAATTTGATGGGATATCCACTATTATGGTTGGTACAGTACATTGCCATGTAGCCGTTAATATACTGTATGTGACGTCCCTTAAATTTCACCCTGTGTGCGCATTGTTTCATAATGAGAAGTTTTTAAATTACGTGAATTAATTACCCTAATCATAGGCCCTTTTCTCAGCAGCCATTTTGACATGTCATAGCACAGGTGTAATTGATTAATTTAATTATGGTCTCATTCTAATTAGTGCGTCACAGCCATTCCAGTAAGCCTGCATGCACAATAGCAGGGCCCTGGCCCACTTAAATGGAATGGGGCCATAATTAATGTTATTAATTACACCTGTGTTTACCCTGCGACGACATGTCAACACGGCTGCTGTGAAAAAGGCCTGTGGTGCTCTAAAGGGGATGTAACAAGGACACTGAAATAAGAATGATAAAAACAATTTAAATGCTATATTTCAATGCTATGTGGAACACAAACTAATTTCCATTCACTTCCATATCGGTGTGTCGGGGGCATAAATCTCAGAAGATAAAAGCTTAAGCACTTAAAAAGCAATCTATCTGCATGGCTCCACACCACTAGAGGCAAGTAAGAAAATGTGTTTTTTTGTAATTTGGTTGCACCTCCCCCATAAGCGCACATTCTCCGTAGCTGATGACGGATTAACAAAGTACCTGCTAGCTGAGAAATTTAAAGACTTTTTGAAGTGAGACCTGGCTTATCATGATTGAGTGTATGTTGAGACTTTCAGTCTGACCTTCTTCCATCCACCCCTTTCATGTTGAGTGGGAAAAATGTTACCCCCGTTAGCAACTGTAGCCTTTAAAGGCCTACAGTTCACCACTTGAATAGCCGCGGGGCCAGTGAGAGGCATCTTGTGTCCAGACACACAGCCTGCCTTGTCAAGCACGGCTTTCAAAAAGTCAGCGTGTTTTAGCCACAAGTATTATGAACATTTCTGCCGCAAGCTAAATGGATCCACACGGTTCGACAATAGAAGTTCAGGGCAACGGCTAGTGTGTGCGAGTCTCTCTGGTGTTGACATGCCAAATATCCAATGCCTTTTGGTGCAAAATGTTAACATGTTTAATAAAGTTTCAACTTGTTTAGCATGTGCCAGAGAAAGAGATGTACGCCATATTTTTCAGACATGTCTCTACACAAGTGGTATTGGCAGGGAGTTTTTCTTTTTACCAAAAGTGACTCACTGTGGTCTTCAAAAAGCATTCCTCTGTTGCCCTCCATTTCCTGAATGGCTTTTTTTTGGAGTCAGTTAAATGTAGCTGATTTTTTTTTTGTACGTATCTAATTATGTGCATTTATTGTTTTTATTTGTAAGAGTTTTAACTTTCATTGTGCCGTTTGTTCTTGTGCCACTGGTAGTAGAGCAAGTTGATATGAAAGCCTGCAGTGAGCATCTGCCTTCACTTAATGAACCAAACACTCCAAGGGGGGAGTGTTATTCTCAAACAGAACAGAGGGGGTAAGGTACTTCAGCTTTGAATTATATGATCAACTAAAGTCTTTCCAAGTGCAGAAGAACTAACAAGCATGGTATATGTATTACTTCATAAATTGAACAAAAACTCAAGGTACTGGGGACTGTAATAACTCATGCTCCCATAAAATCCTCGCTTTTACCAATCAGTGACATTAATGATCCGCAACGGTCCATGATAACAATTTTCACATTTTGTTTTACATTTTCATCTCTTCAAGTGAAAATGTATTTTTCATCCATGTGGGCTGTTCGGTGTGTTTGTCTCTGGACGTGGAGGACAGCAGTTTAAGTAAGCTGTTGAACTGCTGTGTCCAACTCACCACGTTACTGAGTTGCAAAAGTGACCTCAGGGGTCTGGCGATTCGCCCCGGGCCTCTACCTCTAGGATATAAAAAATGCCATCCATTCATTGCTATGATTAAGTTACAGCTACGGAGATGACCTTTGAAAAAAAATGCAGGCCCATAAATGCCAGCAGGAAAAGATCAACAAATAAATATAATTTATATGAAGTCAACTACCCCATATATATTTCACAGTTGTAAAAACAACATTCTCAGAGCTAGAAATGCCCTTAAGTGAAAATAAACTACCTTAACATATACTTTTTTGCACTTAATTTGAACTCTATGTTGCATAAGCCCTTTCTTAGGTTTCATTTGTCTCCCATGTTTTATTATATGCATGTGTTCTTGCAGCAGAAGTAAATTAAACATGTTTTATAACTCTCAAGCCCCCACGGGGTGAAGATAAGGTAAAGGGAACAAGCTGCGGGGCCTCTCAGGTGTTGGGATGCCATATGCACGTTTTATGATGGAATCTTGTAGCCTCTTTCTCTGCTGCCTGTCTCCTGATTATATTCTCAGGTTACCAGTGATCCCTTGGAACGCTAACTGTAAGCGAAACCGATGACAGCCTGAAACACTGAGTGACAGCTCAGAAAGATGGGGCACCAAAGGTTGGGTGGATTTGCGCAGGCACTAATTTTATCCACGGAAGACCACGGATACAAGGTACGCAGCACGAGAGTGCACCTGTGTTAGCATCTTTGTAAAAAAAACAGTGTGTGCATGAGTATGAAAGCAGCTCAGCTCTTCGTCCTCTCAACTCATGCAGCCCTGTTGACTGCAGCTGGGGAGAGGTGAGCTTGTAATGTTTTTTATTGATGTAGCAGATCACAAACTGCCCCTCCGGCCTTGGATGGCTCGGGGGAGAGTGGCAGCCTCAGCTGCTCCCAATGACAAAGACCATCCTCCGGGCATCTAGCTGCCTTTGGGGATGCCTCCTTCGGGTTTGAGAAAGTGCAGCTGTGATGGAAGCAAAAGTGTTTTTCTTTTATGCACCATGAGGTCCCATGTGCATTTCACACACACAAACAAATACATGTGGGGTAGAGGGTTGCAAGCACATTATACACACACTTAAACATGAACTATTTACCTTGCCAGCTAAAGGGCTCATGTTGTTACAATTGACAGATCTTTGCCTTGTATCTCGCCAGAGATAAATGAAGTAACTGAATGATAAGGCTGATGCAGGAACCACTTAGTAGACAACACTTTTAATCTGCTCGCTTGTATCTGTGCTTCATTAAGATATTTTGGAACTAACAGTCTGCAAAGTGTGATGCACCGCTGAATGTCTTTTGTCAGCACAGCGTGGATGGAAATTTCACGTGTCAGCTGCTACAAGGGCTGAATCCCACCACAGCATCTGTTTTATAGTATCTCTGTGGCAAAATGTTCTCAGACTTGCCAACGTGTTGCCATAGTCACCTAGTACACCTCAGGCATAATAAGCACCTCGATCCCAGACAGCCAGGCTCACTGCGCTAACCCTCCGTCGGCTGATAGAATATCAAACTTGAGAAGCTGTAAAGCGGCGGAGGGCAATTGACAGACTGGATCCAGTTCCTCAGTTTGCAAAGTATTTGGGGAGATGCCACAAGAGGTGTCGTGTGGCCTTCGACCCCGACTTGGTTCACTTTCTGGTCATTTAAAAGCCATCGTTGGCTGTTCGTACGGCCAAACCACCTGCTGTCCCTTTCTCCTGAGTTGAGTTACAAATGAAGCAATCATAAATCTAAATTGCATTAAGGGAGAAGAATTGCCCCACCACAGGATCTTGCTCTAACTCCGTTTGGCAGCTCATACCGGGCATGTATTTGGCTTACACTTTAAGCACAACATTTTCCGAGTCCCCCAGGTACTGATTCATCAAAACCTCATACATGGAAACCTTGAGCCCCCCTCCCCACCAACAAACCCCACTTGACGCAGACTGTTCTTAACTGTAACTCCAACTGACCCAGCTGCCGCGCTGCGTGTGTGAGCAACATGCACAGGGAGAGTTCCTCTTTTATGAGACTGCTGTGCTGCATCATATGGGTTAGTCTATTTAGGTTCAGGCTGCTGGCAATGACTGTAAGTAGGGGCTTAAGAATCAAATTTAGTTGAAAGAAGAAGCCCTGCTGGGGGAAACTGATCACTAGAGAAAGGAGCGTGGGCAGTCCATTTGCCTTTTAGTGTTTTTTCAATTCTGCGTTGAGACAGTGGGAGTCTAGGGAGGAGACAGTGAAGACACAAGAGAGAATGTTCTGGTCGGATCTGATCCGAGGCCAGAACGGGTTCGGTTCCAGAAACCAAACTATCTCTTGAGACAAAGAGAAAAGTAATTACTACTGAGCTCCATGCTGTATTTTAAGCTACTGAAGCTGAAATTTGGACATGCATGCAGAAGTTGTCTTAGAGTGTGGTTTTCAATACTGTGATGGGTAGCTGGGAAAATCCTATGAGTGACTCACCATAGGAAAATTGAGCAAGTCCCAACTTTTTTTCAGCTCATTTCTGGTTGATATGGTAATTATGTCTAATAATTCATAATGATGCCAGTCATGATGCTTAAGTTACGTACAGTATGTACTGGAGAACAAAATAAACGTGCAAAATAAATCCAAGTGAGAGTAGCTGGAGTTTTCCTTTGGATTCTGAGCCTGACATGTGCTTTCAATGCTAAAAGGTATCTCTGAAACACACTGGCCTCTTTGTTCCAAAAACAAACTTGTGCATGCTCTGGTGTTTATTTGAGATCTAGTAGCTTTATCATGATCCCATAATATAAAACAGAACTTTTTTTTTTTTTTTTAAACTTTAAAGGGTAACTTCTGTATTTTTTAACCTGGACCCCATTTCTCGTGTCTAACTGGCTAATAGGGAAAACAATTTCTGAAATTGGTTCAGTATTTGGGGAGAGCACTGTAGACAGCTACTCATGGGCTGCAATATTGTGCTATTGGGGCAAGCTGGCACCATCATTTACGTCCACTAAAAAAAAAGTTTTTGATGACATAACAGGCTCTGGTTGTTATTAGAAGTGTCTGACAACATTATGGAAAGAGTCTCGCTCAAGGAGAAGTCACGTTCTGAAATCTCGCGAGGTGACGTGGTGCCAGAAGACAACGGTAGAATAGTGGAATACATCCATGATGGAAACGCAAGTGCCAATCGGGCAGAGTTTGTTGTGTTGGAGTACAGAAAACGTAGCTTAGTGTTATCTAAAAGATTTTCAATGTCATAGCTGAATATTTAGATGACTGACAATGTGGATGAGGTCTTTGAATTCGATTGCCGCCCGTATTTATTTGAACCAGAGTATATGGATATTCAGATTTCACAATGAGACTTCTCATTGAGTGGGACTTGGACACATTAACACACAGACCGGATCAAGCGAAAGGTAAGAAAAATGTTTTATTTCTCTGTTGGGTCTTTTCAATAATGTTGTCACTTATAACAACAATCTGAGCCTGTCAGTGGCAAAAACAAGCACTTTTAGTGAACGTAACGTTACATTGACACTGCTCCACCCCGGACACCACCTGCTCAACCTGCTACCCTCTGGTAGGAGATACAGGAGCATAAACAGCAGAACGAACAGACTCAAAGACAGCTTTTATCCGTGGGCTATCAGGACACTCAATAACCACATGAGCCACTAACTTCCCTCAGCCGTCAAAGAAATGTGCAATATTAACATACAACCACAACATTCTAACATGTGCAATATATTTATTACCTCATCCTGATTTATAACTGTGACATCATCTGTTCTTTATGACCTAAGTGCTCTTTTTTATTTTTTATTACTATTTATTCCTGTTGTCCTTACGTGTTCTTTTTATTCTTGATTTTATTGCAAATGCACCTTCAGCTGTAGCAACCCTAATTTTCGTTGTATAGGAGACTGTACAATGACAAAAAGGCTATTCTATTCTATTCTCACTTGCCCTTGCAGCTCATTTCGCGGTTGCTGGTTTCAGCGTACTCCCTCAGTACTGGACCAATTTGAAAAATTGTTGTCTCCATTAGTCACTTAAACACAAAAACATGGAAAATAGCATCTAGGTGAAAATACTGAAGTTATCCTTTAAATGTCTGCATATTTCAGCAGTAATAAAGCCCAAAGAAGGTTTTATTTTCCTTCTATTTTAAACTGTACAGTAAAAGAATAATTGCCATTTTGTAAGTACCATCTATTGACAATGTTTCACACTGTGAATCAATGTCAATGAGCGATGACATGGATAGGACATTACATTAGAGATAAATGAAATAAAGTAAATTCTGAAATACAAAAAAGGTCTCCATTCTACTTTGACAAAGTCAAACAAGGATTTACAGCCCAGAAAACGTATCTCATGAACCCAAGTGATATGACTTTAGTGAGTTCATATATGGCTGAGCATGATATGCATGTTTGGCTCATGACTTACAGTATAGAAGTCTATGGTTTTCTACTTTAGATTGTCCAATAAATTTCAATAATAAAGTAAATATATACTGCAAGAAATAAAAGATATAAAAAGACAATATAAGAAAATGAGAAAGGGCTTATTGGCCTTCCAGTGGCAACTTTGAACTTTTCAGAATATTAGAACAGGAGGGACGGAAAAAGTCTGAAGTCTGAAAAAAGAAAACACTCCCTCGAGGACAAATAATTAGCCATTACTTTCACAGCCAACATTATTCTTTAGCTAGATGCCAGGATATTTAAATGGGGTAGATACAATAAAATCAACATGTGTGCAATGCAATACAACCGTCCTGACATAAACAGAAGCTTTGTGATCATATGGTCATAATGTTATTATTTTTGTGAGCCAGAGAGGTAATGATTTATTATACCTATTGTAAGGTGTGCCTAATACTTCGTCTAACAACTACAGCGGGATACTAAAAGATGTTATTTCTATTTAGTCTTTTTGTGTCCACACCCTTTTATAAAACAGTTGCTGAAGCAAATAGGTTCACATCCTCTTAGTAGCATGAATGAGTTTATAAGTACAGCGAATTTTATGTAAATCTGGCCATTTTTTTAAAAGATATATTGGTCTGAGAATCGTACCTCTTCTCATTGGTGGACGAAGGGAAAACTCATTATGTTATCATAGACGTTTTAGAGACACATTAGATCAGGAACAGACTGTCCTTGCTATTTAGTTTCAAACAACTGCACACTAGTAAAGCTGTGCACCGTTTTTATGACTTTTTGGCTACCATTATTTGTCTACTAATCACATCAGGCTCTTGCCAGAGCAAGCAGCTCCAACTTGGGTTCCCACCTTTCTCTCCTATTGGTGACACTGGGTCTGATGGGTAAGCGTGGGACTCAAGCCCATCTAGAAGGTGATAATAGGCTCTGGACAGGGGTCACGGAATCCCCTAGAGGCACGGGCAGCTGTCTTGCTTACGTGTTCATCTTATCAGACCCAGTTGGGTCGGGCTGCGTTGACAACAAAGAGGACAAGAGAGACATCCATCTTGTGCTGGAGAGGTGTCAGATAACCTGACGTTTATGGTGACGGTAAAGGACAGTGCAGAGGGTGGTCGCATAGCGTGTGCCTTTTCACTTTCTTGCCAAATATGATCATTTATAGGGTGAGAAAGCTGGATCCGAATGGGTGTACCAAAATGAACTGGAGATTAAACCCCAAAAATATACGATCGTAAACACTAGGTGTATTTGACAGCGATACAAGTGTTGAAGGATTTACAACTGTTGAAAACAATTTTTTTTTACTGTAACTACTTAAGGAGTACATTTACTCAAGTATTGTACTTAAAGGTGCTCAATATGAAATTCAGAGCATATCTATTGCCTCCACACGGCTCTCAACATGGCGACGGCTGAGCCAGCATCTGGCAGTTAATGGTGCTAACAGCACTAAAAGTGCAAACAATGGCAACAGTTCTGACAGAGCTAACCTGAGTGGACCTGAGGGGGAACCGGAGGGTGGGTGCAAAGCAAACAAAGCACAAAGAAGCTCGGATTATAACACACATGGAGGGAGAGTGACTTCATTCTCTGCTCAGGTAGACATTATCTTTACTTATTACATGGCTCTGCTGAATACTCAGTTATGATTGGTCAATCACAGCGTTTTACTGTCTGTTATTTCTTTATAACTTTGCGTCGAGGTCCACCCCATGCCGCATCGCCCTGACGGGGTTTATTTCATAACAATGGTTGTTTGCTGCTATATTAATGCTCTGGATATCGTATAGATCACCTTTAAGTACAATTTTGAGATACTTGTACTTAACTTGAGTATTTCCATTTTATGAACCTTTGTACTTTTATTCCACTAGATTTCAGAGGCAAATATTTTACTCGACTACATTAAGGTTAAGGATCTGAATACTTCTCCCACCACTGTTTAAAAACCGAGATTTTGATAACTAGAAAATAAGTATTATTTCCTTATATCATTAAATTCAAAGCAGGCATTTCTACTTTTCTTTTGAAGTTGACCTTTGGATCTCAGTGGTCCGTGGAAAAGCTGTAAAAATGCCCAGCGATTAATCATCAGTGCCAGGGTTGTAGATCGTACAAAGTGAGTCAACACAGAACTTGGAACTAATGTGGGATTTGACACAGACTCATTCTGTTGAGTCATACAGAATCTAGCCATGTGTTTTCACAAGCAGTGAGGTTTTAACAGCATGGAGTGGAAAGGATTTGGTTATCTGAATATGGCTATTATGAGAGACAAAAACAGTTTTTGTCTTTAGAACAATTGAAGCTTTATTTTTGAAACAATGACTTGCTAAAATTGCCACCAGTGCCCTAAACATGAATTACAATGATTCAGCGAACAACAGCATTATTAGGAAGAGTTTGGCTCTTTACAAGAGGTAACCGCAACCAGATGGGACTACAGTATATTATGCAAAAGGAATGGCCTAACAACCAGTTGTTTGTTTCTGCCAATACGTCTTTGTTCACCTAAACTCACTACTTCTGAGATTCAAAAGATTTACAAAAATACATCCCACAACAGAATATGAATATTGAAAGAATTACTTTGGTTAATATATTTAAAAAAGCTCCAACATCCAGCTAAACAAACACCTAAACATCCTGTGAAATTAAGTGATTTATGTGCAATATAATTAATTGTCTTGGGTGCACAATGGTATATGAATATTGGAAGGGTTATTTCAGTAAGTGTGTTTTAAAGTAAAAACAGCCTGAGAAATCAAGTCATTTTCTTATGTGCTCATGTTCTTATGTGTGTCTCTTTAAAGGCACCAGTAACATGTGGCTCAAGGTCCATCACCCCTTGGGGATTTTATATGCAGTAATCAGAAGTAATGTTGAAGCCCTGTGTGTTCAGACATGTCAGCAAGGAGACGGAGAAGCTCCAACAGGTGGGAAGGATATAAAGTAGGGGGGGTATGAACTCTTTTATCCCGGCACAGAGGGAGATAGTGGTGTCAGAGGGATTGCCCAAAATAACCTGCCTGGTGTCTGGACAGCGGTGATATGATGCAGAACTAACAGGCTAGAGAGATGGATGGGAAGGGGCCACAGGGCAAACTGTAGGTGCTAAAGCAGGGGACATCCCAGGACTGACTTAAAGCAAAGACGGTGTCGAGTTTAAAAACTGGCAGGCAACAGTTTTTGTATTCTGCTTGAGACAATGCAGTTGTAATTAGAAAGAATAAGTGAACTGGGAAAAGTTTGTGACTTTTTTTTTTATAGTAGAGGAAATATCCTGAATCCAATTTGAAAATGATTGACATTATAATCACTAAAATTGGGCAAATGTAGCACGCGATACATGTTCTGGGAGTAATGTTGGGAGGCACGGGATTATTAGTTAAAGAATTGAAAGACTTCCTCACAAAGAAATTGCCAGAAAAAAATAATTTATGAGTCTATTACATTATTAAAAACATCTGTTTTCTCTGGTTGCTTCTTATAAATAAAATAAAAGACTCTACAGCCATGCTAGCAGCTCTGGGGAGGCTGTACTTAGACACAGGGGGTTTGAGCTAAATGCTAATGTGACTGTGCCAACATGCTCACGAGGGCAACGCTAAGATGCTGGTTGCTGATGTTTAGCAGTTTTAATGTTTACCATGTTTAGTGTGTAAGCATGCTAACGTCTGCTAATTAGCGCTAAACACAAGTTACAGCTGAGGATGATGGGAATGCCAATAGTTTTGCAGGTATAGAGTGGTGCAGGGATGAGCCCTAAAACCCGAAAATGAATTAGAATTTTAGCACTTCCGGTTCTCTCGTCTCGAAGTCAATGGGTTTTTAGAATGGTGTCTTTTACTTAGATGCCTGAAATAATATCTGTGGTTAACACAAGCTTAAGAGATTTTAAAGTTTTGTTCTACGATATAAAATATATCAGTAAATATCCCACTCGTGAATTTTGAAGCTTTTACGTGTCTTATAAAAGGCGGTCGCTAATAAGTGGCTAAATGAGACTACTAAACGTCATCACGCCGACTCGTCTGCCTTTACGGCTGGAGCTTATGCGACCGTGGTGTAGTTCGTTTATAGCCTAACGTTAGCTTTTTACACCTGGCAATTGCATTCACACTTCAAAAATCATAAAATGTGGGGTTCATTTGTGGAGATTATCTTGCTGAACAAAACGTGTAAGTATCATAAACGTTTGTTTGCCACAGAGTTTATTTTCTGCAATAATCCAAAACCCAATGGAAAAATCTCATTGGCTTTTTTTTTTTAGAGAGCCCAGGGCGATGCTAACATTTGGGTTGGCCTACAAAAATATGTCATCGCTGCACCACTATTTGCTCGTAAATTAATCTTGGACAATTTCAAATTTTGACCTAGTTATGGCACTAGATGAGGTTAAGAGATTGTTTTGAATAAATAACCCCAGACAAAGCTGCTTTGTCTCATATGCCGTAGGTTATTGGCTTTTAGCTTCATGGCCTGTTCAAACTGAGCACAGTTTGTTGGCACTTGTTTCCTGGGGAGGAAAGTATTGAGTTCTGTGAGAGATTCTGACATTATGATCTTACAAAAATACAAACAGACCACTTCCTGTCTAATCTCCCTCGCATCTTTCAGCCACACTGATACTTATCTCCATTTTGCCTACGAGAGCTGACTTATTCGACTGTGTCAATTTCCTGGTCACATTTTTAATTAATCAAATGAGCACTTCAGAGGATGTATCAGGGGCATTAGCACAGTGCAGACATAGACATTTATGTTTGAATTTATTTACAATGCAAATATACACTGCTGTAGTTTGCCACGACACATTATGCCTGGACCGGCAGGGAGATGTATGATGAAGAGATATAGTTCCTCGACATCTATGTGTAGCTAAACAGTAAAAGTATATATTATTCAAATAGACAGTTTGTGCTACTGGTGCAGTTGGCCAAGTAACTGACATATATTCTATTAAATAAATATTAAAAATCATAAAAAAGGAATAAATGATTACAAAAAATATAGCACCTTCTCATACCATACGATAGAGGCAGTGTGAGGAAATAAAAAGATTTCTTATATGAAAAGTGCACTCTGGACACTAGCTAGACGGACCCACCCCCATGCAGACCAGCAGATAATTGTAATGCCACATGAGTTTCAAATTACGCTTCTGTAAATCCAGCACAGAAGTCTTTCTTGTTGCAGCTTTTAGGAATATCATCACCCTGTAAAAGTTGTCTGCTCTACATTAAGATTGATGGCGATTATTAAGAGATCAAAGGTCCAAATCCAGAAGGATGTCTTAACTCTAAGTCCACAAATCCCAAAGTATGTTTGTTTTTGCAGACAGTGAGTTGGATATGTCTAGGTAGAAATGATAGATGATAGTAATATTCTTTAAATGATATCATTAGGTTTGATGGATGCATATAAACATGTCAGGATATTTCTGTTATCAGGATGATTAGCAACAATTGTGTTCCCAGTAAGACTGAGAAAGAAGAGTGTCTCTGCGCTAGACCTTTGTTGGCTACTGTGTACTGTATAATAGCTGTATTATAGACCAGGGGATACAGCTCATGTGGCTGCTCTGAACACTTTATTTTCCTTCCCTTGGAATGTGCTAAATGTAGAACATATTGATACTGAAAACAAGCCAAGAAAACCAGAAGATAAGAGATCCTAGAGTCATGCCTTGTGTGACTCCAACTGACAGACAACATTCCTGACTTTAACAAAAACAGTCTCATTAAGCTACACTACTAACATGTAAGTAAAATCAATATTATCAAAGAGACACTTCATAGAATAACACAGATGATTTGTCATAGAGTAAGTAAATCTTCACACATAGTCCCAAACTGGAAACAGTCCGCCAAGAGTCCTTGCTCTACAGAAGATGAAAAACTATCAATGCCTCAGACCTTGTCAGGATTTCAAACCAATACCCAAGATTAGTGTCTGTAAATTTGCACAAAAACTTTCATGCCAAACTATTACTGTACAAAGATTTAGTATTTTTTCCCAAAACTCTATTCTTGGCCTGATGGAAAAGCCTCTGAAACAGATCATGAGCCAATAAAACCCTCCACTGAAATCCATACCAGTGAAATTATGCTAGTGGGATAGAAGACTAATGCTAGTATGAAATAGTTTAAGAAACTCTTTACATTAAAAATATTAAGATAAGGAGGTGAGAATTCATACCAAAGGCAGTATGTTAGAGATTAACAAAAGACAGGAATAAAATTGAGTTCCAAAGTATTAAGGCCTTTACACACCAAGGGTGTGATGAATAAATGGCACAAAAATGCGGAATACTTGCCTGTGAATATTACATGTCTTGGGCTTTTATTGTGAAAGGTAAGAACGGAAGGAGTGGATCTGGTATGCACTAAGGTTAAAAGGAGTAATAAAGTTTGTCATCTTGGTTTGGACTTTAAGACCATTTCAACGGAATTGCATTGCTAGGCAACAGCTTGGGTTCATTTTTTACTTCCTGTTGGCTGATGTCATTCACATACACTGCAACAGGAAATAAACTGGGACACATCTGGAATGTTTACATTTACTAGGAAATGGTCTATAGGCACGAACTCAAACAGTTCCGCACAATGTGATTAGTCAATGCCTAAATTCGCGGTGCAAAAGCAAAATTGCTCTTGTTCCGAAAAAAAACTTTCGCCACTTTTTCGCTGCGTAATTTTCGTGTTCTGTATGAAAGTATTCATGACAAAAACAACACTTCGTAAAAATATATTAATGAGCGAATTAATTGCACACAAAAAAAACGCCCTCGGTGTGTAAAGGCCTCCTTTAGACTCAAAATTACCCTTTAAAGTTGTGAGCCATTAAGCCCTTAACAATCCAGTCGCTATTCTGTCTTTCTGCGGTTGCACCGGCCTCAGTTTTCAAGCTAAAGTGAAGATCATCATATGAAACTAGAAACCTAAGGAATCCATTGGCACCAACCACATCAGCTAGCTTGTCAGGAAGATTGCTATTTTTGATAATTTTTATCAATTCTCAAGAGGTGAAAATTTAGCAACCAAAAATTGCTGCACTAACTTATGAGGCATAATAGAACATGGGAATGTCCATCACAAACTTCAATCATAATGTTCTAAGCCCTTATACACTTTCACAATATATTTTAATTAATTGATTAATTGATTAATTAATTAATGAATTATTATCTATTTCTTATTTATGACTAGAAAAACTTGATACACAGTGCTGAGATGCATCTCAAATTAATCTTCAGATTCCCAGCTTTCAGATGATGTACACCATTTCTATGTGACATATAATGTTGACTTTCTATCTACCTCTGAACATCCCCTGGCCTCCACCCCTACCACTCTAAGAAAAAAGGGGGTGGAATTGGAAAGGGGTTAAGATAACATAACACTTTATGTAACATGGTACTTAATAGTAGTGCGTTAACGTGCAACTTTGAAAAGAAATGCAACATGTATCCTGAAGATAAAAAAAATGAAAAATAGTAAGAAATTACAAAAATGTGTTGGATGTGCTGCTTAAAGGAGTGTCTGCCTTATCGAGACATATAACACTCAGTGGCCAACAAAGTAAAAAACTCTACCCCAAGCCATTTATTCAGCAGCTATGAGTTCTAATTCCTCAGATCAGCCTATAGCACGATACAGCAGTAAGAAAAAAATTATAGATATAGCTGCAAACAGCAATTTCACATTAACCACTCATAGTAGGTTATTCATATCCAAGTAGATGAATAAAAAAAGAATCACTTAAGTATAAACACTCCTATTAAATATGGCACAGCTTATTCTGTAACTCGTAAGTATTCAGAGAGTTGAATGGATCTAGTGTTTCCACTGGCTTAGTCATAAATACAACTGTAATCTATTAGAAGTTTGGTATTCATTGCCAGATAGCCCTGCTTCCATCCGTTTTGATTAAACTGTGGTGGGAATATTCAAAATAGGATAACTCACAGCTCAAGGGATTTCACTCCCATGCCAATACTTGGTACTATTTGCTAAGCTAATCTATCACATTTAAATTTTGATTAGGTCATTAAATTAGGAAACAAGTAGTACGGCGTAAAATGGACCTCATCTGTGTTTTGCATACAAAATCTTCATCTGCAACGTTGAGCTGCTGCAAGCTGTGATATGCAGTTCAAAGATCCTGCAAGTGTCTAGCAACTATGATCATCAGATACATGTAGTGGAGTGAAAAATACATTTCCTGCCGAAAAATGCACTCAGCGGCCACTTTATTAGGTACACCTGTAAAGTCTAATGCAATACAATACAACTGTTCTGTTATAAAAAGTCTACTTTTTGATGCCAATAATGTTCAGTTTTCATTGACACTCTCATAGAGGTGTTAAAGTTGCTGCAATGAACTTTTAAGTGGTTATGAAACAGTCTCAATTTAATACTGACGCCTCTATATGACCTACGTAAGTAAACGAGACCATCAGTGAGACGATTGGCTATTTCTATTTATTACACGGCTATGTTTTGACCAATTCTGAATGGTCAATCACGGCGTTCTACGGTCTGTTATTTCTTTATAGCAGACCGTTGCTTTGTATAACAGACCGTTGCTATGGACACAGTTCTGATGTCGGACTCTGGCGGACCATTTTTATTTCAAATTATTGATTTCTTAAGTAAGTAGCCATGTAATAAGTGGGATAGTGTACAGCTAGCGGGTCATTGTTCTGAAATAAACTCTGATAGGGCGATGCGGCACCCCGACGCAAAGCAACAATGACTGGCTTGTGATACATTATCTCTTACATAGTTATTCTTAATGCTCGTCACCAGTGCCACCAGGTCAGATTCTGGCGAAATCAGGCAAAATTATGCAGGTTCACCAGAAACTCCTTCAGCTCAGACTCCTGCGGGGCCTCCAGCGGGGCCTCCAGCGGGGCCTCCAGCGGGGCCTCCAGCGGGGCCTCCAGCGGGGCCTCCAGCAGTGAACCAGCCTGCTGTGGACAGACCCAGATCCGGTTTCGGTGCCACCTTTGACCTGCAGTCGGAGCTGCAGAGCTTTGCCTCGGTGCTCCGCCGGTCCCCGCTGGGAGCCAACACTGACACCACGCTGCTGCTGGCCCAGGCCGTATTGCTGGGCCCGGGAAGGGCAGACTATCAGACCCTGCTGCTGTAAAATGAGAGGTTTTCTAAAGGGAATCTGATGCTTGGGAAACACTACCACTTTTCTATACAGGGGCCGCCAAAATCAACACAAAAAGAAAGTTCCTCGTAGTAGCTTTAAATTATATGTCAGCACTGAGGGCATAGTTAGTGATGGTGATGTACTGGACTGCATCATATTGAGGGGTGTTTCTAATATTCTGCCCCCGTCATGTCTGTAAATAGCGAGGACAAAACAATTAGAAACAGGTCTCAGTATAATGTACTCCACTAAAACACTTTAACAATGACCTCAACAACAAACGTATAGCCTAGCCTAATTAAATTTCCCCCTTTCCGCCAATGTCCTGAACATTAAGAGCTTTGTAAAGACATATATTACGGCAGAGCTGAAGGATTGCAATAAATTGTACAGGGGGTAAGTTAACTACTTTAAAGCTGCAGTGGGTGGAATTGGAGCAAATATGATTAAAAAAAGTCATTTTTATAGAACGGTCACTATATCCTGACAGTAGTGCATGAGACAGGTAATCTGAAAAAAATCATGTGCCTCTGTGTCATCCGGTGCTCCTAATGGCATCTGCACGATTTCACAGACCGGAGGAAAACAACCAATCAGAGCCGAGCTGGAGCCTTGCAATCTCTGAGCCGGCTGTCAATCGCTAGCGAACTCCGACCAAACGGTCAAGCTTACTTAGTTACTCTAACGCCTATTTCTCGCCTCAAATGTTTTCAGAAACATCCTGTAGTGTACCGTTTAGCTATAAATTGAGAAAGTTTGTGACCCGGAAGCCATGTTGAGATCTGCTGAGGAAACACCAAGCACCGCCCACCAGCCGGAGCACAGCAAATAGGAACGCTCAATAGGAACGCTCTCTCTCTCTGAAATGACCTGTGATTGGCCAAAGTCTCCCGTCACGGGCTAGACCTTTTAAAGCCTGAAAACAGAGCCATGAGGATTTGCAGAAGTCTAGTTATCTCTCAGAAAACTTGAATTGCAATATGCTTAAAGGTTATTATGGAATTTTTTCCCAATGATGCCAAAAACTTTCTGCCTACTGAAGCTTTAATAAAGTGGCAGATGAAAATGCAAATAGTAGCCAGGCTACTAATAAAAAAAACTGGACTTTAGTACAGTAAATGTGCTGCTGTCGACTAATAGTCTAATGTTAATGGAAACCAAAAGGAAGGATATGACATTCTGTTAATAATAAACAAATGGGAGTGCAATAAGTCCACAATACCACTGACTAGGCTACATGCTTTGTAGGCTATGACAGACACAGTAGCTATCCACAGTTCCCTTTAAACACTGTTACCACGGGGAGTTTTCATCGGGGATTATTATGGCTTCTATAACAGAATGATGTCATTAAAAGGACGGCGGAGCTGTTAGTCTATTGTGCGTCTAATTAACGGCTACTGAACTAGACCCGGTCCCGTTCACATGCGATGTGTTTGACAGACGGCAGTGAAGGCGGAAGGATATATGAAGCTCTGAGGCGCACGGAGCGGTCACACCCCCTTTCTCTGAACACCGCAGACTCCAGCCGACACACATACACACAAACACACACTCACTGCACACATACACACACACACACACTTGACATAAGCTGGGCACAACAGCATATTCACACAGACAGAAGACCGGGGAGAAATTGTCTTCAACTGGTTTCTGCAATATTACGCCGCGCTGCCTGAATGTGACGCGAGAACACAGAACGACAACACCGACCGGTGAGTAGTTGATTTTTTTTCTCCATTCATTATATTATTAGCCTATATCTTGTGGTCGAAAGTGGAAAAAAAAATGTAGCCTATAGAAAATAATGTATTCTCAATGGAAAACGAGGATTACGATCTTTGCACAGCACAAGGATCATTCATGCCCAAAAAAAAAGTCACATTATTATTTGCGCTAAATCCTGCATCCAAAATTACATTTCTTGGCACCAATACCGACTGGAAAAGTGTCAAAAGTAAATTGTTCGACCCTCATAAGGAGCCATTGTTCTGAATGATCTCTTGATTTGATGTTTAGTGCGTCTTCCCCGATAGATTTATTACTTTCCGTCACGCTTGACTGATGCGTCATTGCGCGTTATGATGACTCCAGGAGGATGCACTGTACAGGCTATCCCATCCAGGACATGACCCCATGCACTGGCTTTGATGTGCTTTCCTTTGGAGTATATGGTGATGTCATTTGACAGAAGTGTAGTGAAAATATCTGTGAAGTAAGGGTTGAATAATTTGCTGGAAGCTCAGCAGTCATAGTCAACATTTATATTTTGAACATTGTTTTATGGTTCAGTGATTTTCCAACACGCACCCTCAGACCAGCAGAGGACTCAAGGGTGAACTCAGCATAGGAGTTGTTTGACTTCACCAGTTGTTTTTAGTGGTTAGCCCAATGACTGTGTGGAGTGACTGTTGTGATTGTAGGTTTCTCCAAAGTTGTCCCTCCACCTACTGTAAACAACTACAATCTTGAACCGAGCCCAACGTGTCAGCAATATAGCGACGAGAACCGTCTCTTAGACTTGAGTTTCCTGTACATGCTTATCTAAATGTTTTTTTTTGTGGTCCAACCTGAAACCATTTCTGGCGTCCAGTGATGCAAAATAAAAGTTTAAAAAGATTATCCTGCAATTTCCTGTCGGGCTGCTAAAGTCCTGGTTGAGGTTGATCCTCTTAAACAAACACCAGCAGCACACAGTGAAGAGGTGTGCCCACATTACGGTATGCTGGCACATACTGAAGTAGCATTACAGAACATATAATTTGGTTTTCATGTTTGTGTGTGCCAACTTCTTTGTGAGGATATACTGATCATTTATTCAACTTGCTACATGTATGTATGTGGCTTGGAATTGTTGCCGACATTGATACAGGGTAGACATATAGGTGGTGCCATTTCTTTAGAGAAGAAACTGAACATTTAAAAGGTCAATATGTTAATGAGATTCACTGGTGTCCCTACAGCACAAATGTAAGCATTCTGGTTAAACAACATGCCACCCAATTAATTATAAACACCAACTGTGTCTCAAGCTTCATGCAGAGGCTTTAAAGGTGCAGTGTGTAGGATCTAGGGATGCACCGATATCACTTTTTTCAGACCGAGTACGAGTGCAAGTACTTACATTTGGGTACTCGCCGATACCGAGTACCGATACGAGTACTTCCCTGTGCCAAAACAGCCAGCTGGAGGGTGTGAGCGACACACGGCAGGCTGGGGAGTCCCGCATACGAGGCGGTGCGCCGTGACCGGCTCTAGGTCGGCTTGGAGAGGGTCGGGGCGAAGGTGGTTCGCGGCAGCAGCTTTACAGCACTCCCCGCCCGGACCTGACCGCACCTGGCCCACCGCTCGCTGCGCCCTCTGTCCCTGGGAGAGAGGGATCTGCGGTGATGTCGGCAACCCACCCGACCCGTCTTGAAACACGGACCGAGGAGTCTAACGCACGCGCGAGTAAGAGGGTGCAAGCAAAACCCCGTGGCGCAATGAAAGTGAGGGCCAGCGTGCGCCGGCTGAGGTGGGATCCCGGCCAGCGGGGTCGGGCGCACCACCGGCCCGTCTCGCCCGCACCGTCGGGGAAGTGGAGTGAAAGTAAAGTGGTATCGGTGCCGTTGTATCGGAACTGTTTTGCGAGTACGAGTACATGAGCACAGTATCGGACCCGATACTGGTATCGGTATCGGTGCATCCCTAGTAGGATCTGGCGGTATCTGGTGAGGTTTCAGATTGCAACCACCTGAAGCCTCTCCCGTATGCCAAACGTGTAGCAGAACTACGGTGGCCGACGCAAAAATGGGAATGGCGCTCTATAGCATAGGTCATTTGGAGCAGAGCCAGGGCGTAGAAATACGGCTCAAGCAGGAAAAGTTAACAGCATTTGGTTTGTCCGTTCTGGGCTACTGTAAAAACATGGCGGTGCATCATGGCAGCCGGCTCCCTATGTAGATATAAATGGCTCATTCTAAGGTAACGAAAACACAACCATTCTTATTTGCAGGTGACTTTACACTGAAGAAAACATACTTATAAGTATTATATTCAATTTCTGCCAATAGATCCCCCTAAATGTTACACACTGTTCCTTTAAGGTGCAGGAAAACACAAACAACAACTGTATGCATTTTGGAAATATAGCTCTATATCTTCTCATCATTGGCCAGTCTGTTCCCAACTGACCAAAATAGAGAGGACCTTTAGCTGATGAGTTCCCTCTTGTATGCAGCAGAGTTCCACAAACATGGCGATGACAGACAGCCGAGAAGCATGTTGGGGAGGATGCCTCAGTGGCACTCTGCTGTGTGACATTTTCCGAGCAAAAGTAGCCTAGAAATCGTACAGTGGCAGACGCTACACCTTTTATAAACTGTTGCTTACGAAGAAGAACTTTTTCCAAATAGAATTAAAGGATTAAACGCAGCACAAATCCTTTTAAAAACCTTGCTGAGTGATATTGAAATGCCTTAGTTAGCAGAAAGCTAGCTGCAACTGGGCTCATGTTATCATTAAACTTATGGTCAAGTTCAATGCCAGGCTGAATGCTGTTCTCATCTGTCATTGTGGGCCATTAGCAAAGAATAATGATGCAGGAGCTCTGTGCATGAGGTCATCCATTTGTCTCTCCAGCAGTTACCAACAGTAGCTCCCTGAAGACAAACAAAACTCAGCTAGTAATCATTCAGACATAACTGAATGAATCAGGCTATTCAGTTTTTTTTCATTTAATAACCCACAAAGGAAGCTGAAAGCTTTATCTTGTCGTGAACAGCACTGCCAGCGGCTTTGCTATCCATTAACTGCCTCAGCATGCGAAGCGTCTTGAGGGAGCACTAAGAGGGACTGCCACATTTCAATAAGCAAAGATTGTGCCAGTGACAGTTGCTGTGGCTTTTCTGAAATAGCGAGCGGGGTGTCTCGGGGGCACATATAGATAGCAAATGTGATTCCAGCTGCCACGGCGGCATCCAAGTCTTAATGATAGGGCCGTTGATTGAGTGGAGTGTTTCTTCTCGTACGCTTTGAGCCGTGTATCGAGTTTCTGGACCATTGTTGATGAGAGCTACTTTTGCCTTACATGAAATAAACAGCTGATGAGGAAATAAACAGCTGATGAGGATTACACAGCTGTCGCTCTATACTCCAAGGGGGGGCTCTTAATCGTGTGTGCGTGCACGTTCTTGAACTTCTATCCATGTGAGAAGCATTAGCAGTTTGATTCTGTTTTACTAATTAAAAACATATCTTTTCACAATAATACTCTGTTATGGGTTTTCAATCCTGCAATGTTGAACCTGCTTTTGTAGTTTTACACATTGTTCCTGTTAATACTGTGTTGTTCCTGGTAAAATAAAGGTGAACAAGACCAGTCATATAAGTTCAAGATGATATTTTTTTTTTAAAGGGAAGTTTGTCTTTGGTTAATTAATCACCAATATTGCCAATCTCAAAATGGTACACCTGGTGATACAAGCATTAGATAATCAATAACAAGGGGACCCAGTGAGAAAACCCCCAGGAAGACTGGAGTTAGACTTTAAACCAGGAAATATGTTGTTTTTCTTGTTGCTTCTGTTTGTGATTGCATCAAGTGTAGGATTTGGTACAGAGTTGACAAGTGTAAGGGTATTCATAGTAACGTCATTTCAGTGGTTGACAAGCACATCGATGTGGTTGGCAGTTGATGAAGTGGTTAGTTCAGGGTTCTCAACAAATACAGTAGATATGCCGCTTTTAATTATAAAAAAGTATCGGTGATTCTGGCCCTGTATTACTTGGTATCGGATCGAAACCAAATGTTGCAGTATCGCCCACCCCTCCATTCTATTAATGATAAACAAACGGGAGTAGTAGGCCTATACTAATTCCACAATACCACTATAATAGTCTACATGCTATATATAAAAAGAACAAAACTCAGAAAACCCCCCAGGAAGACTGGAGTTAAACTTTAAACCAGGAAAGATGTTGTTCTTCTCGCTGCTGCCGTTTGTAACTGCATCATCAAGTGTAGGATTTGATACAGAGTTGACAAGTGTAGTGATATTAATAGTAACATCATTTCAGTGGTTGACAAGCACGTGGTTAGTTCAGTGTTCTTGACAAACCTGTATTACTTGGTATCGGATCGAAACCAAATTTCACAGTATCGCCCACCCCTACGTTCTATTAATGATAAACAAATTGGAGTGGCAGGCCTATAATAATTGCACAATACCACTGTAATAGACTAAATGCTATATATAATAATAAAAGGGCTGTCGAAGTTAACATGATAATAACACATTAACGCAAATTCGTTTTAACGCCACTAATTTCTTTAACGCATTAACGCAACTTGCAATTTTTAGGTTGTAGCGGGCTCAGTTTTAAAGCTAGAGGGTAGATGTTGTTGGCTGTTGGGCTTGAGTTTGCCATGTTATGATTGGAGCATATTTTTTATGCTAAATGCAGTACCTGTGAGGGTCTCTGGACAATATTTGTCATTGTTCTGTGTTGTTATTTGATTTTCAATGATACATATATACATACATTAGCATAAAGCAAGCATATTTGCCCACTACCATTGATAAAAGTATTAAATACTTGACAAATCTCCCTTTAAGGCACATTTTGAACAGATAAAAAATGTGCGATTAATCGCGATTATATATTTTAATAGATGACAGCCCTAAAAAAAATAGCAAAACTCTGAAAACCCCACAGGAACACTGGACTTCGACTTTGAACCAGGAAAGATGTTGTTTTTTTCTCGCTGCTGCCGTTTGTGACTGCATCATCGGATTTGGAGTTGAAAAGTGTAATGGTATTAATAGTAACGTTATTTCAATGGTTGACAAGCACAATCGGTGTGGTTGGCAGATGATGAAGTGGTTAGTTCAGTGTTGGGATGTGGTAAAGGTGAGAAAATTGAATCAACTAAAAAGTCCTCAGAAGAAGGGTAAGACACGTGTGTGTGCACGTGTGTCAGTAACTGCGTTTGTGTGTGCACATCTAGTAGTGAGTGATTAAAGACTGAGCTTACCGCGGCCCTTTAGAGAGGCTGAAATCTCAGTGATTAGGCTGCCGAGTCGACCACACAGCGTGCAGAGCCGGGACAGCTGCAGCTGGTTATCAATCGAGCGTTCAGAGAAAAGCTATCGAAACAGATCCCACTGTTCAGCTCTACCAACTAGTTTTTACACTGAACACAGAAGGCACTCTCCTACACTCATATACTGTACTATTGCAATGCTCATTTGGCTGGGGAACCTCAGCTTTCTTTGTATTGCTGATTTGTATACAGTTTCATTCAAAAGGAAACTATTTTCAGCCATATGAAAATGTCTGAAACACAGATTTGTTGGTTTTAAATTACATTACAATTAAAGTTTCCACCTTCAAGGCCAACTTCCTCTGGTATAGAACGCAACACTAAGAAGGCTGCTACAATGGATTTATTTTACTGTTTCGCTACCACGTGCTGGAAAAGGGGCACATCTGAATGCCATCCTCGAAATGTGCAGAGTAAGCTAAATTGACGGTCTGTTGAGGCTGGAAATTCAGGAAATTATTCTCTGAAAGCCAAAAACAACAAGCTGCCAAGAATGAGGAGAGTGGGAAGTTCATAGAGCAGGAGGAGGAGGAGGAGAAGGAGGCGGGGGGGAAGATGGATCCATTTCAGTGGTCTCCAAAATAGTAGCAATGGATGCACACTGGGACCATCATGTGATAGCGTGCGCTGGTTTTGAAATCCCTGTCATGTGCAGTCGGCAATTTCCTCCTTCCAAAGTCCCTGAAGATGACTCCCATATTGAAAGAACAATTATTTGATCCCTGGCGTGTCCTGTACTCTGAGGATCATATGTCGCAGATAATGCCTTGTGGACCTTGGGGAGAACAGGACGCTACTGCTACAGACGGGAGTCGAGAAGAAACAGCCTTTGAAGTGAAAAGTATACTGAGGTCTGAGTGCACTCAGCATGCAGTCCAGAGCGAGCATCTCCCTGCTAGCAGATTCACAGCATGTCATTAACCACATGCAAATGTGATATGGTGAAGTAGCTACAGAGGAAACAAACTATGTGAACTTTAAGTTGTCAGGGATGAGTTTAGCAGAACAGTAACTAGTGCTTTTAATCACCAAAGGCACATAAAAACAACCACGCAAAGCCTAGATTTGACCTGTAAAGACACCTACATTTGTGGTGTGAAAATACATTTAGCAGCTTTTCAATCCATTCAACAAGCATATACAATTATATGGTGTTTCATTACTTCCTCAAAATGTCATTGGCGCCAAATATTTTAAGCCACATCTGTAACTTTCTCTTGTTGTCAAATTCTCAGCAGTCGTTGGCAGATTTCACAAGTTTTAACTAAATGGAAAATATAGTGTATTCAAGATATTGAATGCGTGCATAAGTGGCGAGGCTTCTCTTATATGTTTGGGCTAATTATTCAAGGAAATGCAGAGATAGACTGAGATTGACTTTGAAGACAAATAGTACTGAACATGCTGGCCTTCCTTTTTTTCCACCTTATTTGAAAACTGTGTTGTCTTTTCTTGTGAAGACAGTGACTATAGAACAAATATTTTTGTCATTTTTTTATCCACGTTCAGCTGATTTACTATAGATTTTCTACAGTGGAGGAAAAGTAAGGCGTATCTTACTGATAACAGTATATTTGTATTAGTATTTTATATTGGGCTCAACAGTAAAGTAGTCAGATGACTGACGTAAGACTGCCCTCTATGCAAATGTCCAGTGACCAAATAAAACTGGTTCTGTTTGGATGCCCTACACTATTGCCTTCTTCCTTTTTCACAGCTGTTCCGTTTCTTCACTCAGCTTTTGAGTTAAGACCACTTTTGAAGTGCATCTCGGATGACTCATCTCTGTCGGATATTGTATTTCGTGAATCTTCGACTCTTGGCTCTCTTCAAATGTATTTATCTTCCATGATAATTAATAATCCAGTCTATGCAGCCAGAGCCTTGCAAAGGTGATTGAATAACAAATTATTTTTTTTATGTTTGCCGTCTTAGATTTTCCAAAAATCCTAACACGTTGTCCAATTCTTTTTCTGTGACAGTTAGAGGTGGGCTGGCTGCAGCGATGTCCAGATCCACAAAATCCGCCTCGAGGTCTCGGAGCCGCTCGAGGTCCCGGAGCCGCTCGAGGACCCGGTCAAGATCCCGCACCACCTCTCGCTCCAGGAGTCGCTCCAGATCCCGGTCCAGGAAGCGCCACTACCGGTAGAGTCCCATTTTATGAACAATCTGTTGGCTGTATTGTGTTTCTGTGGTCAAGATCAACTGCAAGTGCGTTTTGCTTGATTGTTGAAGATGCCTCTGTGTTGCCAGACCAGACTTATTAAAATAAAGTTTGATACGCAGTTGTGGAAGAAGTACTCAGAATCTTTATTTAAGTAAAAGTAGTAATACCACAGTGTAGAAATACTCTGTTACAAGTAAAAGTCCTGCATTCAAAATCTACATCTAAAGTACAAAAGTATTAGAATCAAAATATACTTAAAGTATCAAAAGTAAGTATGTTATATTATTGGATTATAATTATTGAAGCATTACTGTATACATGCATATATTAATATTGCAGCTGGTTATGGTGTGGCAAATTTGAAATGCTTAACTGCTGGGCAGCTTAATCTACATTATTATATCAAAATGTATTAGTTGATTCAGTTTATTAATACAAAATAGAAATCTGTAAAGAAACTAACGATGTCAGATAAATGTAGTGCAGTAAAAACTACAATATTGCCTTCTGAGATGTAGTGGACTAGAAGTATAAAGTAGCAGAAAAAGGAAATACTCAAGTACAAGTACCTCAAAATTTTACTTAAGTACAGTACTTGAGTAAATGTACTTAGTTACAATACATCACTGATAGTACGTAAGAATGAAGACCCATTAAATGCTGAAAGTATGAATGACTGATGAAGAAAAGAAAAGAAAAACTAGCAGCAGGTGCAGCAGTGCTTTACGTTGTGCCTAGAGATCAGGATTTATCACCTTACGTTTCCTGCTGAACTCCACTTCCACTAGAACTCTATCTAGTAAATCTTATCTCACAGGACTGGCCATGCATTGTGCTGGTGGTGCAATTTGCCATGTAAAACATATGCAGGTAGTTTAGTTGTGACAGTGGGAATGTCAACAAGCAGATCTGTGTTCTGTTATATGAATCAGCGTTTCCTGTTCCCTACATACAGTATGTGCTGATTTCCATCTGCAGGACCTTGTCTTGTCCTGGACTTTATTACTTTGGTTCTCATGAACTCTGGAAAGCTGGTGCAGCGTATTAATGGATTTGGGTCGGACTCAAACTCTGGAGTCGGCTTCTGTATGAGGAGGAAATTGATGTTTGAGAAGGAGTTCAGCTGCCGGTTTGTGAATTTACTCAAGTTAGAGTGAATATTATTGCAGTTTGCATTGCGTGGGAAAACATTTTCATATTAGGCGACCTCAGTGGCCATATGAAAATGTTGTATCGAGCCATCCATTTATCAGGAGGGCAGCATTTGTTGTTGGTTTGCTTAAATAAAAATGCCCTGCTCGTGGGGTTATCTGCTGGCTATGATGTGCATTTGGAAGAAAAAGCGAGGCTTCACTCTGATGCCTTTGCTGTTTCTGGCAGAATGGCTGTGGTGTGGCAATAAAGTGGCAGGGCGGCTCAGTTCCTGGCAGTGTCGCAGCAGCACATATTAAATTAGCATAAAGAAAAGACATGGAAGGAATCTAATGGTTTACTCGTACTCTGCCCACCTTGCACATGTGCAAAATGGGTGTGTGGTCACACCAAAACTGTGCAAGCCTGAATGCACACATTTGCATAAGTTGTATATAAACACAGATTCAAATAAAAAAACATCAAAAAATACTCGCACGTTTTATTTTCCTACATCCTCTGGGTAAAACACCTCCACAACACCTCCCCTCACTGTCAGCATGTCTTGCTTTTAATCATCTCAGTAGTTAAATGGGCCACAGATGCAGACTGTGTCTCAGCAAAACACGGCACTTTGAACATTCCTCAGGGACTTATCTCACGTTTAATAAGTGCATCTTGTGCATTAAGACCACATTAAGATGTCGATATCTGCAGTATTTTGGTGGAACAGTCAGAATAGTAAAAATGTTTCACCAAACTGGTGGAACAGCCAGTATAGCCGGCAAGCACGGAGTCAAAGGATTGGAGTAGAAGGGTTTTTTTTCCCCTCACATGGTCCATGTGACTCTCTGCTCCTCCGGAGTTGGCCAGAGGAGATGTAGGATCTGAAGCTCGCACTGTGAGTGTGCGGTGCTGCTCAGCGCGCTGCTTTCTTTACTCACTCTGTATTCCAATGCAAAAACACACTAGGTGAGTCTGTTTTTAGCCTTTTTATATGGCTTTAGCATGTCTTTGCATGTAGCGTGGTACTGCTTTGCTCTGTCCGTTTAGGGTATTGTTCTGCACTATATCGTATGAGCAGCTACTTTTTACTTATTGACGGATGTAGAAAAGTTGCTTCAGATGTAGCTTCACAGAAAATACTAACGGAACAGAACTAGTTTGATGTCTTTACAGCAGATTTGCCACATTCGTAATCTCAAAGACGTCCGTGGAAAGTTGTGGATGTTGTGTTGACATGCGTTTAAAAAGAGCATGTTGGACTGATTTAATCACCGAAGCGAACATGCTGTATCACGGTTACAGTCTTAAGGCTGTGTTTAAGGTTCAGGCTTTTTTTATCAGAAGTGCAGCAGAGCCACCATGTGGCCTAGTCCGGCCCTGCAGCCTGGCTCTGCACCACACTGTGAAATCTCTGTGCTCCTCGTGTGTGAGGCTCCTACATGTGTTTTGTCAATTCCAAATGATGAATGGATGTCGGATGCAACTGCACGTCTGTATCTATATATATATATCATGTGTTTTATGGTAGTGTGATATGTATGTCTTTTCCATATGTTAGGCTAACGGTTAACCTGACTTGGTTGTTATGTCTGGAGTCTTGTTAAAGCAAATTGAACAGAGTGGTTTAAGTGGCAATCTCAGTATTTGTATTTGTTTGTCAACAACTTACATCATTTGGCTTTAAGTGATCATTGCTGTGGTTTTACTGCCCCAAAGATTTACCATTAAAACAGTTTTCTGTTCCTGTATACTGGTATTATCATTGTCTATTTAGCGATAGTGGCATTCAGTGCTCTACAGAGTTCTTTTTCCCTTTATTGTAAGATTTTTTAAATACTAACCAGGTTGTACTACATTTGTGTAATGTCAATGGGCTGTATGATCACATACAACAGGCGTGTATGTGTGCATCTGTCTGTCTGCTCAGAAAATGACTGCATCAAAGAGATTGTTAATGTGCAACATTTCGGGGCATCTATTGGCAGAAATGGAATATAATATTCATAACTATGTTTTCAATAGTGTAAAATCACCTATAACTAAGAATCGTTGTGTTTTGAGTTAGCTTAGAATGAGTCCTTCATATCTACGTAGGGAGCGGGTCCTCTTCACGGAGTCCACCATGTTGCTACGTCATGTTTCTACAGTGGCCCAGAATGGACAAACCAAACACTGGCTCTAGAGAGAGACTTTTATGTTTTTACGTTACCGAAAGTCACCATAGTTCTTTGACACGCTTGTGAAACTGCGGTAACGTGAGCTGCAGAGTGCAAAACCGTGGTACCGCCAGCCGCCGTCTGACTTCCGTTGCTCCTAAAGTAGTGTTATTATGGTATGGATGGCCTCTGAGTGAGTCGAGCTGGTTTACCACGGTTTTGCACTCGGCAGCCCATGTTACTGCAGTCTTACAGTAGAAAGGGAGGAGTGAGTGGAGGGTTTTTCAGTTAGTTGCAATCTGCAACCACACCACTAGATGCCGCCAAATCCTACACACTGTACCTTTAAATGTTAAGTGTAGAGGCTGTGAGTTACAGTTTTAGGTACGTAGTGTTGTATGAGATCGCATTACATTCCACAGAAACCTCAAAAAAAATATTTTTTCTTTTCTAATCTATTCTATATCTATTCATCTTTGGACATTAATTTGGAAACTAAGCAATAACTCTATGCCTTCTCTTCCCCCTTGCTTTCGTTCACAGCTCTAGGTCTCGGTCATGGTCAAGATCTCATTCTCCATCTCATAACCGGGAGAAGAAATATCCGAGGGAATACCAGAACGGTCGTGAGTTCCGGGGCTACCACCGCGGCTTCCGGAGGCCGTACAACTTCAGGGGCCGGGGGCGGGGCTACTTCCCACGTGGACGCTACCAGCGCGGTGGTAGGGGTCGTGGCTACAACAACAACAACAACAACAACAACAACAACAACAATTTCCGCCCCAACTGGAAGAATTACAAGCAGTACCCTCAAAAACAGCAAGGACAGCAACAGCAACAGCAGCATGAAAACCATTCACGAGGACGCTCTCACAACCCCGAGCAACGCTCAGAAAGCCCCTCTCGTGGTCATTCTCACCACTCTGATCGATCCTCCTCGCCATTATCGAGACACTCGCAGCATTCTTCCTCTTCCTCACACTCCTCCTCTCCCAAATGGAAGCCGGCCTTGTTGCTGACTAACCAAAACTCCAAAGATGTGAAAGAGGAGCTCTCTGCCTCCAAGGAGGTCCAAAAGGGAGGAGGGGGAGACGAGGAGCCAGCGGAGCTTGTCGGGGCGCTGGCAGGAGATGCCAAAGAAGGCGCATGCAGTGGGAAAAGTGAGGGGAACAGGCAGGGCCTGACAGACTGCAGCAGTCCAAAGAGAACGAGTCCTCTGGCGAGCTCTGCTGTTATTGTTGGTCAGAGCGGCCAAACTACCAACCAGTCTAGTCCTTCCACTAAAATCACAAATGACAGCGGCAACAGTGCCCCCTCCTGGAAGACGGTGTGTAGTTCATCCTCAACAAAAAAGCCCTCACATGAGGGTCTAAATCCAATGCTCTCCAGCTTTGACTTCTTCTCCAACGAGGAATACCTGGACGAAGATAAAGCAGACATCTCCGTAGCCTTCAGACAGTAAGACCGATTTACTTTTCCTCTCTCAAATTGTTTTATCAAACTATGCAAACCTTATAGATATACAGATAAATGCCAGTGGTGGAATGTAAGTAAGTACATTTGCTCAAGTACTGTACTTAAGTACAATTTTAACATACTTGAACTTTCTCTGCTACTTTATACTTCTACTCCACTACATTTCAGAGGGAAATATTGTACTTTTTACTCCACTACATTCATTTGACATGTAATTTTTTACATAAAAAACACATTCTTATATGATATGATGCAGTACTATACTTCAAATCTACTAAGTAGTACACAAAGTATCTACAATTGTCTCCACATTGAGCAACTACAACATTAAAATGTTTTTTTTCCATGTATGTGTTTGTGACAAAAACATAATAATATAATATTCTATAAAAATATAACACCTTGAAAGTACTTTTACTTTGGATACTTTAAGTACATTTTACTGATAATACTTATGTACTTTTACTTAAGTATCATTTGGAATTTGAGATTTTTTACTTGTAATGGAGTATTTTTAGAATATGGTATTTCTACTTTTTACTTAATTAAAGTATCTGAGTACTTCTTTCACCACTAATAAAGGCTTTCACATGCCTTTTTAGACAGTTTTTTAACAGTTATTTTACCTTGGCATTTCCTTGCAGTTTTAGGGTAGTCCAGAGTAGTTGTCCTAACAGGCTAAAATAAAATTTAGGGATTTAGGGGTATTCAAAATATTTGCCTTGTCAAACAGTAGTTTTTAGTTGAAATTCCTTATGCTTTTATGTCTTTATTTCCATGGATAAAATACTTATCTGATACAATTTTTTCACCGTTGTTTTTGAGAATCTTGTCAGATAATCAATTGGTTTCATTTTTTTTGTCTCACAAGTTGCATGCCCAGTTAGATGCAGCTCTTTATCTCTTTGTCGTTGTTTAGGTTTTTGGAGGAGCGAAATAAAAAAGCTAAAGCTCGGGAAAATGGAAAGAGCACAGAAGCAAATGATGTGGATGTGGAACAAGGGAAAGTGAATGGCAAAGCATCCGCGAAAATCTCTGACTCAGTGTCAAGAAAGCACAAAGAGGACACTGATGGTGAAGTGTCTCTGAACAGCTTTCTGAAAGCTTCTCCTTTTCTGTCTGCTGACGGGGAGGAAGAGGAGGAGACGTTCATCAAGCCTCATTCGAAGTCAAGTCACAAAGACAGGCACAATGGGGACGAGTCCTCTAAGCCAAAGATCAAGGTCACTCACTCAGCCCGGGAAATGTTTGACGAATGCTTTGGCAAATGGCAGAATGTGGCCTATTCACAGGTAGCTGACAGTGACCTTGACGCCATGGCAGAGGACGTGTATCTCAGTCGAAAGCGGGATAAAGCAGCGGCCATCGCTGCTGCCCTCGCCAAGAGGGAGTTAGCAGGAAAATGTGAGGAACTGTCCCCAGACATGGGTGGCAAAGCCAGGAAGATGGCAAAATCTCCCTCCGTTCCATCTCCTACGCCAACACCAAGGAGGAACTCTGACAAAGAGCTCAGGGGAGAGGACTCGCCTTTCATGTCCTCAAGAAAACAGGAAACAAAATTAAATGTCAGAATGGATTCCCTTGGAGATAGCCTGATGAGGTGAGCATCATATAATGGTTTATGGTATCATGCTGGGTGTTTCCTCAGCGAGTCAGACGTCATATCTGTACACCCTGCTTGAGATTTTGCAACAGTAGCTAATAGTAAACTGATGATATACTGATTTCTTAAAGAAACAGTGTGTAGTATTTAGGGGGATCTATTGGCAGAAATGGAATATATATTATTAAATATGTTTATGTTTGTTTTCGATACCTTAGAATGAGCCGTTTATATCTACATATACGGAGCGTGTTACTTCACAGAGCCGGCCGCCATGTTTCTACAGTAGCCCAGAACACACAAACCAAACACTGTTTTTCACATTTTCACGTCGCCACCGTAGTTCTCCTACACACTTGGCAAACGGGAGTTTCAGTTGGTTACAATCTGCAACCTCACCACTAGATGTTGCCAGATCCTACACACTGCACCATTACAAAGGACCAGTGAACAATTAGGGGGATCTATTGGCAGAAATTTATTATAATATTAATAAGTATGTTTTATTTAGTGTATAATCACCTGATAATAAGAATCATTGTGTTTTTGTTACCTTAGAATGAGCCGTTTATATCTACATAGGGAGCGGGTCCCCTCTCCATGGAGTCCTCTATGTTTCTACAGTAGCCCAGAACGGACAAACCAAACTCTTAACTTTTCCTGCCTGGGCCGTAGTCGATAACGTTACTCTCTCCCGACGTCTCCACTCTCTCTCTCTTGCTTCACTACTCATTTCCCATTACACACACACACACACACACACACTCTAAGCACTGGCTCTGCTCCAAATGACCTACACTACTCTTACAACAACTGGCTCTAGAGAGGGCCATTCACGTTTTTGCATCGGCCACCTTAGCTCCTACCGCCAGATCCTACACACTGGACCTTTAAGAAAATTATATATAAAAAAAGGTAATTTTCTGCAGTGGATTCCTCGTTTCAATGTTGTTTTATTGAAAACATCGGAGAACATGTTTTCTGTTTTCAGCCTTTTTTAATACAAAAAGCAACAGACTAATGATTTTTTGTCATTTTCAGCTCTTCTGATATTCTAGCTGAGGAGCGACAGTTGTCTCAGGATCTTGTGCAGGCCTCAAAAAAGGATCAGGAGTTTCGCTCCATCTTTCAACATGTTCAGGCTGCTCAGTTACAGAGGAGTCCCTCTGAGCTGTTTGCTCAACACATTGTCACCATCGTTCACCACATCAAAGGTGAGTCCTTCAATTCAAGCGCTTACTAATGTTTTACTTCCTACAGTGTATAAAATCCTATGGAAATATTCAATTCTGTGCAGCATCCCAGTTGGATGAGAAGTGACAGACACTAGAAGCATTTACAACTTTAACAGCTGTTTTTATCGTTTCCCTGCACAGCTCAGCACTTTCCATCCTCTGGAATGACTTTAAACGAGCGATTCACCGTGTACCAAAGACGAGCTGCAGAGAAGGAAGTGATGAAGCCAAGAAAAAGCCCAGAGATACACAGGTAGAGTCGCCTATTGAGTGACCCTCTCACCTTCAGTGTGCTGTGGCTTCACCTCCTCTTTTAACAGCTTTCAGGTATTTCTCTCACCTTTCCTACCTGAAAATCAACAGATTGTCTTGGCTTATTTGTTCTCGTGCTCGGTGGAGGTCAGTTTTATTTTCCCACCATTTTTTTCTTTTTTTTTTGTCTGTTTTGTGCCGTCTTTGCTGTTCAACGTATAGCTCACAGTTTGTCGTTTCGGCACCTGTACCGTGGCTCCTCTGCTATGTGCATTTTAATCTTAATCTTGTCTTAAATGTGTTTCTTCCTCACAGGAGAATTGATGTTTCACCAAGAGCTTTTAAGAAACACTCTCAACTTTTTGAGGCGATGAAAAGCCCAGAGGATGGCACTTACAAGGTGACTGAACATTTTGCAGTATGATGAAGTATGTTGGCAAAAGCAAACAACAGCAAACGAGTGAGCGAGCCAGATGCCTTTAGACTGGACTCTCTGGAAGCCTCTGTTGCTTTCCTTGAGGGGAGATGCACGGTCTAAGAAATGCAAAATGAGGCACTTTGACTTTGTTGTTGTTATATATCGCCCTCACACATGGTGAATTGCTTAGACTGTGGTCACAAGCCCGACCAAGGCTAATGAATCATATCAGTTCAGAAATGGAAGCCACTGTGCCAAAGCTGTTCAAAGGACTCTAAGCGATTGTCTTCGTAAGTATTCTTTAAAAAAATAAGGAACGGAAATATATCCAACAGCAAGCACTTTATGCTCCTATGCTTATATTAACATGCTTAACTTTCTGAGTAAACCCTCACAATATTTCTTTATTGATGCGCATGGACACATATGGTCAAGAATTTGTAAACTTGAGGCGCAAATACTACTAAAATACAGAGTAAACTTAAATTAGCATGAGCCGTCCTATCTTCATTTTCTTCCCCATTGTTAAAGAACCATACAAGTTGTTTTGCAAGTCAACAACTACGAAGTGTGTATACTATATTAGCAACTATTTCCCAAAGCATACCTCAAAGTTTTTAGATTGGTTTCCCACCTTACAGGCAGCTATGTCAGTTCATGTCAGTACAGTATGATAATCAACTTACAGTGACTTAAACCTATTTGAAACATGAAATACATCACTGTGCACATACAGGGATGTTTTGAAAACACTTTGAATACTTGAACGCACCATGTCTCTGAAGCTCTGATGTTCAAAATGTGGAAGTCATGTTACACATGGAAGACAAGCAAGCGAGGATGATGTGAAACATGTTGGTGCTGTTTGTTGTACAACAGATTCTTGAAGCCTTGGATGCCGGCCTATTCCCACAAGCATGTGAACGCACCAGTAAGGAGGTTGACCATGCAATAACTTTAACACAAAATAAGGCTGAAATACTACCATTGACGGTGATGGACTGCATATATGAATATAGCTGCTTTGAAGGTAGAGAAATCTATCTAAAAACATATGCTTTGGAGAATTGTTCAGATTTAAAGGTAATCCTAAAACATGCAAAACTACTGGTTTGGCCCTTTAAGTGTACTGGAAAATTTACTCCAGAACGGCTTGGTTTTATTCATGCCAGCTGGCTGTTAGCCAGGTTTCCCCCCCCTTTACCCATGGACCTCACTGTTTAGTTAATAAACCAGCTTGGCTGAGAGCAGACTGATAGCATCGCAATGCTAATCCAAAGTCTGTCCACGACGCTGTGTTCTGTTTTTGATTTGCTCAGGACGGCGGGGAAAAAATGAAGGGTGACCCGATGGACCTTCGTTTGGATATCGAGCGCCGTAAAAAATATCCCACCCATGACGGCGATTATATTCAGGAGCGGGGAGGAGACGTGGGAGATTCCCCAGATTCTAGTACAGAGAGATCTGCGGAAAAGTCCTCCAAATGCCGCGAGAGACCAAAGTATGTGCAACTGCCATGTGCTTGTTTCAAATCATCTACAAATGTGTTAAATACTGTTCATCTACCCTGCATGATAAACAGTTGGCCATGAAGGATTTTGCATTTCTTCTTTTAGGAAAAATAAGAAGAAGCGCTCTCGCTCAAGTTCGTCCTCATCTTCCTCTTCCTCTAAGTCCCAAAAAGAAGATTTGCCCCATGGCAAGTCTGAGCCGAAAGAGAAAGGCTTTGACAGGGCCCGACTGGGTCAAACGGAGTCACCAGGACCAGTTGAAAGAGGACAGCCACGTGGAGGATTCGTAAGTTTAACGCATGATATTGGATTGACGGAGGAGCATAGTTTGGAGGAACGGCTCTGTCAAGTTACACCGTACATTTGACTTTCGCAGTTTGCCGCGAATCAACGATTTCAATTCCTTGTCTTTCTGTCTAATTACAGCAGGTCCGAATTCGTGGAAGGAGCTGGAACAGAGGCAATAATCAGGGAAACTGTTCCCATAGTGACACCGTGGCAAGCATGGCGGAACAGACAAAAAATGAAGACTGGGATCCAGAGTTCACTCCAAAGAGCAAAAAATACTTCTTGGTAGGGTCGATCTCTTTCCCATTCGTGCCTCCCATCTCTGTTTGAATTAACAACATGGTGTAACTGACCCCCTTTACGCCTGGCATTAAAATGCATTTTGGGTGATGGGATTGCAACCGGATAGTGTTTGAGCACAAGAAAGTACAAGTGGAAATGTCCCCAAAACGCATTGAGGACAGATTGTGATCCGATCGGCCAAACCACCTCTGGAGGTGGTCAGGGACGTATTGTGACAAAATTGAACACAAGTGTAAATGCAATTGCATTTTCAATCCACAAACAACAACTATATGGGCGGAAAAACGTAACGCTAGGGCTGTCCAGAGTATCCCCCTCTGGAGCTTTGGTAGTGATCAACAGCAAACCTTCAAAGCTTCGGCTGGGCAGGGGGTAGGGGAGTGCGGGCTCAACCTGCAGCGTGCTCCCAGCGCTCCTCCGGTCACTGGACCGCCGTGCAGAGAGACCACCGCGACCGCCACTGCTCTGTCTCCTCTCCTCATTCTTCTGTGTGTGCGAGTGTTGATGTACCTCAAAGTCACGTTTGCAGGCCCCATCACCCTAAACGGCGGCGTTTTGAGGCTGATGTGTCCACACATTACGCACCGCCTCTCTGGCAATGTCCGGCCGCAAGCCTGTGTGTAGTGCAGCCTTCCTCTCAGCTCTTTCAGACAAACCGATTGGATCTCAATTGGATCTCAATGTGGACACTGGAGACACATTAATACCACGTTTAAATGTAATTAGGTTAAATCTTATCTAGATACAATCTGGGTACGAGATGCATTTGAATGCCAGGTGTATAGGGGGGGTCATTTAGTTTAATCTGGCTCAAGTTTGTACTTTTGTAATTGTTGTCTTGACACACCCCCATCCTTTTTCTCTCAGCACGATGACAGAGAACGGGAGGCAGAGTGCAAGTGGGTGGACAATAGAGGGCGAGGACGGGGAAGCTCCTCGCGTGGAAGGGCGCGATTCATCATCCGCAAAGCCACTGGGGGCCCCAACACCAACAGCCCCAAGTGGGCCCACGACAAGTTCCAGATCAACGGGGAGCAGGGCGACGCGCAGGAAGAGGAGGCAGAACAGGACCATAAAGAAGGAGAAATCGACGGAGAGAATACTTGAGCAGTGAAGCCATGTGCTGCTGGAAATCTTAATTTTCTTCTGTGTTGTTATGGGATCTGACTCAGTGATTTTATCCACCACGGTGGATTCATAAATGCAGATTTAAGACTCTTTTATGCTTTAATTTCAGCGTAGGTTACTCACTCTGACTCTGACAATCATTTTCCACATAAGGATAGAACTCATAACTAGTAGAAGCACTGTTTTAGGGTGAATTGCTGTTTCTCATAAGAATTCAGATTACATGCTTTTTTTTTTTTTTTGCTTTATATGGTTAAGGGAAATTTTACACTTTTCTCGCAGGAATGATTAAAAAAAATGACTACTTAACTTGATATTTTTAAGTAGCAAGAGAAAATCACACCGTAGATCAAATCAGCTTGTGCCTTATACTTGTGCAAATGTTTTGTGAGTGGGTTACAGGATACATAGTTTAAAAAAGGTTTTAGAAAATCAGGTTTGTTGTTTTGAGTTGTGTCTTGCCAAATGAGAGCAATAGGTACACTGTAGTTCATGTTGACATAAAAACATTACTGTTTAGCCAATTCAGCACTCTACAAAAGACCCTGATCTGACATGGGACCAAACTGTATGGGGTCAAAGGTTATGCTCTACTGTCTTTCATTATACAACATCAAACAGATCTACAATAATAGCTGGCACCATAGGAGACTGTTATTATAACTACCTGCACATTTAATATGTCGCTCATTAAACCGTCAAAGATTTCTATACGTTACAGTAGCTCTTTGCTTGATCTTGGATGCCACTAATCAATGTATAATATTGATAGTGATTATATTTTTTTTTTTCTCCAAAGACATTCATTGTAGTTTTTGTACCTGGCTACGCAGGATTTTGTCTGTATTTTGTCTGCCATAGATTTTGATGTGTTTTTCATTTGCTGTTTGCCAACTTTTCTCCAGCCAATAATGATTTAATCAAGTATGTAAATTGTGGTGAACTGAGTCAACATTATGATAAAAAGAGGCTCAAAATTAGTGTTCGTTTAGTCTGTAGTTTGTGCCAAACAGAAATAAAGGGCAGTTTATAGAGCAAGGTCTATACAGTCAGTCTAAACCTAGAATAAGAATATTGTTTCATATCCAATTATTTTAAGTCTAGGTTTAGGCTCATTACACGATTTTTGTGCCTTGCTGTAGGTCCGCTGGTCTTATTTGTACAACACAGGCCTACAGATTGAGATTCACATTTAATTGTTTAAAGGTTACCTGCTTGGGGAATATTGCTTTTTTTAAAATAGGTGTTGTATCTGTTTTTTTCTTAGAGGCTGTAAATTAAAGAGACACTGATGACTTTAATGTTCGCCCTGATGTGTTTTTTATTGTAATTTCTATAAAGGTATGACAGTAATTCAGGTTTATGGGAAGCATGAGCTTGATGAATGTCCACAGCTACATGTAGACTCACACCAGTTTGCACAGTGACAGCAGAGAGGAACTGAATTATAGAATATAATCAACGGTATAGTTCATCTAATGAATAAACATCTTGAGAACAAAAGCCAGTGCCAAACTGCTGGTTGTAAATTTCAGTTGAGAGTCTTGTTTTCTGCCAGAAACACTGCAGCAATTTAATGTAAAGCCATTCATCAATAAGAGGTACAGCTCATTTCTGACTAACACAGTGAACAGCACCCTGTCTGCACCCATGACCGTAAACACAGACTCCCGGGGGCAGCTCACCGACTGTTCCACTTTGTACATTTAATTAATGCACCAGCTGCACAGGAAAACAACTACATGGATAAAACTTCTGATGATTCTGCCATCTTGTGTTTCAGAACAAATAATTCAGACATCAGCATATGAAACTACAAAATCCAGAACGAGTCTATTCTGCTGCGTCAAGCACACTGTACAGCTCCTCTTATCATGCCCTAGTTCAGTGCGTCTCGGGGTGTGGTGAATCATGCTGATTTGGTTATCACTCTGTTCAACAGAGGGCCAAGATGACTTGCTTGACTCAAGGCCATGCAAGTAATTGGAGTCTGCAGGTAGTCTTTGATTAAAGGGATAGCTTGGATAAGTGGGGTTGTATGAGGTATTTATCCATAGTCAGTGTATTACTTACAGTAGATGGCACGTCCCCAGTTTGGAGAAGCAGACAGGAGTTACTGCACGGAAGCAAAGCAATGTACTGCTGTGGACGGGGACGGCAGCACAACAAATTTTAGTCACCTAAAAGAAAGGCTCACCTCAACAAAATCAATATAGGTTTAAATGTACGCTATATTTAGAATATTTTCACCAATTTACTTTGCAATTAGACAGCCCCTTCTGACGGGGAACTGAAGCTGTTGTATCCATCGCATAAATGGATACAACGGCTTCAAGGAAGCAGTAGACCAGCATCTCCCGTGTTCTGCGAGGTAAAATTAAAAAAAAAAAATTCCAATGCAGTCTGGTTGCTTTTCCGAGAGCATGTACTGTATAACAGCTTCAGCTCCCCGTCGGAAACATAGACTGTATAGCTGTCTCACAGCAAGTTAAACCCCGAAAATATTCTTAATATAGCGTACACTTAAACTGATATTGATTTATTTAGGTGGGTCTTTGTTTTCGGTGGCTAAAATATGTTTTGCTGCCGGTCCTGTCCACAGCAGTACATTGCTTTTGTTCCGTGCGGTAACTCGTGTCTGCTTCTCCAAACTGGTGGCGTGCCGACCGTCATCTACTGTAAGTAATACACCGACTATTGATAAGTACCTCATACAACCCCACTTCAAAACACCCAAACTATCCCTTTAAATAATCATCAGAGAGATCATCTCAGAATCTTTGCATGTCCTCCACTCTGCCTCATACTGTAGCTCCTTGCCCTCTGGCATTTCTGGGTTACCCAGTATAAACATGAGTGATATAAAAACACTTTAAATTTGATAATGGCATTTTTATTCTATTGAGCAATTGTTACATTTGCTGTGAAGTTTTGTGCATTTGGAAATGAGGCAGTTTGTACCCGCTGATATCGGTTATACACCTTATTTGTACTCAACACAATGACTCAGACTAGACTGAGAGGAGTCAACAGGGAAGATGAGGAAGTACTTGAGTAATGACTTGACCCAGTGACCTAACATATTGAGCAAAAGAAAGGGAGTGAGCCTGAGTAACAACTACAGCCTATCTTTAACAATTTAAGTACAGTTTTATCTTCCTATAAAATGTATGTTTTTTTTTTCTTGGCCATGTGTTATTTGGGTTTTTGAAATTCAGTCTTGCGTACCCTGTTTCTGCTTTTTATAACTGGCCACTTTGCCTCAAGGGCTGTACAAAAACAACATTACATTACAGACACACACTCAAACAAACTCCTCCTACATAAGGTGTTGAGTTTCTTTCAAATCTGTAGCTATTTCCCAGCATACAGTATGGAGGTGTAAGAAAGAGCACAGCTGACCTGGGTTTAAGTGTGACTGTGCTGCTTGTAATTGCTGACTTTTGTCTAATATTTTGGTGATGACCTACGTCGTCACGCTGTATTCTAAGCCTCACTTATGAGCTTTGTTCCGTCAGTATAAACCTGTCTTACCTGTTCTCCTCCTCCCTATTCCCTCCCTCTCTCCTCCTTCTCTCTCTCTCTTGCTCTCCCCCGCTCTCTCTCTTTACTGTATGACCCATCCTACTCCTTGCTGCTGACTTGCCATGACTAGCCTCAGACAAAGTTGCTCAATGTTAATGTTTGACAAGTAGGAAGAAGGGCCTTGGCCGCCGTATCTCTCAGTGTTAGACAACACAACCGCACTCTTTCAGTTCTCCTTCTGCTCGAGAGCTTGTTGCTGCTTTGTGAAGGAATTACATATTCAAATCGAAGGGAGAAAGACAGAAAGACACCATGGGTGAGTCGGGTTTATCGCTTTTTCTTATACACTGGTGGAATTTCTTGATGTTTTAATCCTCTCAGCTGCCTGTTTGCTGGAATTCTGGAGATTGGATGGTAAAACACGACAAGTAAATGCGAAGTAATGAAAAGATTCAGTTGTGCTGTGTCTGCACAAAAGGACGATTTGATTGTAAGTATTTTAATTTGGCACGCAAATAAAGCTAAAGCAGTGTTACTGCGTATGGATACCATTGCATGACTTTGCATAAATTGAATGTATGTTTGTGTTCGCTGAAAAATAAGGGTAATCTTATTTTTTGTCGAGATTATTTATGTCAGTGAGTGTTGGAAAACCTACTACCGCTGGCTGACTTTTCTTTTATCTCTTAATGCTGCAGGAAAATACTGACGTTGAAAACACGTTTTTCCGCCTGTGAGGAATGATTAGTGACGGAAGAGAACTGTACGGTTTATCTGTAATAATCTACAATCGCTCAAAGCCCATATCCTTGTCTAGCCTCCACTGGGTAGAGGTTTGTCTTGAAATGTCAGGACACATCACTTGTGATGCAAACAAACCAGCCTTTGTGCAAAGAGTCTAATCTTCTGCCCCATTTACGATGCAACTGCAGAGGTGCTGGTGCTGATGGACTTCGAGGGCACCATGGGAGACGAGATCACAGTGAGGATGGGGGATGTGGTCAAAAACGTCACCAAGGCCAGCGAGGAGGGGTGGCTGGAGGGGGAGCTGAGAGGAAAGAGAGGCATCTTCCCTGCTAACTTTGCCAAGGTCTGTTAACGCTACACAGCCCACAGCATTGTAACACTGTTACTGTACTGTGTGTTTATGTTTATGTTTATGTTTATGTTTATGTTTATCCACTTTTCTTGAAATATGCCCTGTTTTGGTTTTTCGTTACAGGAGGTGCCGGTCTATTTGATAGGTGACAGCAAGAGGGAACCACGAAGCCTCAGAAAAAGTACAATGTCTAATGATACTCTTCATTTGCAAATAATTAAATCTGTTTAAACTTGTATGTGTAGGAGATGCAGAGTTCTGCCTTCTGGCGCTGCTGTGACAGTTAATCAGAGATGATTTATATGACATTGAATTAGGGATACACCGATACTGATACCGGATCAGATATCGGGCCGATACTGACACCGGATCAGATATCGGGCCGATACTGACTCAAATAGTTGGATCAGATATCAGTGATAATGGGGCCGATACATTCAATTCAATTCTATGTTTATATACTTCGTACATTGTATACTGGAATTTGAAATCCTGTTTATGTTTCGAACAATTTGTTGCCGCTTAAAAAAAGGTTTACACGAGTTTTAGTTCCTGTTAATTTTTAAAAAAAATTACCAAGTTGATTTATTATTCTAATAATAAATAACCATTCAGTAAATTTATATCTATGCATTTATTTGTTACATTTAGTTTTACAAAGGAAACCAATGTCAAGCGTGATGTTGCCTTCCAAATAACAGAAAGATCCCAGTCACTTCCACACAGTGGGGCATTCAGCGATTTTATTAAACACTGGTATCGTATCGGTACTCTGTATCGGCTGATGCCCAAAGCCCAGGTATCGCTATCGGTACTGAAAAAGTCGGTCGGTGCTTCCCTACATTTAATGTACTGAAATCTGCACATATTCCAGTATGAACCCCTCATATCAGCTTGAGTCGACTAAAAATAAGCTATGAAAACTATTTGACCGTTCTATTCAAATCAGGTTGTTTTTTCTATTTTAACTTTTTATGGTCTAAAAACACAAGTGTTGAAATTTGTGGTTAGTGTGGTGCATGCACTCAGCAAGACAGTGCAGCAAGCAAGCCGAATGTAAATATCTGTTTACCACATCCTCGCCACACAAATCCTAATTATAATGCATGAAAACGGAGCAGATAAAAACAAACTGAGTCTTTGATGGATTAGACGTGTTAGAAGTGCTTTGCAGTCGGAGCACTATCCTGTTGAGACTTGACTGCTCTGCCTCCGATCCAGCTAAACACACACCGTTATTGAGCTCCAGCTTCTCCATCAGCTTTAGCAGTAGATTATAAACTTCACATATGTCTGTTGATGTGGCTGGTGATTCTTTTGTCTTTCCAGCCAAGAGGATGAAACAGACGAGGAAATGCGAGGTAGCGTTCGCCTACAACCCCCTGAATGAAGATGAGCTGCAGCTGGTTATTGGGGAGACGGTAGAGATCATCAGAGAGGTAGAGTCCCCTCTTGTCGCTGCTCAAACACTCGAATTTGAACGAGGCATTTCCCTGCTGGTTGCTGAAGCTGCTCAGTAGCCAAAACCTTAGCATTGTATGTAAATCTGGGCGTTGGTGAAATGTTTGCTCAGCCAATCTGCCATGGGCAAATAAAGAGTGTTCTACATTAGGTATTCATTGACTGTCTGGGTATCAATTTTTCTTTATATTTGGCCGCCAGGCTCAGAAAGCATGTTTCCCAGACATATTTAACAGCTTTACGGAAATGCATGTGAACTGATCTGACTGAGAGTTCACGTGGACGTTCATGCCATCGAGCAATCGGAGATCTGAAACAGACTGATTGTAATCTCTGGAATGTATAGAGTAATGTTCAGTGGTTTAGCAACGTGTTTGTGCAGCTATACAATGCTAATTTCTCACACATTCTTCTTGTACTGTCTCTCCTTGATATAACCTACACGACAGATTGAAGATGGATGGTGGATGGGGGTGAGAAATGGCAAAGTGGGAGCATTTCCGTCAAATTTTGTCAAAGAAATTTTTGTTTCCCCTAAAGGTTGGTAAAGACAGAACTTTTGTTCACTTTTCTTGATCCTTTTTGTGGATATGTTTTCTAAACTTACCATAAAAGATCATCATTGTTGATACTCTTTTTACAGACAGCAAGTACAGTGAGGGCAAGGCAAGACCCAAGCTCACTGACGCGGTGTTCAGCAAGGAGGTATGTAATTGGGGCTGCACAATTAATCGAAGTTTTATCGAAATCGCAATATGGCGTACTGCAACGTTCAAATTTGTTAAAGGCGAAATGTGTGTGAAAATACCATTTTAAATTAATTATTGTCATGCTGCAGAGATTTTCTGGCACTACACATCATATTCTACAGACTTAAGAAAACATCTTTGTTGGTACAGAGCCTCACAAAAATCACTACATAATCATTTTAATATCTTTTTTTTCAATAAAAATTAGAATAATGGTGTAGAAATTTTCATTCCCTCCAATATCGAGAATCATATTGCAGTTGCAATATCAGTCCAAATAATTGCAATTAGATATTTTTTCAAAATCATGCAGTCCAATAAGTAATACAGAAATAACGTTTCTGAAATGCATCAATTGTCTACCGTTGACTTAATGTACTTTTTGTCCTCAAAGGTATCTCAAAAGACGAGTGTGAGGAACAAAGCAAGAAACGGTAAGTCGTATTATAAACTGCTATAAAGCATTTGCTAGTTATTAAACTGTTTGCACAATCATGGACTAAACACTAAGGGGATACCCTCATCTAGACACTATCTATTTTTAAATTTCAGAAGCAACTAAACAGGTCTATTTGTGGTAATTCCTGTACTCTTCCTCAAAGGTCAATGGGTGGTGGGTTCAATATAAATACTTACAGTAATGTGGCTTGACTAGTCACTTTACAGAGCATTACGTCACAGTGGAACATCCCTCAGGGATCAAGGTTTCAACTTTTATCTCCAGTTTGTCACAACCTCTTCCTGGCTATTCTTTGAGTTAGTCATGTGAAGGGTGCATCCAAGGCTGATAAGATTAGTCACCATTGTTAAAACCTCTTATTGCGGTCACACATGTAGGGTACTATAATGCTCAGATTGCCTAAGGTTAACAACCATGTTATCTCTTCTACTACGTCTCCTCAGTGGTGGAGTGTTGCCAAGTCATGTTTGACTACAAGTCCAAAACGGAGGACGAGTTGGATCTGAAAAAAGGAGACGTTGTTGTGATACTGAGCAAGGTTTGAGCACATTTTATTGTTGTCTTCTGGCACTGTTTCTAGTAGAGTTGTTCCAATACCGATACCAGTATCGGAAATGCGTCCGATACGGCCCAAAATTCGGTATCGGGTATCAGCGAGTACGCCAGTCTATGCATCGATCCGATACCATAATTTATTAACCCAGAAAAAAAATCAACTTGTTTAACTGGAAATCTATTCTTCTTCGCCGCTCCAAAACAGTAGCTTTCACTGTGCTGTCGCCCTGGATGTATCATGGTTGCCAGTGGCAACTACTATTTTAGAGCAGTGAAGAAGAACTGAGTTCGTCACGTGACGATAGCACACAGGCTGTCCACTGAGGAGACAGCTAAGAGAATACAGAATTGTTATTTATTCCTAGCTTCATTTATGTTCTTTGTAACTGACAAACTGAATAATATAAAAAAGTTATATTGCATTCATTCCCTGTATGTATTTGTTCATGGTTTAACCTGAGCCTGCCCATACAACAAAGATAGTAATCGTATCACATCCGTACATGGTCAGTAGTAAACAGCTGTTAAATAATAATAACTACATATTTTTTTTTATCTCGCTGGTATCGGATCGGTACTTGGTATCGGCCGTTACCGCAAGTTCAGGTATCGGAATCGGTAGCGGGAAGGAAAAAATGGTATCGAACATCTCTAGTTTCTAGCGTGTTTTCCCATGACGTGTTAACAGACTCCTATGGGTGCAAACGGTTTTCTTATAAAGTGGTTGAAGGTGTATCATATCGTTCATCCAGCCAAACCAGTTGGTTGTGTTACTTTCAAGGAACACGTGACTCACTAAATGTTTTAGTGACACATACGTATTTTGGCAGTTGTCCAAATCATATCTTATCATAGAAAACAATTATGAGATACCTTCTTTGATAAACTGATAATAAGGGAGCTACGTGTTGCTTGGCCGTTTGGTAACCTCTTGTGCAGCAATTTGGCGTCCCAAAGGGCACTGCCATGTTTGAGCTTCTACAGTAATGTGACTCTTTAATCTCCATCTGAAGGAAACAGAAGATGAAGGCTGGTGGGAGGGAGAGCTAAACGGACGCTGTGGCTGCTTTCCTGATAACTTTGTCATGTTGATACCACCAATGGACGGTGTTCAAGTGAGTGGACTAAAACACAAGAATATCCTTGTTGGACTGGACCTTCCCCATATTCAAGATCTGACAACTGCATTTTGCTACCATGAAACCATGGACATACTTTATAGTAATTCATATCTGTTATACTTTATTATTTTCGAAATGGCTCAAAATGCAAAGTATATAATGCCACTTCTGGCTGGTATTTGTGTTACTTTAGCAAGTCTGCAGCCAGTGAGCAGTGAGTCAGGATCGCCTTTAACATCCTCTGTTTTGGAATTACTCACTGAAAATTCCCTCAGTGGAAAGAGTGTGTAAAATAGAGATGCCTTTAATTCACAAGGGGACGTACTTGCCAACCTGCTGAGTTTTCCGTTTCTCCTCCTCTAGTCTGGGACCACGAGCCAAGCGCCTGCACGCCACATCAACAAGAATCTCCCAGGTAAGAACTAACATGTATGTTGATCAAACACAGCAGAACAGGAACAAAAGCTGTTTGACATTTAGAGTGGCGAGCTGGGCTTCATGTTTTAGACGTCCTCGTCTGACTCATGACTTCTGGCTGCAGTGGTGTTTAGCCTGGCAGTGTGCTGACAGCTTGGACCGTGATGGACTGTTGTTTTTAGCAGATGGAGGAATTGGCAGCGGTATTCGTTGGGTGATTTTTCAGCAGCCAAAATGGTCCCCTGATTAATGTCATTATTTCAATGTGCTGCTGAAGCAACTTGGAGCCCTTTCAGTATTTCTACATCTTAATTCACAACATCAGTTAATCATACTTCTGTTTCTTCCATTATCATCTATCTTCATCTACTGGTGGAAAGTAAAAAAGTACATTTACTCGAGTATTGTACTTCAATACCATTTTGAGTTCCTTGTACTTCAATTGAGTATTTCCTTTTTCTCTACTACACCACAACTTAAAGGCAAATATTGCACTTTTCACTCCACTACATTTATCTAACAGCTGTAGTTAAAAGTTACTTTATAATTAATAAATTATGCTGAAATATTAATATTATTATAATTATTATTATTATTATTATTATTATTATTATTATTATTATTATTATTATTAGATTAAGCTACCCAGCAGTATATTAAGTAGTTACAGTGTGCCTCGCCTCTACCAGCATTATAATCCAATAATATAATACATATGATTCTGAAATGGGCCCATTCTACTTGAATAGACTTTTGGTACGTTGGGTATATTTAGATACCAAAACTCTTTTTCTTTTATTTGCAACAGTATTTCTACACGGCGGCATAGCTATCTTTACTTAAAAGGTGCTAAATGCGAGATTGGGAGCATTTCTATTGCCTCCACACAGCTCTCAACATGGCGACGGCAGAGCCGGCGGCTCACACCTAACGGCGCTAACAGTGGAAACAACGGCAACAGTGCTTTACCGAGCTAACATTGTTAAACTGAAACCGCTGTATGAGCGCAGTGTAGAGCAGCAGCCATGAGCTAGCCAGTGGGGCACGCTCACATGCACTAAAAGGCACGCACGACCGACCGACCCAGCTATGTCAACAAAGGACAGAGACGCTCGGATTACATCACACACAGAGAGAGGGCGACTTCATTCTCTGCTCAGGTAGACATTACTCTATATCTTTACATACAACCTTTAAGTAAAAGATCGGAGTACTTCTCAATGACACAGTATGAAAATACAATTTCAAGATTACTGTGGAATCTGCGACAAAGACTTTTCACTGAATGTGCAGATGATCAAGAGTTATGCCAACATGTTGCTGACAGTGATCTCGTGCTTTTAGATTAAATGCACCTTTCATAATGGTGCATCAGAAGCTATCTGTGATGTAGTATAGTCAGATATCATGACTAGAAGTATTCATCTGTCACCCTGCAAAGACTGTTAGACAGGCAGACGTCCTTTGCCAGTCGGTGCACAGAAAAATTCAACAACTAAAAACACAATGCTGTTTTTATTCAAACCAGATAGATATTATTGTCATTGTTTATTATGTAAGATTGAGTGGGTGGTACAACAGAAATATTTTCAAAATGTGGATCCAGTTAAACAAGTTTAAAAATCCTTATTGTAGTGCATTAATGGGGGAATGGCCAACAAAAACAAACACACGCATCTCGTCATACTGCAAATTCATTTGTGATTTCTGCTTTTGTGCCGTTAAAGATTTTTATATATTTTTTTTAGGTTTGTTACCAACTTTGAATCAATGTAATGATATTTCTGGGTCGTAGATTTACTTTGTAAAAGTTTAGTACACTTTAAAGTTTCTAGATCGTTGTTGTCATTGTTGATGTATTCTCACTGTAATTGCAGCCAAAATTAAAATTTTGTATTTTTTTGATTAAAAAAAGCGAATGAACATTAATAGTCTTTGAAACAAGAAGATGTAGAAGTCAAATCTGTGAGCCGCACAGAGCAGGATGTGGCTTCATGTCAAGTTTCAGCTGAGGAGTGCTGTCTGTGGTGCAAGTTGCAAATTTTGCAAGTTTTTGTAGCAACAAAACAAAAATGTCTATTTTACAAATTTAGACCAACTCTTTCCTTGGTTGGAGGTTCAAACTGCATGCTCATCAAAATGTTTGTGGTTAAGCAAGCAGGTGAAACAGCGTCGGCCATTCAAAGATGTCACCTGAACTAACTGAATACCAGCACACACTGTGCTGCCAACACATTACACCCATCACCCATTTTTTTTCCACACACTATCTCACAGGAAGTCTCAGACTATAGCGAGATGGGGGATGGTTAGACTGGTCATGTGACACAGTTCAGGAGTCTTGGAGGAAACAAGGGGGTGGGGGGACGGAGGAGAGCTCTGTCACACAGATTTTCACAACCACAAGAAGCAGCACTTGAGCTACTATTGCTGTGTGGATGGTGTGCTTGAGAGGGAATGTTGCACAATGCTTTGAACACTCAAGGTAGGCTTCCTGTGTTCTCATTCGGTCCGTTATTCATTACAGAGTCTGAACGTTATGCAAAGTATTACGCTTTTTATTATGCATTAGAGCAGGTTTACTTCTTTGATTTGTGCTTCTATGTTTTTAGCATCTTCTGTGTGAGATAAGCACTTGACTTGCATGGCAAACAGGAATCTCTCACATTACCTTCAGTTCACCGAGGCTTCATAATTCAAGCATCTATTCTCGCAGCCTCCAAGGCAAAGTCATCTCAGGGAGGGATTGTATTTTTTTTCTATGAGCTGAGGCAGAGTGACTGTCCCTGATGAACTTGTTGAGACCCTTGGGTGCTGTTACTGCAGCGCTATTGGATACAGCTGTGACCTGGTCTGCTCCGGTGATGTGCACAGTGCGTGCAACTGCTCATAAACTAGATTACAGTTTAATTGAAAGACCAGTAGCATTTTTGTCTTTACCACATTAAACCCTAATGCTTTCTGGGGTAAACAAATGCAAATTCTTTGACTAATAAACTAATCCAGCAGCTTTTTTTTTTTTACTAGCGGTTATAGTTCTCCTAAGTAATGTCAATAAAAACAATGTGCACCAGTAGACCAAAAAGCCTCACCTGCTAACTTTTATTTACCGACGGCAGATTTGCTGAGTAAGCATGCTCTTTTTTAGCAACAACCTATCGCTGCAGATTGAGGGCAGCTTCAAAGTAGTTGCTTAGGGAAATATTTTTAAGCTGCGCGATGGATACAAAGTGGCAACAATTGTCTGACAAAATCTGAATGTAGGATATCACTGCTTTATTGTGTAGCAAATTAAATACTTTTAATATTTTATCTAAAGTGCAGCTGTGCTATTTATATACAAAAATGCAAACTTGTGGTAACGGTTCATTCACTACTGCTTTTTCAGTGACGACAGAGGCCTCAGAGATGGACAAAAGTGGTCCAGCAAAGACAAAAGGTATAAATGGCCGTGGCTTTTATTATAATTATAACATTATAGTGACACATTCCTTTTAAAGATAAATAAAGCTGTGATGAATTTTACAGATGATAAACCAGAGCTTAAGGACCTGAGAAGCAATCCTCCAACCAAAGTCAAGCTGCCGCCCATCAACAAGCCCAGCCCGCCTCCAGTCAAAGACAAACCCAACAAGGTTTTACCCAAGTGAGTGATACCAAAGAAGTCTCTGATATCGTATCTCACTACTAATCTCCATGCAAAACCACTAAGGACTTACTGGAGAATATGGCCTCCAACTCAGAGACGTGAATAGTGATTCATTTGCAACCTTTCTGAAGCAAAGGGCCTTTAGGAAATGTCAGGAACACTTTCTCCTCTTTGGTCTGGCACCGGGAGCGGAGCCTTCAGATGTTAAAGGTTTTGGGCGCCGCCACCAGTTGCCATGGTGTCCTTAAAGAAGAATGCCAGGATGCCCGACCTTTAGCGGCTCAGTGGAAACTCTGGGATGAGTCAGATCGGGCCTAAACAGTCGAGAGCAGCCCATTTCCTGTTTCCTGAGCAAAACAGGCACACACACACACACACAAAACTGAGAAAACAAAAACAGCCCTATGTCTTGAGGGGGCTGCTAATGGAGAAAAATCTTTTTCTGAAAATTGTTTCCGAGCAAATATGTTTGGAGGGAACACATTTCCAGCTTCTTTTAAAAAGTCTTTTTCCAGGCCTTTAACCTCAAGGCTGATTATTTATAACATATACATATCAGATCTAAGTTATGTATAAAGGTTATTTAAGTTGAGTTGTGACTTAAATAAACTTGATCTGCCACCATTGCATATAAGCTGTGGAAGTGAAACATGTGCCAGGACAAAATAAGACAAACGGAGACACTTAAAGACTTCAGCTGCTATGCTCTGCACCTGCACCCATCAGTGTTTAAGAAACTGGAAACCACATTCAAAGTGTTTTTATCTTTTGAAAATGTGAAGTACATGCTGTGCACCAGTTTTCTTGCGAGTTATTCTTTATTTCTCAAAAAGTTAGAGAGACAATTTTTGAGAGATTCTAACTCCCTCTCCCCCATTTACTTCAATCAAAAGGTTGACATAAATTGAAATCTTTTAAGATTGTACTCTTATTTTCAACAGAACCAATGGTGAAGTGGCTCCTTTTCCACCAAAACAACCAGAGGAGAAAGAGAGCGACCAGTTCGATGGAGTGGACGTGCAGACTGACAAGCTGTGCCATCCTACGGCGAACAGAGCCAAACCCCCACAGAGGAGACCACCATCAGGCCTGGTTACAGCAGCACAAGTACGTCTACCTTAGTAGTGACAAGTGAAGAGTTACATAACGAAGACTTAACTGAGGCGGGGACCATCGACAACCTGCTAAACCACATTGATAGTGCTAACCACCACTTCTGTAGACGACCTTTGCAACATGAGATTATCGCTTCAACAATGAGGCGACTCCCTACTTTATCTTGTGCGTACTTAAACGTACTTACTCTCTTAAAATGGAACTGTGCACATTTAGTGGTACCTTTCTGCATTTCTAGGCCCATTTGGTTCTTTGGTGGTATACGTTTCTGCAGTCCAAATGTAGTTATATATTTCCATGACAAGTTATTTCCAGCACAACTTACAATTCAATAACAGAAAATGTTTTTCAAACTCTGCCATGTGTGTTAATGTTAGGGAAAGAGCTACTCTAGGCTCTACTCATTTCCTAGACTTCAATAACTTTCAGCAATCTCTTACAATGGTTTCAAGACATTGAGTAAGAGAGGAAGAGATAACACTTTCTACACTTGCACTCTCAATAGTTCAGATGTGTTTGAGCAAGAGAAAAGGCCCTAGTGATAGACACGTCCCAGGTTTTCATGAGCCGCCTACTTTGCACTGACAGCAACAAGTTTGGGCCTGATCTCGATCTCTAGGGGTTTATCAAAAGTCATTCTGGGAAATGAAGGAATTCATTCCCTAAAGTGTCCTTTTATGGTTTGTATTTGGCGGCTCAAAAGGCTGTTAAGTTGGCATAGTTGGAGAATGAGTGTTCTTAAGGCAGGTTGTGAGGAATGATTATTATGATTGCCATTAATGGCTTCTGCTCATTTGCAGGCCCAGGGTGCCACAGACCAGACAGAACCCGAATTATCGCCAAAAAAGGTTCAGACAGAGAAATTACCTGGCTTGCTAAAGGTTTGTGACATTGACTGCTTTCTAGACACAACACCGCACACGTTCTTTACATCGACTGTATATAAAGGTGGACGACATGACAGCTCCCCAGAAGTGAAGCCAAAACATCTCGATCGATGAATCCTCACTAGTTTGAATTTAGCTCTGCTTCAGTAAAAAAGAGGAATATGTAAGATATGCACTGTGCATTTTACATTTCATTCGGATGTGTAAATATTCTAGAATAAAGCCAATTAAGTTCAATGTCATGCAAAGCCACCTACAATTCATTGCAGGGTACTGAAAATCTCCTGCCATCGCCTGCAAAGCCTGATCATCGACCTAAGACGCCGCCTCCGGTTCGACCAGCGCCACCCAAAGTAGTTGTGGATGGCAGAACTGCGACCCACAAAGAAGCAGCAACTTTGGAAAGCCTTCAGGCTGAGATCAAAGAGCTGAGGATGGCTCTGGAGCTGCTGCAGACACGGCACGAGTGAGTACTACTCATGTTTAAAACCCGAGCAACTGATTCGGTGAGATTATCTGAGAGGTGTTTAAAAAGAAAATTAAAGCTACTTTATTTTTCAAAGGTAAAACTAAAATGGTCTTGTCATCTTGAATCACATAGAGGGGCTTTGTAACATTCATCCTCCCTAAATGAGAAGGTGTAGACAGACCCTCCTATCCCACTAGCACACACAGGAAGTGACTAATCAAAACCTAAGAGATAAATACAAACTGTGTACTAAACATTGTACTAAACATAAGTGCTCCATCCAGAAAGACTCAACAGTGTTAGATCTTCTGCATCTCTTTGATTTGCTTTGATATGAAACATCACAGAGGCCCGTTTGCTAAACATGAGCCACGCTGTGTGCAGTTGTAGACACATGATTTCCTGGCTACTGAGCTTCCCTCAACATGTGATTACAACCAGAGTAGCTTTAAAAGGTGATTCTACATGGTCCAGTAATTTGAAAAAGCATATTTCCATTTTTACTTAACAGCATGTTATGCAAAAAATACACATCTGCTTAAAGCCTCTACACACCTTAACAGTTGGTTTCCCAACTTGACATCTCCTTCACTCTGCTGTGAGCTTTGCTGCACCTATTAAAGTGACACAACCTACTCTGTAATCATTCTTATTGGTCCAGAGAGTTTTGAGGTCTCAGTATAGCTCCACTCACCTTTGACCTGACAAGAGGTCTAATCAGTTACTCTGATCGGATCAATTAATACAAATGAATATAAAAAAGTGTGAACATAGCGACTTGCTCAAATAAATGTTCCATAATGAAATTCATGCCTGTTGTAGGTGTCCCATTTTCACACATAGTGTAGTGTGAAGTGTAATTTTATCTTAAAAGGCGCTGAATTCCAAATTCAGAGCACATCTACGATTGAGGAATTGTCTCAGCTGGCTAGCAGCTAACGGTGCTAACAACAGCAACAGTGCTGACAGAGCTAACAGTGTTAACCTGGGGTTTCCATCTGTGATGACACCATGGGTCGGGACGGCGTCATCAGCAGTAACTGCTATATGAGCGCAGAGCGGAGGTGACATAACGTTGATACATCACCACATCTTAAGTTGATGTGGCAGTTGCTTAATTACATACCCATCAGTTATGGAACAACATTAGTAGTCCAATATTAAGTCTCGAGAGGGAACCACAACAGGAAGGTTGCGGGTCGGACGGCTAAACAATGTTCTGAAACTCACTATATAGCTCTAGGGCTGAACAATTAATCTAAATTTTATCAAAATCGCAATATGGCCTACTGCAATTTTCAAATCGCAAGATGAGGAGGAAATTGCAATAGTTGTTTAAGGTGAAATGTGTGTCAAAATACTGTTTTAAATTAAATATTGTCGTGCTGCAGCGATGTCCTGACCTACACGTAATATTCTACAGGCTTAAGTAAACATATTTGTTTGGTAGAAATCCCCGCAAAAATCACACCGCAATCATTTCAATATGTTTTTCAATGAAAATGAGAATAATGATGTAAAAATCTTCAAACCCTAATATCGCAATTGCAGTATCAGTTAAAATAATCAAAATTAGATATTTTTTTTCAAAATTGTGCAGCCCTATATACAGTAGCTCAATAAAGCAGAGGGTGACCCCTTTCACTTACCTTTTTCATTTGATACATTATTATTCAAAAACAAATATTGATTATACCCGAGTTAAAGACGTATTTAGAAAGATGTATTTTTTTTTACTACAAATGCTTAATTAGCGTGATCAAGATCAAGTCCATTTCTGTTTCCATCTAATTCATCCCCACTACAAAACTAACATTCTGAATTCATATACCTTCATTTATTCATTTGACTCGACTGGTGTTCATCTTGACCTATTTAGACGTACCCATGTCTGCAAACTCATCTCTTTGTTTCTGTCTCTTTTGATCAGCCGAGACATGCAGGAAGTGAAAGAAGAACTGAGGGAGGAGAGAAACAAACGAGTTGCACTGCAGGTCAGTGAGGCGTGCCTTGACATCTGCATGCATTCCTACTTTATGCCTAATGCGTATTTATTACCACGAGAAAATAATACAGAAGCTGTGGTTCCCAAGATCATGACTATGGTGTAATTTATTGTCCAAAAAAATGTCTTTCCCATGCAGGAGGAAGTACACAGTTTGAGGAAGAAGCAATAATCCCGACGCAGACTGTGACTAGGCTGTCTGTCTGACACTGTATCATGCAGGCTCGCGTACTGCAAAATTTAAACAAGATGAACATTTTTTGTGACATGGAATGAGGATGGAGAAGACAATCGAGCTCTCCCACTGCAGGCACACAAGCGAAGGGCTAAATTAGAAAGTAGCTGGACATAGGATCAAGCTAGTCCTACACTGGACCGGAGAAACTTAATCCATAAAAAGACTTTTAAATGATGTACTGTTCAATTTTTTTTTACATCTTTGAATGCTGGAAATCACAAATGCTGGTTCGAAGTGGGTTACTCTTGGCTGCAAATTCAAGTTTTACACTGTTCTGTTTGACCTTTATTACTTTTACTATTGATTTTACTGTACTTTTAACATTTACACATTAATGCCTCAGCAGATTATGTAATATAATGCAGCTGTACATAGGAGGAGGAAATATTGTGATGTCTTTTGCAAAGACCTGCCTGAAATATAATATCGAGTCATCCAAAGGGGTATTGTTACTTGAATGTTAATACCGGACTGTCAAAAACATGGGTTGACATGCGGGTGATTTTTCTACAGCAGAATGTAACGCTGCATTAATCCACTGGGGGGCAGTGTATGACTATTCTACATAAAGAGAAGTGTTCAACTTTTCAGGGAACGCAGGATTGGTGGAAGTGACCAGGCTATCGTCACCTGACATTAGAAAACAAAAAATTACAAAAGAATAAATGTGTTAAGATTTATGTAAATGGCTGATGTTAATGGAGAGTGCTTATATGAAACAAAATCTAAAAAAAAAAAAAAGCTTCAGGAGTTAAACAGACTTTGTGGTCTGCTGCATTCTTTCGCACTTAAGTGGAAAAGGCATCCTGTGTCACTCAGAGGAAAACTGACTCACTGTGAACACAGTGACTCATCGCAATGGATGCAGAGAACGTGGGAAGAGAATTAATGAGAAATTCTTTGCACCCACCATAGGGAGAGCTATTTAACTTGACCATCTTCAGAGTAAGGAGGAGTACAGATTTGGCTCCAAATGGCGGCGGCGGCGGCGGCGGTGTTGGTGGTAGCGGTAGTGCGCTCCTGTCTAAGCCTACTAGTGTTGCCCACTGTAGAGCACATCTGGACAACATATGGAGCTCATCAGGGACCGGGTGCTTCTGAAACTTCCATGGGAACGTACTATTTTTAAAAACTGTGTTGAACAACGGTCATTAAGGGCACATTCCCTCTCAGACAAGGGGTGAAATAAATGAAACTAAATAAGCAAAGGGTCAAATGATATTGCTGGATTTTTGCAAGATATGAAAAATGTACTCCCCTTTCTGTAAACCCCTGCAAACACAAGTGAAGATTTGACTTTTTTCACAGAGGGACTTCTAAAATATTCAATAATGTCAGTGATGACGGGTGCTGCTTACACTACAGGCTCTCCTATAAATTATAAAACGCCGCTTGTACGAATATTTGACTCAGAGCATTGCAATATAGGAGGAATGTAAGACAAGTAAGATGGGACCGTTGGGACTCTGGGAGGACTGAAAACTGACTGTTGAGAACTGAAGCATTTTGGAGCTCAGAGGTCAAATACAAAAAAAATCCTCTTGAGTTAAAATTAGAAATGGAGAAAGAGGAGCTGAGCCGACGAAGAACAGTTCGCCTCTGTTAAAGGAAGGAGCTGGACAGATGCAAAAATCATATGCATGACCTCATGGGAAATAGCAATAAATCTGTCACATATTAAAAATGCTTTTTTGATATGGAGCCTTTTACTGAGGGGAATCATAATCATTCAAAATTTGGCCATTATAACAAAATGTGACTAATTAAAGCGGTGGATAAATAGCATAAATGTAGCCACAGATGTTATTATCTGTAAAGGCTGGTTTCTGGAATCAGCCCAAGAGTCACAAAAAGAGAAGACAGCCCGTACTATGTTCGTCTTTGCAGAGATGTTTCCCACGCTGTGTTGTGGTTCAGATTTATGGCTTTCCATAACTGGATTCCCCTCATGTTGATGCTCGCTTAATTCTATTGATGTATTGTTTCCTAACTGTATAATTACCATAACGCTAAGATATGTTGCTTCTAATTACTTGGTTACATCCTGTAGAATGAAACTATTCAAAATATTGAATCGCGGGTCTACTGTAGTCAAACATAGTTTGGGTCCTATGATTTCGAGGTGGACGCCATTCACAAGAGGTTTGTATACAAATGTAATTACACAGCTACTTCAAAGAGTCCACGCCATCAACGCCACTGATTTCTGAAAGCCTGTGACCACAAGCGAGGTTTTTCCAAGACCTCAACAGAGAGGATTCCAGTGTGGGCTCCATCTGAAAACAGAGCAAGGCGAACCTGAAGCCCGTCTGCTCCTCCAGCACTGTTCGTTCTTTGAGGACGACTCTAGCGGAAGTCCTTGGCCTGCCTCCATCTCAAACCAAGACCTACCTCCGAGCAACGCTACTCCAGCCTCACACTCGCAGTACAAGGACGTAACTTACTAAAGTTTCTGGCCAGCAATAAGAATGTGGACACATACGCTGATGACTATTTTCCCTTATTGAGATGCCAAGAATGCATACTTTCACAACTTACTGTATAAATCACTAAACCACTACAGACTGACTTGTGATAATGTCAAGTACAAACATTCACCCAGTGTTGGCAATTCATCAATGTTCTTGTAAGTCTTTATTGGCAGCCAAACAATATTTCCGTCAGCCAGCTCACGTGGAACAGATTTATTATGTGAAAGCAGAGTTGATATTGGCCACCTACTGTAAGCTCTGACCTCGTCACCAAAGTCAGAAAGATATTAGAGAGGGAACTATGACCTGTTTAACTTCTAACACCAACGTTAGCTCCAAGCAGCTTATAATACATAATTAAAACTACTGATACTAAGATTTTTTTAATCAAAGCAAATATTTATTCATTTATTTTTGACGGTTTACACCGACTTCGGGGCGGTAAAAATTATTTCTCGGGAGGGTTCAGGGATGGTGGTGAAAAAAGTTAGTCTGAAGCGTTGTATACAAGCTGCTATAACAAAACATAACAACAACAAAATGATCCGCATCAGCCATTCCTCAGCCAATATGCCTTATCGACGATCTGCAATCGGGATTGGCCAAAAAAACATGATCAGGGCATCTCTAGTCAGAACAGCAGAGTTTTGGGAGTTAGGATAACACACCCCCAAACCACATTAGATACAGAGCCTGACACCAGCTAGTGTGTGGACTCATGTGTGGGCCATTATCCTGCAAGACACCACAGACAATGAAGGGAATATACCATCTAATGAGCACCTGCTTCCTGTGTGGCCATTGCTAAACGAAGCACCTCCAATCAGGGAATATACAATCTAGCAGACTAATAATATCTAGAGCTATTACGTAGCAGAGACTAGCAGCAGATTACCATCAGTCCAATGAGGGCAGCTGTGTGTGGCAGTAATGTAACGGTAGAAGCAGCAGCAGTACAGAAGAAGAAAGCTTCCCAGTGGAAACATTTCTCTGAGCCAAATATGAAGTGTCTGAAGGAAATGTGAAAATGACTCTTGTCTTGTACGTGACAAAAGCCATGCGGTGTTTCTCATGAAGCCAATACTACAACATCACAGTGAAATCATTATAGGAGAACAGCCAGGTTTACATACCAGAAGCAGCCCAGCAAGACAATGTCAACAACACAGAAGGAAACATGCCACAAAACCAATAAAGCCCCTATAAAAAGCATCAAAGCATCATAACACACATGCCAAACAAGCAAGAGGAGAAAAGTTATTTGCAATTACCAATGCAAACACACTGCACATGAGCAATGCAAACAAACAGCATATGAGCAAAAATTGGCAGCCAGCATATATGAAAAGCATAAAAGCAGAAATTAACAACCAGCACATTTCAGCAGCATAAAAGGAGACATTAGTGGCCACATTATTAACAGCCTAAGAGCAAAGTCAGTCAGCAGACAAATAGCAACAGCATAAGACCAGAAATTAACAACCAGCACATTTCAGCAGCATAAAAGAAGACATTAGCAGCCAGAACACACAGTATTAATAGCATAAGAGCAATTTCAACCAGCAGACAAATAAAGCAGCAGAAGTTAGCAGCCAACAGACTCCATAACATGCAGAAAAGACAGCAGGGTCAAAAGAGAGACAACTTAACAAAAGCTTATAAATGTATAGCCACGTTAGAAACTCTTTGTACTTTGAGCTAAATGCCGTCAGCAAGCTAACAGCCTCACAATGTCAACCCTGATGTTTTGCAATATTTAATAGGTTCACTATCTTACTTTAGAATGTACGCTAACATTTGTTATTTGGCACTAAACTCAAAGTACAGCTGAGGCTGATGGGAATGTCATTAGTTTTGCAGGAATTTGGTTGTAAATAAAAGTTTAATTCTGACTTAAAAGTGATGAAAAATCAGGGGAACACCCTAGTTACTGCAATTCATGCTGTGAGGGACCATGAATGTTAAGGAAATCCCTCCAATACATTTCACTTAAAGCCAAAACAAGTCAAACTGCTGGTGGCACTGAATAAAAAGTCAAGGGATTGTCAAAGTTATTAGGACAGCAACATCTATCTAAAATTTGTTGAAATGTTTCAGTCAAAACCAAAAATGTTAAAGTGCTGGTGGCACTAGAGGAAAAATCAGGGGATCACTAGATTCATTAGGAAGCATCCTCTAGGATTGTCTGTGCCAATCTATCCAGTAGATTTATCCAGTTGAGATGACTCACTGGATAGGCTAAAAGTGAAGAATCTAACCTGCTGGTGGCACTACATTAAATGTCAAAGTCAAAGAAATGTATTATCTGGGATCATTCAATAATTGCAGGAAATGTCTTGGTAATTCATCAGATTTTACTCAAAAACAATAATGTCAATCTCATGCTGGACAGTGGATCACCACAATCTGTAGGATTAACCCTTTAAGGACCATGAGTGTCTGTGTAAAATCCCATGGCAATCCTACAAATAGGCTAAATAGTTAGTTCAGATATTTCAGTCTGGTTTCACAGTGGATTGACTGACCATCCCTATGTCGCTGCTAGCGTGGCTAAATCACATTGTTTATCTCCATTAACAACAACTTAACAGATCTAAGACATTCTTCGCAATGCATGTTAGTATTAGTAGCACTTAGCTTGAGACGCTTCGACCCCACGTTGTCAACAGCAGGTTAAGGAAAACTGCGGCTTGAAGTGGCGTGTGTGGACAGATGACATGAGCAGCGGCAATATGGGGACAAGCGACGCGTTTACAAACTTTTTAACTATAAAACAACAAACCGTTCTTGAGTAATATGGTTGGACTTTGTTTTGGCAGGAAAGTTGTCTCGGAAATAAAACAGGAGCAGCAGAGGGAGCAGCAAGCGAGTGAGCAGGTGGTTCTGATTAATTGGACCGCCTTTACGCAAAGGGTGCGCTTGATTTACGCTACCGGTGCCGAGGCGAGGTGTCTACCTGGACCGGAGCTTTCAGACTTTCCTCCATTTTCATGTTTTGTTTTGTTTTGTTTTGTTTTGTTTTGTTTTTCACAACATTTTCCTTTTACAACCCTAATGTCTGACTCCAGATGAGCCTTGTAAAAAAAAAATGTCATTTTAGAGTTCCCAGACATTTTATTAGAAAACTGTATTATTAACCTTTTATGGCACATACCAGAGACATTGAGCAGAAATAACAAATTACACAAAATGGCCTTTCCCTTAATCTTATTAGAAGATTCTCCCTCTTTATCTTGATTATAAATCCATGGCCCAAAGGTACACAGAGAATGAGCTCTGACTGTATATCTGTCTGACATCTGATCTGAGCATCACAAAGAGAAACAACAGCAAATGATTTCAGCGTAATACTTTAATTCTGTCATTTCCTTTTGGTGGAATTATCCCTGAAAACACAGACATGGATTTCATAAATTAAAAACTCCAATTTGAATTGTCTTGACATTATACTGTGTAATCTGACCCCCCCAAATTGATCGATATGTGCTTGTTCAAATGTAATTTAACAGTACTCCTGAGAGTGTTTTCTTTTCCCCACAAACTCACCAGTCTAGAGGAGAATATGATTATGTCCTCACTGCAAACAAATAATCTTCATTGCAACATACAGTACATACATCGTCTATATATGCTTCCATTTTCCACTTATTACATACATAAACCTAGTTCAGTTGTGTGCATTTTTGTCATTAAGCGCCATACATTTGAATACACTGAATACTTCAAGTGTCCATCAGCTCCCACATTCATACTGCATCTCTTCCATATGGATCAATCAGTCTTTAAGACACCTCTTGGTTTAAATTCCGTAGTTAATTGAAAATAACAAAGTGCAATATCACATAGTTCAGCTCTGTTGTGTCCTGTTTCCATGATGTTGCATTGTATCTAGCACAAGTCCTGCAGGCTTCAGGGACATCGGGCCCACCCAGAGGTCCATGTCTGTCCTTCACAGAGCTCACAGTGTTCCCTTTGAAGCCTCATGTATCTTAGTAGTAATGCACTCTTCCAATAGTCCCCGTCCCCGACCCCAGGATGTCAGGCTGGCCGTTCCTCCAGATCTCACGTATGATGCGTTCCCTCTCCTCCAGCCGCTGTGCCCGTTCCAGCTCCTCAGCTGACGTGAATACGTTCACACTCAGTGTCCCGTTCGATTGGATGGTGTGATTACCGACAGGGATTTCTGTGCTGGGCAAAGGGATAGGTGCCTCTGCATCGTCCCCGTCCTCGTCTTCGTCGTCCTCGCTCTCCTCGTCCTCCTCGCTGATGTCCTTTAAGTGTTTCTTCTCAGGCGTGGCGGGGGCCACGTTGGTCCGCGGCTTGCAGGAGATGCGAATGACCAGGAGGCAGAGCGTCAGCACCAGGCCGAAGCACACTCCGAGCACAAAGTAGAGGCCAAAGCTCTCTGGGTTTGCTGAGGAAAGGACAACATGAACAACGTCAGATACAGTAAAATGTTGTTACTAACACAGGGAGATGTAGGTATTGTGCTGAGCCAGTCCATTCTCATGCCCAGGGTGTCACATACCGACGCTTTGTCACGGCCGTTGGCGTTAGATACCGACGCTTAAGGTACCCTTTAGTGTCGGTATGAGACGCACCAGGCTTTCCATTAACTACAATGTTAACCCATCCGTTTCAATATAAATGCTCAAGGAAAGTGTGCCAGGAGTGTGGTGATAAGAGACACACAGGGCGACAAACGCAAGGCTTTCATCAGGAGATCGCTGTTCACATCCCGTGTGTCACGTTACAATCAGCTGTTGGTTCATGTCCCGTGTTCACAAAGTTCAGTGTCATTTTCACTGTACAAACATAGTAGTTTTAAGCGTAACCATGTATTTCTTTCCTAGACCTAACTATAGTGGTTTTATTGCCTGAACCTAAGTACATGTTTTTGTTCACTTCACAACATTATACCTGCAGTAGGCAGAATATTTTTTGGCATCATTGGGCAAAAATTCCATAATAACCTTTCAGCATATTGTAATTCAAGTGTTCTGAGAGAAAACTACACTTCTGCACCTCCTCATGGCTCTGTTTTCAGGCTTTAAAAAATCTAGCCCGTGACGGGAGACTTTGGCCAATCACAGGTCATTTCATAGAAAAAGCGTTCCTATTGGCTGTTCATTCAACGGAGGCAGCTGTCAATCACTGGCAAACTCTGATCAAATGGTCAAACTAAGCAGCGCTGATCAAATTTGAATCAATATTATGTTACGTTAATGCCTATTTCTTGCCTCAAATGTTTTCAGAAACATCTTGTAGTGTACTGTTTAGCTGTAAAATGAAAACGTTTGCTCTGGCTGGTGGGCGGTGCTTGGTATTTTCTCAACTGATCTCAACATGGCTGTGGGGTCACAAACTTTCTCATTTTACAGCTAAACAGTACACTACAAGATGTTTCATTTTATGCGAGAAATAGGCATCACAGTAACAGAATATTGATTCATATTTGACCAACGCTGCCTAGTTTGACCGTTTGGTCGGAGTTCGCGAGTGATTGAGAGCTGCTCAGAGACGCAAGACTCCAGCTCGGCTCTGATTGGTTGTTTTCCTGAGGCACATGATTTTTTTCAGATTACCTGTCTCATTCACTACTGTCAGGATATAGTGACCGTTTTATAAAAAATAAATTTTTAAATCATATATGCTCCAACCTGCCTACTACAGCTGTAAGCACGTGTATACTGCGACCGAAAAGAGTGACGCCGAGGGGTCTGACAAAGCGTCAGTATGTAACGAGTTGGGTTGAGAACGTGTTGTCTGGGCTGAGGTGTGACGTACCTTTGATGTGTGCATATGCAGCTATGGTGTTGCTCAGGAGGTCCATTTCTTTTTTCTTCACATCCATGGTGATCTTGACTTTGATTTCTTCCCACCTGAAAAACAACAAACGTATGACACAATATTAAATCTGACTTTGGTGTATAGGTAATGCAACTACTGTACACATAGACGATGCGAAAAGTCTTTGAAATATCCCCCAAGCAGCACACTTCCTCCAGAGTCACATTCTGTGCAGCGCCTGGATGTCAAACCCACTGACCACGGTACTTCTTCATATGCGGTCGGGTGTGGGTGGGATGAGGCCTCCGAGTGTCAAACAAAAGCTCCTCTGTGTCCTCCTGAGGTACCGGCTTCATCTGGGATCATCATAACGCGTTTGGCACATGGCACTCTGCCTCTGAACCATGACAGCCCTCTGTGGTAGAGGTCAAGAGTCAATTTTCCAAGTAGCCACAGAGGTCTTCTTCCTGCGTGATGGGACTCCCGGATCAATTTGTGACGCTCAGAGGAAAAGAGCAGCGTGTTGTTGACTTATGTGCATTGTTTGGACTTTGTGTCCCTGACATTTAAGCTGTCTGTCTTCCTGGCATCCTGTCAGTCTGAGGAGCTCTATTGTCTTTTTAACCGTTCCCGTGTGTGGACGTGACTCCTGGCACTCCCAGGGAAGTCCTTCTTAAAGTAAAACCTGTGGAGCCGTGCACCAGAAGTTCATGCTCCTTTACAGTCTGTTTTTTGGTTTTCAGCAATTATTCACATCCTCTGTGTTACCTTCATGCTACCTCCTCACTCAGTAGCTTTTGTCTTCAGGACAGACAAGCCTGTTTCAGATTGGATTTGCCTGCGTGGAATTGGGAATTTGCCAGGGGGTCGTGTTGTGCTGCTGGGTCTTTCTGTATTTCCTCTGTCAACCTTCCTCAGCTCCCCTCCTCCTCCTCCTCCTCCTCCCTGCCGCTGACTCTGGCTCCTTTTTTTCCTCCGCTTTGCCATTTTGTGAACATTTTCCATTTCCCTGGCTTGATGACATCATGGCGTTGCACCATGAGACACATAAGAGTGTTGATGGCAACAGAGGAGTTCAAAATAAAAAGGAGGTGCCTTTAATTCTTCCAGCTACGTGTTAGCACCATTCCCCCTTTAACATGTGCTTTGTGTTGTGGCTGGCTGTGGAAAAGAAAACCCTGTTCATGTGAAATGATGATGAACTCTGAAGCCGTCCCACTCTTACAGTACGTGTGCGCACTTTTCTCTAAGTCGAACCACATGTCGCAGTGCCTACACACACAGATCATATGGATGTCCTCAAATTGCACAATCCACATGTTTGCGTTTGCCTCCAAATTGCACCCACTGATAACCTTAGAGCCTGATTTGTATCGTGATGTGCGAATACCTCAATGATTTATGCAGCATATTGCTTATTTGACGATTCAATTCAATCATAAAACCACACACACGTAAACCATTATAAGAACTTAAAAACACAGCAAACATTCTCCTGTAAAAGCAGAAGTAAGCACAAAGTGGAGTACAGATAAAATATTAAACTTACCACAAAATGAAACTATGAAGCGCGTCCTCAGTCCCAGCTCATGGTGTAATGAGAAGTTGGGGAATGGTTGCAAAATGATCACGCTTTTCTCCCTTGCTGCTGGATCAGAGCTGGTGATCTTTGGTCCTCAGGCTAAACAGTTCATTTGGCCACCCTGAGACAAGAGCAAACACACACACACACACAGACGTCAAGCCACATTAGATCCAGACTCAGTGAGCTGTCTGCAATGCAAACAACGACAGGCCTATTGCAGGATACACGGTCTAGCAAGAGACTAGAGGCAGGCTTTTCAGTTTTCACTGGTTCAACTGTGCTGCTGTCTTGAGCCCGTACAGGGTAAAAAATACAGGAATGTACACTCTCTGGCCACTTTATTAGGTACACCTACGTACACAGTTTAATTCAATCCAATACAACAGATCTGCCACAAATTCTACATTTAGAAAGATGTTTCAGTTCAGTTTTTGTTGACACTGCCAGAGAGCTGTTAATTCAACTCTATGTGTATTGTCAACAAATTCTTATCCCAACTCATCACATACCGACGTTTGTCACGCCCCTTGGTGTCACATTAGGATTAGGCAACAAAACCACTATAGTTAGGTTTAGGAAAGAACTACATGGTTGGGCTTAAAGCTACGTTTGTACAGTGAAAATGACACTAAACATTGTGAACACAGGACACGAACAAACAGCTGATTGTAACGTGACGCACGGGACACAAACAGCGGTTGTTTGTTGGACCCATCCACCTCCCCTCCCGCCTGCCCGGTGTGTCTTTTCACTCTTTAATCTACGTCACCACACTCCCGGCGCACTTTCTCGGAGCGTTTACTGTTGCCGCGGATGGGTTACATTGTCGTTTTTTGGAACACCCGATGTGTTTCATACCAGCGCTAAGGGGTGCCTTGTGCGGTGGTGATGGCCGTGACAAAGCCTCGGTATTTGACGCCCTGGGAAAAAGAACAGGCTGGTGTTACTGAGGTTGTAGTTAGTGGTATTGTTGTATTGGACTGCATTATGCCGCAGTCTTGCACCATAGAAGTTGACAATTGAAATTGGAAAAAATGCACAATAGCTGCAATGTCATTATATGTTCTCACGCAACAAAGTGTATAGAATTCAAATGTCAGTGAGACTTTAAAACAATGCTATCTTTTGCTGCAGGAATGGAGAATACAGGGAGTGAAACATCCCAACTAGTTTAATGTGACAAAATCTGTAGTTCTCCCGCTACGCCAAAGTTCCTTCACATCTCTAGCAGCTCAAAGCACAACAATCTGCCAGAAATCCTACAACACGAGCCCCAGAATCACTTTCCTTTACTCAATAAAAGGCCTATAATGTGTGGGGGGTGAGTGCTGTACATGCCAGCTGGGGGATCGAGGGCTGTGAAAAATGCTGCGCTGTGAAGTTTTCTAACTTGTAGCCCTGTTTAGGAAAAAGCTCCTCTGCCAGCTGCAGTTGGTTTAACAGAGCCTCTGTGCTTTCCAGGGCAGATTTTGATCTTGCTGACTCTTGGCAGATCCTATGTACACTACAGAGCGCCTGACCGAGACAGCGCTCGGGGCTAAGTGACAGAGCGTTCACCATGGTAACGGGCTTTCCAGGCCACCCCCTCGGTCCCCACGGGAGCGAGACAGACGATGGGCCTTTTGTTTCTGCGTAGGGATGGACCTACGCGCCGTCTTCCTGTCGAGCTTCCTTCCTTTCTTTTCAATTATGAACAAGTTCATCTCCTCGCTCCCGCAGAGCCTAATCCCTCCCTACTAATGGGATCTATTCATCATTATCCAAGCAGAGCTGGGGAGCATTGGCTTTCTAAGAGATATTTTGTTTTTGTCTCAAGGGTAATAACATCGGCGGCTCGAATGACTACAGCCGCTCCTCAAGCCAAGGTCAAAGCTAATAATTGGACACCTCCAGTACAGTAACTGGCCTCCTCTCACACTGGAATGCAGCAAACCTGAGCTTCATCAGCACTCAGGCATCTGTTACTGGTGGTTAATGGCAACTGGAGCCCCGTTTAAAGCCTATCTAAACACTAATTATCCTGCCCTGTTGTTTTGTTGTGTTTTTGTTTTACCTCAAGAAGAAAATTATTAACAGACCTCCTCCTTCCATGACTCAACTTTCAGTCATTTTCTCCAAGTGACCCAATTTATTTTCCTATTGCAGATGTTGCCCTACCCTACAGCCTTGAAAACGAGACCTTAATTATAACACAGGTCTCATGCAGTCGCAATTTGTTGTCCCATCATGTTTTACTCAAACTTAAGTTGCATTTTAAACTGCCTGGTAAATATTATGAATGAAAGCAACAGTCCTCAAATTATGGCTCCTGACGTAATCAAATACTGACATGACGGCTTAATACAAAAAAAGCAAACAGAACATCACTTTGGCCAGGACCATGCACCTTGGCAAAAATCAAACAAACAAACAAACAAAGCTTCTCACTTCACTTCTCACACTCTAAACTGCAATGTTTGGGGGAGTGCTGACTGGTGGGAGCATTCACACCAACTTCTCTGCCATAGAAGTGAGAATATTGCAAGAATCAAGACACCATATGGTGTTATTGTTTGTCAAAATCTGCATAAAACTTCAGTTTTCAAAAATCGTTTCAATGTAGTTGTGTTAGAACTCGTCATCTATGGCGTTTAATACAAGCTTTCCTCTGCCTTTCATTATTTAGTTAAAAATAATAATCATATATCTAGAGTTGAATGCATGAAACAAAAGATATAATGCCAAGTTCACACTACATGACTTTTAAAGTTGTCAGATCGCTGTATTGTTCACACGAATCCCAAATGAGAATGTCTGGTCTCCAAACTACATTTTGTCACGAAAACACATGTGGGAGGTGACACAGGAAATTATGTAATATCATAATACAGGATTTTTTGTTCAAGCAATCTGTGGAACTTTCCTTGTAATCATGCTTGTTGCTGTTGTCGTTGGCACACATGTTCACAAAACAGCCTGTTTCCACACGTCCTTACTATATATAGCCTGTTTCCTCTAGGTGCAACAACATCTTTGGTCCATGTTGCAAATACAACACATACAGTAAAGTTCCCATTGGTACGACCCAACTCGCCAGTTTAACCCTAAACCTGTGTCTCGCGCTCTCATTGGCTGTAGCTCCCCACGACAGACTCCCCGACAGGGCCAAATATGCTAGATATCTGGGATTCGTCTGTGATGCATCAACAGTTCACACACAGCGCCGATTTGCGAGCGCCTAGCCAACGCCGACTTGCCTCTGAACTGGGGCTCTTGTCGGGGAGCTCCAAAAACTGTCGGCAAGTGGAAAATCACGGCTCAAGTCGTGTGAGCTAGGCATAAGACAGCCAAAATGTAATTTTCCAATGATCTGGCAAAACCACGTGTCTTTGTGCAACATCTGAGCTCCTGTGACGTCAATGTTCAGTCCTATTTTTTGTCCCTGCTAGCTTATCATTCGTCTTTCCTGGCCTCATATCCTGAAGTCAAACACTCAGGCATCCCTTTCCTGAGTCCTTTGCATGCTGCTGACTATTAAATAATCACTTAACCCACCCTGATGTGGCTTACATTGTGTTGGAAACATGTTCTTCATCTCATATTAAATCAAAACAAAATATAATCCCAGTACAAAATGACAAAGTCTTCCCAAAATCTGTCAGTCAGTGATGAGTTATTTATGTAAGGTCCTACATAATGTTCAGACTGAAGCCAGCATAAACACATTATGGTGCGGTGTGGTGGCCTGAGAAGAGGTCAAACACTATTTCTGACTGTTTGCTTTGGTTCGGATGGAGGAGCTTAGTGGAAGAAAAACTCCAAAGTATCACGTAGTGGGATATTTTAGTTGTCATCCACTTGGAGATGACCACAATGGCCCTTCCTTCCCACAGGGTTTGTCCCTTTCCGCATGGGACAACATCCAGGTCAAAGCCCTCATTCAGCATCGTTGCCATTGTCTAAGATAAGTATGTGAGGACAGAATGACTGAGCTGTCTTCTGTACACAGATGTCAACTGGCTGATTCACCAACAGGGGCAGACCTCCAAAGCACAAGCCTGTCACAGAAGAGAAGCACTTTTCCCCAGATACTTCACCAGTAATAAGCCATGCAACCACAGTGCTCCTCTTCCACAATGAAGAAATCAAAGTCATAACCCTTCAGTGGAATTTATGCAGGGAGTCAAGCCACATTTGATTTATACACACAAGATGAAAAGGTCAGATTACACAAGGGAGCGAGTCGGTGTTACTTCCTCATTGTAATGACACACGCCAAACCGCGGAGGGAAAGAAATATTTTCAATACCTAGAATTTCAGCGCAGCCGCAACAATTCCTGGCACAACGGATGGTCTTTCTGTGGCTCGCCTGGGACGAAGCCTCACAGAATGAAAATAGCCAGATTTGAATGTAATCACATTTAACTTAAGTCCACACACAGACTCTGAGGGAGATCACAGAAGCTGCCATAAGTATTTTTAGCATCTTAATGTCTTTGCTCTTGATTATGTTCATTAAAACGTTCCTGCTTTGATTCTGTGGCTGCTACTGAAAAAAAAGAAAGCGTCTGGACTTAATGATGCATAGCATCAAACAAGCCAATCCGGGTAATTTAGTCACTATTTTCAGCTTGCGGAGCACATTCTGAAACTCTGCGTTAAATAAATATACTGAATCAAAGCTCGGTCTTGGCTCAGTTATTCTCGCGCTGATCAAGACATTCTTTCATTAGCTGATGAAACGTTAACAGCAAATTTCACACTGCCAAAGAGTCTCAAACTGTATCACAAAAGTATCTGCTGGATGTCTCTGCAAGCCATTCATCACACACCTGTAATCAAGCCAGAAAACGTTCTCCAAGTACTAAAACATAATGGAACTACAAGCTCTCCCCTAAACAGCAAAGGTGATTACTTTCCACTCGGTAAACAGAAACATTGTCCAAACCGAGATCTCTGTGTCTGTGAAAGCGTTCATGAAGGTCCTGCAGGACGAAGGTAATTTCTTGTTGAAGCCACAGCGAGTTGTCTTCACATCCAAAAAGGTTGCAAAGGACATTTTTGGAGAAAGCAAGAGTGCATTTCTTCCCAGTTCCTCTTGACATGAAGATCTTAAGTTTCAAGCTGTGCAAACTGTTAGTGGTGCTTCCTCCTTGTCAAGGCCCGCCAGAGTATCTGACTGAGAGGAAAACTATTGCGTTTGGAAACAGGACAGGCATGTGGTTGCCATCAGGACAGAGACGTGGAGAACCAGGTGAGGTTGACCTCGGACGGACATGGGTCAGAGAGTATTTGCAAATACCTTAAGGGTTTGTTTCATCCTGTAAAACGAGCCAAGTTAGAGTGTCTACACTCAAAGGCCGGATGAGAAGCAGAAGAAGAAAACGATACAGATTTCTGCCAAATGTTGTCCAGATTTTGATGTTGATTTCGGTCGCACTTCTCCCCTCTCTTCAGCAGAAGGTTACAAAAATTAGGTGATGCAGACCCCACCTGTTCAAATGCCTGAAGAAGTCGAGGACAGTTCATTCTTGACCTTTGAAACAGCAGTTGAATCTCAAACCAAGATCCACTCACTCACTTGTTCTGGAGCTTTTGACCATATCACACTGTCTTCATCAGCAGATGGAGTTTGCTCACTTGTCATGACTTCTCCTAATGAGGACAAGCATAGAACGAATGAGCAAGAGGTCCTAGAGTGCAGAATATTTCGTCAACTGCTGTTTCAAAGGTCAACAATGAACTGTCAGCCTCAACTGTAATGCATAACAATGACACAAAGTCTGTTGAAGAAGACTATGTGATACGGTTGAAAGCACTTTGGAGGCAGCATGTATTGGACTTTAATTTAGGAGACACTAAATTATCCTGATCTGAAACCCCGCCAACCTTCTAACACTCGCTGTACTGTAGGTAAAAGCACACAATCAAAAACACATTTTAAATCATATTTGACCCTAGTCTGAACTACAGTGTGCTGCCAGCTGCAGAGACAAACAGCTCCAGTGAACGCATAGAGAACTTGCCCAACTTGTATTAAGTTTCCTCTTGAGTGGGTCTTAACTGGAAATAATTTTAGATCTAAACCTACGTTGTTTGTGCAGCATTCAAACTTTGACATTTTTGTTCCATTAGACGATTCAATCTTATCCAAACGTCTTGAATATGGTTGTGTTTGATATAGAACTGAAAGAAAGCTTTGTTTAGTCATGTGTTGAAGTATTTGGCTCTGGGCATGCACTTTATTTGACATAGACTCAATGAACAACAGCTTCAGCTTCAAGGACAAAAAACATTTCCAGGAGTAAACACAGATTCAAAGCAGTCAGGCATCGTCAGCAAAGTTATTATTTGACTTTAGACGCTGCACTTTTCAACAACATGACTCAGTATGCCAATGTGACGCCAGCCTGGCTCAGAGTAACTGCCACCCTTGCCCCAGTGAATCCCTGTGTGTCCTCATGTCATAAAAAGTGAACCACAGAGCACTGCTTGTCCTGTGAGGAGCATATTTTGTGGGCTATGGCAGGTAATGGGAGGGTAATGGAGATATGGGACTGAGCTTGGGGTTAGGGCAAGTGGTTAATGGCACCCAGATGTGCTCCTGATGTGAGGCAGAGTCCGAATGCTTTGCTATGTAAATCAAGAGGAGATATCCCAGGTTCCATCTTCATACTGACGTTATCACGGTACCAATCATTCAAATCAAGCCGCACTCATGGCAGTAGGAAGCCACATTGGAACCACAGCTGTGTGTGTGTGTGTGTGTGTGTGTGTGTGTGTGTGTGTGTGTGTTTGTGTGTTGGGTCCATTTGTGTGTGTCTCTGTGTTGGCAGATACTGTGTATGTTTCTGTGTGTTGAAATTGATTCATATGAACATTCCTCCATGACTCTCCAAAGCACAGTGGGCTTTAGATCGTCCTAAACCCAGAGCTCCAAAAATAGAGCCATGATCTCAGCCTTTTCATCGATCTGGGCCACCATCCAGCAGCACGCCAACACCACATACTGTATCAATTACATGGACCCTGCGGATTACTCCGTGACACAAAACACGTGTTTGCCCTTTGTATGATTGGGTCCGTAGCATTTACTCTACACAGCTCGTGAACGTGGTGCGGCTCCACAAAGATTTAGGAGGTTCAGAAATGTTGTTGTGACAGGAACTAAGTTTATGTAGTGAAGGCTGTTGCCTGTTTTCAGCTTTTTAAAAGGCTTCTACTAACCTCTTAGCGACTAGTAGTAATTACAAAAACATCAACAGTATTGTCGTCTTTCCTTGAATTACAATGGAATCATATTTTTACAATAGAGAGTAAATGCGCCCTTCAGAGCAGATCCAACAGAAATGTCTACTGAGAAGATCCATATCACATGGGAAGATGATCAGGAGATAAGGAGTTTTTGAGTGGAGTTTTTGTGGCTAAGGAATGAAATGTCATGTGATGCTTGTTAGCTTGTGGGGCCGGGGGAGAGATTTTGTACCAAAACAAGAGAAAAATGAGATCGCAGTGCTGTTCTGTCATTGGTTCTGATCTTCTAGGGCATTAAAGGTGCTAAATGTGAGATTGAGAGCATTTCTATTGCCTCCGCACGGCTCTCAACGTGACGATAGCTGAGCTGACAGCTCGCAGCTAACGGTGATGACAGCCTTAACAGTGCAAACGATGGCAACAGTGCTGACAGAGCTAACAGTGTTTACCTGAGGGCAACCGGAGGGTGGGTGCTACGCTTCAGCGACGACGCCATTGGTCGAGATTGCATTATCAGCTGTAACGGCCGAATGAGTATGTTTTCTTTAGTGTGTAATCACCTGAAAATAAGAATAGTTGTGTTTTCGTTACCTTAGAATGAGCCGTTTATATCTACATAGGAAGCGGGTCCCCTCTCCACGGAGTCCGCCATGTTGCACTGCCATGTTTCTAGAGTAGCCCAGAACGGACTAACCAAACTGTTAACTTTTCTTGCTTGGGCCGGAGTCGATAACGCTAATCACTCCCGTCATCGCCGCTCTCTCTCTCTTGCTTCACCACTCACTTGCCACGTACACACACACACTTTACGCACTGTCTCTGCTCCAACTGGCTCTAAATAGAGCCATTCGCGCTTTTGCGTCAGGTGGTTGTAATCTCCTCACCTCATCACTAGATACCGCCAGATCCTACACACTGTTCCTTTAAATCATCCTAGAAAGGTTTTTTTTTTCTGATTGTCTATTTAATACTGCCTCCAGTCTGTGACTAACTTAATCTTGGGTCAATTGTCTCTTGCTAATATAATTTTACACATGTAAAAAATATATGGAGTTCTAGTCTATTTTATCCTGTTTTCCTGACCAAATATTCATATACAGTTTCAACAAAATAAAAGGCCACCACTTCTGTGCATGCTCAAGTGCATTTTTGTGCCAGTTTCGGTGTGCCCCTCTTCGTATGTGTGCGTCTAGCTACATGAACGTGTCTGTGTATCCGAGATAGGAGTGTAAACTTGGGCAAACCCACTGGATTTAGCATGTCAAACATCTGCCTGAGCCTAAACAGGCGAGTGTCTGGACCAGTGAAGCTCCTACTAGAAAGCAATAAGCCCTGAGCCCTGGAAGACATCAGTGGTTGATGGGAGCTTTGCTAAACACAGTTTGGGAGACAAGTCATTAGTCAAACTCCCTTTTCTCTATTACTCTAAAATATCCTCCTGGTGACTTAATGCTGGTAAGATTAGAGCAGCTGCGATAACATAAGTTCTTGTCATTTATATCTTCATGTAGATGTATTCATAACGTCGCCATTCACATTTGAACAACGAGTTTATGAGCCACTGAGTAAACCTGTTGCTATCTATAAACTCTCCCATCTGATGACCATAAGTCCGTATATTTATGATGGTTTGAAAAAGGCGTTAATCAAACCCAACTGCTGCATTATGGAAGATGGTGCAATGAGCTAGACCTCGTGTTTTATGACACTTTGTTCTAAAACAAAAACAGGATTCTCCTTTTTACTAAGGATGCCTTTCCAGTTTGCAGTGCATGGCTGAAAAATAACAGTTAGAATCAGTAACAATTAGATGTAAAGTGTGTGAATGGATCCCTCTGTTATGGGAATGAGTGCTTCAAAGAGATCAGCTGATGGAAAGCTGATCTGGGTAAATGGCTGCATGTCATTGCTTAAATATGCACCGTGAAATCTATCGTCACAGTATTTCCTCTTTTCATAAATTAATTCGTCACAAAGTGTTTGTGATGGATATTTGTTCTTTCTTTTAATTTGCTTACTCATCTCTGCTGTGATGATATGACCGTTTGTGGTCTCCAATCACAGGTCAGTTAAAGTCAGTGTGATTTAGGTAAAAATGGAAATGCCAAAGCACAGCTTGCTGGGATGTGTAAGAGAGCCACTGGTGGGCTACAGTCTTACAAAAACTGAAGCTGAACTGTAACCTTGTTTAGCCTTGAAGAGTTTTGGGGGAAAGGAGTAAACATGAAATCATAACTCATTCTAATTTATGTATGTCCAAGCGTTTCCATTCACTCTGTTTGCTCTAGCTTTCTGCACAAAGCTACAATACACAACCTGACCAACCAACAGTGAACTATTGATGCAGAAGTTTCTGCGTGTCCAAGTAATACTGGGACATAAGAGACACATTATAGTGTGTGTATATACATTAAGACCTAAATTGCTGAAGGTACACTTTAATTGCAAATTACCTTGTTGTTATTACTGTCTTTATATAATTATTTTTTTTTAATATAATAGTGCTCAAGCCATACATTAAATGAGAAACTGATTATTAAAGGAGCTGCTCTATGGTGCATATGTGACTGGGAGAACATCGCCTGGGACTATTTTGTGATAACAATGCATTATCGCCGCTATAGAATAAAGCTAAATCAGCTATGGAGTTGCTCCAGGCTTTCTACTATATGGCTTTAAGGAGATATCTATTTTTCATTATTGTGATAAACATTAAAAACAACAATTATGAATAACAGCACATTTTCTTGTAAGAGGTTTGTTTCTTGTCACTGTGTAAAGCTGTCTATGTGGGGTTCTTCTCTCTTGACTTATCTCAGCTTTGTGTGGGCTGAAACTTTCTGTATCTCCCCTTGCAAACAGATTGGTACCCTGGGAGTTTAGACGAGCAGCTCAAATCAGAGTTTGACCTCTGACCTCTGGGTAAATAGAGTAAGTTAACAACCATCCTCAGGACGGATAAGACAGGCCGACTGATAAGTGAGTCAGTGGGGTTTTGGGGAAAAGGAAAGTCTGCTGGCATGAATAGCTCGGAGAGGTCACACAGAAGTCAGCTCTTCCCAGACGGCCTCGAAGGGGTTACTTACTTAACCAAGCAGTCGCACTCATCCTATGGAAGGTTATCTGATTGAATGGAGGAGGCGCAGCTAAAGTGCTGCCTGCCCACTCAGATAGTGTAAATTAAAGGAGACCCCTGAGAGCAGCCCGTCCCTATCCAGCCTCCACCCATCGCCTCCCTCTTCCCTCACCTCGCTTTCTCCCTGATAAGAGGTGCTAACCACAAACGTCCAGCGGAGAGAGAAAGAGAGAGAGAGAGAGAGAGAGAGAGAGAGAGAGAGAGAGAGAGAGAGAGAGAGAGCTATGGGAGCTGAAGCATATGGGCATCTGCTGCCCTGCATGGATGTTTCTATGAGTTCATGTGAAAAGAAGAAAAGAGAGGGGGAACAGCTGAAAAAGAAACAGAGCCATATGCACCATGTGTGCACTTTTCATGCCTCATTTTGAGTTCCTGTGACGTCTCCCACCTCTTTGATTATATGACGTCTGCTCTTTCAGGCCTCACGAAAAATACAAAAAGCGACAGGATGTTTGCTTTGATTGTAGCAAGGTGACAACTAATTCATCACCACAAGGTTAACCAATAATGTGCAGCTGCACAGGAAAGCCTCTCCTGTCCTGTCCTCAACTATAAGTGTCGCATCAGCTGCTCTTTGGAGGCGAATACATGCTGAAAACACACATGTTTAGCAGGACTATATGATGCACTGACACCGCTTGGATGGATGTGGATATCTAGCATAGTCCTGGACTGATAGTGACAAAACATAGTGCTATACTGTAAAAAGATATGGTTATTACTGTAAACAAAAGTCAACATCATGCGTAAAAGGTCTTTATCAAGGTGTTCACTGTGCTGTTACCAAACCTCATTTACTTCTCTGTCATATTTAACCACACTTTATTATTAAAATATGAACAATCACGCAAGGAACTCGTATTTCATAAGAAGTAAAAACTTACTGGAGCTGCTGCGATGGAAACCAGCTTTCAAAATTTATAGCTTATGGAAGTTTTCCCAAACACATGCACCTCTAAACAAGCCTGCCAAACTAACGTTTTAGTTCCCATGAGATGCAGGGCATTAAAACTGAAACTACAGAAAAAGTTCCTCCACTGTAAAAGTACAGTGACAGAAAAGCTGTGGTTCACTGGGGTTTCTATGGTACCGCACATACACTGAAATAAACTGTCAAACTCACCGGTCTGTGATGACAAGAAATGTCCCTCTGAAATGGTTCAGTCCACACAGAAAGCTTCAGGCAAAGCCTTCTTTCCCTCCAAATTTTGAAAGAAACACAGCATTGCGAGCAGTCCTGACTGTTTCAGTTGATCCCTGTTGCTGCTGTGGTCAAGTCCTGAAGAGTGTGTGTGTGTCTGCCTGAGCGTGTGTGTGTGTGTGTGTGTGTGTGTGTGCAGAGTCTGGGGAAGAGGTGGTAACTTCCTCTCAAAGTTGGAGACGGAGTGAGTAACAGAGTTTTCTCTCTCCCGGCTCCAATCCACAAGAAGCAGGAAAAGCTGTCATACTATCCCCTGTTACAGATGGAAAAAAAAGAGGAACAGCCTAAAAAGGGCAAGCTCGGGGAAGAGGGGAGGGAGGAGAGCTGTGTGTGTGTGTGTGTGTGTGTGTGTGAGAGAGAGAGGGGTTGGGGGGGCCTTTCCCTCTGTTGTTAAGGAAACAGGCAGAAAGCAACGCCAGGCAAATTAGCTCAGGTTTTCCATGCGCAGTTCAGTGTGATAGGAAAACAACAACAACAACAACAAATACTGTGAATGTATGTATCCGAAGTGTGTATGTTTTTACAACAATTGAGATGCTTTGTACGTCTTAAAGGAATAGTTTGTCATTTTTGGATATGCGCTTATTCGCTCTCTTGCTGAGATTTAGACGAGAAGATCGATACCACTCTCGGATCGGTACAAGTGGACAACCTCCAGGTCTGAAAAGTGAAGCCAATGTGGAAGTGCCTTAAACTTGCATTATTTCTAATAGCCAGCAGGGAGCGACTCCTCTGGTTGCAAAAAGAAGTCTGATTGCATAGAGGTCTATGAGAAAATGACCCTACTTCTCACTTGATTTATTATCTCAGTAAAAATTGTAAACATGAGTTTATGGTCTCAATCGCTAGTTTCAAGTCTTCTTCAATACAGCATGATGTTCATTTAGTAAATTATGGTCCCATTTAGAGTCAAATAGACCATAAAGCAGGGTATGCTTAAGGGCGTGGCTACCTTGTGATTGACAGGTCGCTACCGCAGCGTTGTCCGGTCTGGGAGTTGTCCGTGTTTTTGTCTTACAACTTTAACTCTTTCACAGTGTGTTTTCAGTTCATTAAAGTTAATTGTATCATTTTGGTTGCCTAAAAATTTCTTATTTATTTATTTATATATTATTTATTTTATTATTTCGGTTGTACTTAGCTCCACCCTCTCGTGTCAATTCTGGTTGCAAAAAACCAAGATGGCCAAAATTCCGTACTCGAGGCTTCAAAACGGCAGTCCACAAACCAATGGGTGACGTCACAGTAACTAAATCCACTTCTATATACAATATGGTCTCTATGCTAAATACGAAGCAGAGCAGCCAGTTAGACTGTTTCCAGTCTTTATGCTAAGCTAGGCTAACTGGCTGCAGCTTTATATTTACTGGACAGATGTTTGTCTTCTTATCTAATTCTCAGCAGGAAAGCGAATAATTTCCAAAAATGACGATCTGTTCCTTTAAAATGGACATTTTATCACGTATAAACACGTCTGGTTCTGTAGGGTGTGGATGAAAAATATCACAAGTCCTTTAAAGTAAGGGAACATATTTATCCCTCTGGTGATATTATTCATGTGACTATACACTCTAGCTATTCAACATCCAGTCACATGCAAATGTGTTCATGCAATATACTGTAAACTATAATGTGCTGACAGAAAGTGTCATAAGAGCTTCTCCAGAATGTCTGAAGCTGCAAATGCATTGTTGTACGTCTCAATAGTGGTCCTATGCTGCCATGCTGCTTACAATATGATGGAGAATGAAGAAGTTTTATGTGGCTTTATATTTTGAATTTCAATTCAGAAATGTTCGGAGCATTTGCAACTTATTACTGGAGTGTGCAGATATAATGAGAAGGCTGTATGGTTTTGGTGAAAACAGCCTCACACAAATACATGGTAAACATGTAATCACAATAATATGTCAACTCCCATGCTGAAGGAGTTGACATACTAATTGCTAACAGCTGCGAGCTGAAAAAACTCTTCTGGTAGATTACATCAATGATCGACCACACAACTGAAGCAACGCTGACAAGAATTATCCTTTTCTAGTTTCAGGATGTCTACATTTGAATTCACAGCACACACACTGAACTCATGCTTGTCATCTTTTGCAACCAGCTTTGCAACCAACGCTTCATCAACCTTGCACCATCTCTGTTGGCTCGTCCGTAAATCTTGGTGGCCACCAAGCTCCGTCTTGACCAAGTTTTATTAAAGCCATGCCCTCGGGAGGGCATAGTGACACTTTTCATTAGCGTCGCCCCTACTCTTCACAGGGAAAATAGGGAAGAAAAGCTGAGAGCGGTGAAAACAAGCATTCATTTTATTCTTCCAAAGGGTCAACGTTAGAGCAGAGCTGTTATTGTGCTACACCCTGCTGGGGCTTGAAAGAACATCTTGGTTTCTATCCCACATATTTCAATCATAAACCCGCTCGCTAACCTGAGCAGCCTGAATGTGAGCGGCCACAAAATCTTGTGATAGTTGAAGTTGTATTACATATTGGATGCATTGGGCTGTCGGGCTCATCACTCCGAATCAAACATCCTCCCACTGCCTCTTTCTCAAATTTCTGCTTTTCCCCTCATTAAAAAATATCCTGGCTGCAAGCAAAACAAAAAGGAAAGCAGAAGGCATCTCTCCAATATCCCCCCTGTCAACTCAATCAGTGAAGAGGAGGTGTAGGGGCTGGAGCAGGGGTTTCGGGAAAAGCTGAGTCCCTTTAGTGCCAGGATTTAAATGTTTCTCTGAGCTGCATCAGTGATCACATTCCTGCCTGGATCTCCTCATGGCTGGCAGATGTCCACCTGTCCCTGGGGCCGATTTATGCTCCAGCACCGGGTTGGTCTGATGAGGGTGGAAAAGTTAGGGGTAGAGGAACGGAGAGAGACAGAGGAGGGAAGAAAAATGCAAGCAAAAGAGAGGTGAGAGGAGGTGAAAATGAGGCTTAAAGAGAAATGAGAGCAGTCTAATTACAGGGCACCTATAAGGCTTTCAAGGCAGACTTTTCCTGGATCATGTCAGACGAGTTCAATGTAAATACACAGTATATCATGCTAAGCTGTTGCGGAGGTGGAAACAGGGAGGGATATGGGGCCGAAGACCGGGGAGAGTCTGTCTGCAGGTGGGAATGGATGAAACAAGCGGTGAAGGTGTGTGTGTGGACGGAGGGGGATGGTGGGGGAAATTTAAACAAGATAGCACTCGTTCACAAAGCTCGCTGCCGGTGTGAAGCGAGGCGATATGCTCCAAACAGGTTTCCGGGGAACAAAAGCTAACTACCATCTTTAACCCTAGATTAATATTTGCAGTGCGTTTCATGAGAGAGTCGCCTCACCCACTCGTTTTCCAAAGGTTGCCACACAGAGCCTTTGTTGGTGAACTGCGTCGTGGGGATGCCGTGTGAATGAACGGTGCACGGTGACCTTTGATGTGAGGCTGAGTTCGGCTGGCGAGGACGGATCGCAAAGCACAGGAAACCAAGAAAAGAAACACTTAAACTCAAGAAAAGAAACTGAAGTGCAAGCACAACACAATCCACTTCTCAAGAAAGCTAATAATCTGATAATAGACACGGAAGAATAATAATTAAAGTTTTGTCTTCCTTGCTCAACCTCAGAGAGAGGGAGGGAACAAAACACCACCCATGGATGACTCATCTCTACACTGAGCACTGAAATTAATATCCCAGGAGGGCGCCCTGAGATAATTAGCATTGTTCATTCTTAAATCAGAAACATACTGAGATATCAAACTGCAAACACATGTTGCTAAGAAGTTTAGCTCACGCCAACTGGCAGTGTTGATGAAAAAATAACAGAATGAGCATGGACAAAGGAGAGAGGTGGGAAAACATTTGTCACATTTTAATGTAGGTTATCATCAAGCTTGTCAAAGTACAAACACTTTGGCATTCACAAACTGCTCATTAAAACCTGTAGATGCATCCTGTCTAGGTCTTCACTTTCAGGTACTCTCCACACCCTCTTTCCAGTGCATGAAAACACATGTCTCTTTGGCCCCTGGTGCCCCCACATAAAACAGCTCACTGGAGGCATCTGCCTGCAGAAGCTTCTTTATGGGACAGATGGGATCCCAGAGCAGGGAGCTCCTGTGCACGGGGCCTGTTTTGTGATCATAAGTCTGATCTCCATCCTGCTGTGATTTTCCACCCCCTCTGCATGCATAAATAATAAATCACATGCACATATGTAGGCACATGGAAACACACTAGCACGCATGTATAGAGACGTATAAGCACATACTATATACTGTACATACTGACTGACTCAGTGTGATCTTTGCTGTAGTGTTTGATACACCTCCATCCTCCTTAATAACAAGCTTAAAGGGTCAGTTCACCCAAATTACCCCAAAAATATTTTCTCACTTAGCTCTATGCCATGCAGAGAGTTTTGGTCTATTTGCTCAGGTTCGGAGATATAGAGTGCTACAGGAATGAGTCCTAAAACCCGTAAATGATTTAGCATTTTATCACTTCTGGTTCTCTCGTCTGGAATTGAATTGGTTTTTAGTTAGATGCCTGAAATAAGGTCTTTAAAAAGGCGGTTGCTAACAAGTGGCTAAAGAGACTACAATACGTCATCACGTCCGCCCTTGTAACATCACAGTTCGACTCTGCACGCTGTAAGCTGTTCACATTTATTTTGTGTAGGTCTATCCAATTGCGTCCCGTTGATAACACCCCTTTGAAATCAAAAATGACCTGAGAGGTTCCAGACTAAACATCCCATAGATGAGGTTAAATCCTTCATTTTGGTCACTGTCAAAACTTGCTGTTAGTCAACGGCGCGCAGGTCAAAGTTCACCCAAAAAATATGTGTGTGGATTTACTTTTTTTTGCTGTTGATTATTTTTAAATATCCTACACTAGTTCGTGTGACGCAACAGGATATCTTATTGTCCAATATCTAAGCTTTTGGAAACACATCAAGAAAAATGGTGTATTATCTCACATCTGGCACACCCAGCAGTGTGCTGAACAGAAAGGAGATTGAGGGAGAGGTCTGTTTGGTATTAGGCGGGAAGCCCGGGACAGGAAATGGTCGAGTGTTTCACAGAGGCGGCCCATCCACAGAGCAGGCAGTGGTCACATCACCATGAGGGCCAGGATAAGGCCCTAGTGTTCACCATAGCCCCCACTCCCCTCCCTGTCACTCGACACAGAGGGGCTGACAGAGATTAGACGAGTGGAGGAGGAGGATGGAGGGATTGCAATAGTGGAGGAGAAGTTAAGGGGTGAGATTACACAAACATCTCGACACCTTGGCAAATCGTCGGACTCTTTCGCCTCAGTGCGTGACAGTGAGTTGCCAAAAGCCGTGAGGATCCAGGCACTATCTCTCACATTCCTCCTGCTCAGCTTGTCATGATGATGATCCTGGTGTCAAGTCATGTGCTATTCAATTTAATGCAAAATAGTGAGGTTTCATGTTTTTAAATGAGCATTCCTTGCAAAATAGGACTCAGTGTCAGGCTTTCATTATAATGAGAGAATGTTGCAGAGATTATGAAGATGAATACTTTCAGACAGTCTGGATTCTTGTACTCATATGCTCTACTATCATTTGCTTGCTTAAAAATATATGAATGTAAGCCTTTTATACCATTGCACAGGTCAGCCATTTTCAGCCATGCTAGTAGCGGTGTGGCTCAAGAGATAGCATTGTTGTTTTGTTTTTGTTTTTGTCGGGCTGATATATCTTAACAACTATTGGAGGGATTGTAATGAAATTCTGTACAGACATTCATGATCTCCAGAAGATGAGTCCTACCGATTTGGTCATCCCCTGACTTTCCACTTTCCTCACCACCAGCAGGTTGACATCAAAATTTTTCCAATAATGTGGTGCACGACCAAATATCTTCAACATTTATGACATTTCCATCAGCCGCAACTGTAATTTGTGTTTAGTGCTATTTCTGCATGTTAGCTTATGTTAGCTAATTTGCTAATGTTAGCATGCTAAAATGAAAGACTGAAATCATGTATAATAATGATGATAAACAAAACATAAGCAATGAAAAAAAAAGATTAATATAAAATAAATAAAAGGGTATACCTTACTTATTTTACAGTAGAAGCACATGACCTGAACAATTTCTATTAGGGGCAAAGTGTTTGCTATATTATTTGTAAAGTCTTTGTGTGACACCACCCTCTGGCCAGTTGTTAAATATACTACACCACAACTGCTGTCCAAAAACAAATTTTGGACCTCAACTTTTAACTATCTAACAGTTACAATGAGAATCACAGAGCCACTAGTGTGACTGTAGTTGTGTTCAGACTACACAGACAGAAGCCGTGCTTGAAAAAAACGCAGCCCCTGGCTTTATTTTAATGCAGGGTTGTTTTCGCTCTGAATCCCAGATCAGTCTTGTTAAATGTAGTGAAACATAAATGCAATGTGAAAACATTACATAAGTGCATATGTTGATTCAAAAGAGGACTGGCGTTCCACTCAAACAATGTTTCTATTGCTGAAGTTGTGCACATCTGAACAACATCCCAAAGACTGCGCAGGAGGCCTCAACTGAAACGGCTCTTTTACAAACCCGTCTTCCTTTGCATATTTAAGAATAGCTCTTTGTGTGCATGCAATTATGCACTACGTGGAAACTATGTGACTGACCAGCTTCCTCCGGCAGCCTTGAAGTGCTGGATATAGAGGATATAGTGGTAAAGCCCTGCAGTGGATTCCTCTATAAACTCGGATTAGGTCCAGAACAACAGGTTTATTAACAGCCAGTCACATTAATTCACTGTCAGCCTGCCTAGAGCACAGAGAGAGTCACATCCAGCGGCGAGAAAAACGGTCAGCTGCAGTCCGAGATAATGAATAATTATTTCCACCTCTGGCCACTTCTGCCAGCAGCACCACTCCTAGCAACACCAAAAATCCCCATCTGTTTACACATGAGGCATAATGACGGGCTTTCTTCTGCAGGGAACTGTAAATGATGCTAAGTATATACCCCGAAATAAGCACGAACAATGTGGCACTGTGTTTATGTCTTCCTTCATAACATTGCTGAAAGTTGATTGGTGACGCTCGGTCACGGAAACACATTCTATTTTGAGATAGAGAACAAAACAGTGGAGCGGTTCAAATTACTTTAGTTATACTTTTTCAGTCATGAATAAAAACCATCAAGAATATAAAACATTTTACACACATTATAACAATGGACTATTATGTCAAAAGAGATGAAAGAGTGCTTGCATGGCATGGAAAATTACGAGAGACGTAATGATACTTTAACAAAGAAGTATTCAGAACACCCTTTGAAAAACTCTCTTTTCTTAACATTTCATATGACACATGACACTTTTCAGCAGCTCTACTGGACGTCACTGAAATCAAAAGTTTAGCTGCCATGGCAGGAAAATTGCAGCCAGCATGTTCAGAAGATTACAGCTTTTTTTACACAACAGCAGAGATTATTATGGGGCATAACCACGGCCACTAACACTTACACAGTATCAGATTTGAGGCTGACACTAAAAACACCAAGAGTAGTGATTATGGTTTGATAAAGGCATCGGTCCCAGAGCAAGCTGGAGCCAGTTTGCTTGTCTCTCCTGCACGCACACACTCTCTCTCTTCTCTCTCTCTCTTAGCTGTCCATCGTGTCCGATGATGACGGTTGCTCCAGGGGTTTGGGGGTGGGGGTGGGTTCAGCGCCGTTGGCGCTGGTCCAACTTCATGTGGCTGTGGAGGCCGATGCGTGAGCCACACACAAACACACATAGATAGAGAGGCAGAGGAAAAGAGCGAGCAGCTGTTGACTGTCAAAATGACAGTGTCGATGTTTGGCCACCACTTTCAGAGTATTCTGCTTCTTTGGGCCCTGCCTGTCATTCTGCCTCCACCCTTGACCTGGCCTCCAGTCCTACATCTCCTCCCTGTTAGCTCCAGCATTACAAAATAGACACTTTCCAAACACTTTGATGGATGGATTCTTAAGACAAATAGAAACACAATGACAAATCTCTCAGTGTAACAAATGGCCAAGCAAGAAAAACAACAGGGACAAAAAGAAAAATGAACAAGAGCTCAGATTTCTCTGCTGGCCTTTGACCTCTTAATTGAATTAACTTTATGCAACATCAGGTCACACACACATGCTTCTTCTAACATTAACAATATGCCCACATTGTTGACTGAATTCTCAGGTCAGGAGGTGAAACTCTCCCACATGGAAAATCAAGACATAAGAGACATTAGAATATATTAGAGATTTTAGATACAGCTTTACACAAAACATTGCGTCTTTACTTTCAACAAGCCCTCGCTCTCCTGTCCCCAATGACGTCCAGGCACCAGAACATTGTTGAGCACCACACATGTTGCGAGTGGAAGCTACAAACTGCAGTGTCGGTGCCGCAGGGCTTTTCAGAGGTACCAATTTAGTTTACACATAAACAATTCGGGCCAACTTACAAGACTGCAATTGCAGCCTGTTTTAAATACTTAACTGTTTCTGGTTCACAACGGACGAGGAGACTGGTAACACTTCTAAAAAAGAAAAGGAGAAAAAAAGAGTCAGAACAGTCAGAAATGATTTGTTGACGTTATCAAATAATGCTTAAAAAAATCACTTCTGGTTGTTAACCTATTGCATTCGACTGCCCTTCACATGTTTCACCAATTTATTATAAATGAGGTGCACACATTTGTTACACATCTGGTAAACATTTATACAAACAAAACAGCTAATCCAAATGTTGCAACTGCATGTTGCACCACTAAGAGTTTTTTTTATACATTTATACCTCTTGTCTTTATGATCTATTTTAATGGATCGGTGTACATTTTGCAACCTAAGTCTGTAAATAACTCCATACTGGACAAAACATCTCTAAACCAACTTGAAGGTGCTAAATGCGAGATTCCGCAAGAGCTCTCAACATGGTGACGGCTGAGGCTCGCAGCTAACGGTGCTAACAACGCTAACAGAGGAAACAACGGCAACAGTGCTGACAGAGCTAACAGTGTTAACCTGGGGGGGGGCCGGAGGGTGGATGCTACGGTGTCGGTTGGGTGCTACGGTGTCAGTTGGGACCGGCTGTTACCGCCGTATGAGAGCAATGCAGAGCGGCGGCTGTGAGCTAGCGAGTGGGGCATGCTCACATGCACGAACATGCGTAGCCGGCCCGGCTATGTCAACAAAGCAAGGAGAAGCTCAGATTACAACACACACAGACGGAGAGCAACTTCATTCTCTACTCTGGTAGACATTACTCCTCTATATCTTTACATAGGAAATAGTTGTTTGCTGCTATATTAATGCTCTGGATATCATATAGAGCACCTTTAAATTCTAATTGACTGCATTATCTACCTGTTTTGTTGGTATTACTGAGATGTTAACAGTATGCTTCATACAGTAGATCTTCTTCGACAGTATTAGACAGATAAAACTTTCTGTTCAATTCCCATTAATCAGACCCAATTAGCAGTAAATATTTGCAACATGAAGCCAGTCACTGCTACCCTATTATCATGTTGTCCCATAGTATGACATGACATCATACTGTAGAATGAAGCTCCTGATACTGTAGCATTTCAGTTTGATTTTATAGGCTACTTTCACTCATTCTAAAGGATGGTTTGTAAACAGGAACCAATCATCTTGCATCATGTGGATAACATTATTTTCTTTAAAGGGGACCTATTATGTTTTTCTGCTTTTTCCCTTTCCTTTATTGTGTTATATAGTTTTTTTGTGCAAGTAATACATCTGCATAGTTACAAAGCCCAAAGTCCGCTTGAAGTCCTGCCTTTTCTTCTGTAACGTGGTGATGTCACCAAGTAACACATTTTGGCTAGCAGCTAGTTTGGCCCGCCCTCAAACAAATTAGTTAGAGCGGAGCTGGAGCAGAGTCTGAAGAGTTTGGTTTGGTTGACCAATCAGAGCAGACTGGGCTTTTCGGGAGGGGGACAGGAGCTCAAACAGGGTTTCAGACAGAGAGTGAAAAGAGGTGATAAAGTAAGAGAAAAGTAACGCATTTTGTGAACATTAAAGTATGTAAACATGTTCTAGTAGAAACCCAAAATACAAGGATGCATCTGAAAATAAGCATAATAAGTAGTAAAACATACAAAAGCACAGTACTTTGTCCAATGGTTAACTTAAACTTAAACATTATTTTAATTGGTGTATGCAAAGTATACATATACATATATATATATATATATATATATATATATATACAGTATATATATGCAATTTGACCTGCAGACAGGAGGATCGAACTGCCAACCTTGTGATTAAAGGATGACCCGTTTTAGCCGCCACATCCACGTCAGATCTTGGGACCAGTGTTCTACATTATCTAACGTTATCATCAATGGACCTTGTATTTTATGGGGCCCATTGGAAGAGCAGTGCCTGCTTAACTTCCTCGAAAAAGAAAAAAAAACTTGTTTTGCTTCACAATTAAAGACTCACTTGTTTAAGTGCAACGACCCTCCTCAAGGCTCTGACCTAGAAGTATGCAAGCATGTCATCAATTCATTCTGGCAGAAGTCTTTTTAGCTGTGAAGGTCTTATGATGATGAATAGCTAATGGCACAAACAGACTGCTAATGTTCTTCTGTTTTTCTTGCAAAAAGGAGAGTGATGATCGATTTTCTTTCTTTTGCATAGCCATGTGCATACGGAGGTCAATTGGTTCATTTTGTAGCAAGCTATCACAGAAGGAAAAATGATGGCAGTGAGATTTTAAAATGTCTGACTATGAAAGCTGACAATATTTCTACCCTCATTCACCCTACCAATCCTGCCAATAGTCACCCTCGTGGGATTCAACCTGCCAATCAGGTGCCAAATAAATCAGAAGAGTCCCTCCATGATCCTGGAACCACAAGTTTCCCAAAGGATAGCCTCACAGTCATCCCCTTTATAAAAACAGCCACTCCTATCTGTATACACATACACAGTGATGGATAGACAGACGTTTTAGACTTGAGCTTAAACTATCCCACAGGCACTAACTAAAAATACAAGCCCTCACTGGTATTTATGACTGCTGAGAACAAGTTGAAGTGAAACATCAAGCAGAAATGTGGGGTAGGCCGGCTTTTTTCTTTTCTTTTTTTTTTTTTGCTGTAAACCACAAGCAATTGTACAGTCTTAGGAGCACAGCACTCTCAAAAGCCTGCGCATAATGACATAGAAACTGGCATTAATAATATGTCAACAAACAATCTGTTTCTATTCATGCTTTTCCCACAGTGAAGGGTCTAACTTTAACTCAAGCTGCTATGATTTTGAAGATACCACATGCAACGGGCTGCGTTGGAGCATTTCAATGTATCCATAACGGTTTGTATGTTATCTTACAAAAAGTTATTCCTCATTTTTCATGCATTTTCCTACGAATTTCCATCAACACGGGATGAACATGTCAATTTCCGCTCCAGTCTTTCAAAAAAAAACTTCTGTAGGTTTAGGCAACAAAACTACTTAGGTTTAGGAAAAGATCATGGTTTGGGTTAAAATAACACTGGAAGTGGCTTAACTTAAAGTAATAAGTAAGTAATAGTCTCAAAGTCTGTTAAGTCACTATCTACTTCCGAATGAGGTAAGACAATGGTGATTGAGCCTATAGCCCACTGATGAAAGCCCTGGCTTTTGCAGTATTATGAACTGGGTTTCTGTGGCGACATTCCCGTGAAAAAATCACAAGTGTACTGTTTTTTTCCCGTCTCTGTTAGTGTTGCGAGTAAACAGTTACTATGGCCAAACAAACAAAGAAAAGAGTGATGACCTTCCATTCTTTTCTAAAGTTCTAGAAAGAGTGGTGTCTCAGCAACTTTCTGACCATATATTATTTAGTGATCTTTTCGAACCCTTTCAATCTGCCTTTAGGGCCTGCCACTCCACCGAAACTGCGCTTACTAAAGTCGTAAATGATCTGCTCCTAAACATGGATTCCGATTCCACCTCGGTACTTTTATTGCTGGATCTAAGTGCAGCTTTTGACACTATTGATCATCGTATACTCCTTGACCGACTAGAGAACACATTTGGCATCTCTGGGCTTGCTCTAGCATGGCTACAATCTTATCTATCTGAAAGAACTCAGTGTGTCTCTTTTAATAATTCAACATCAATATTCTCTGAGGTGAAATATGGCGTACCTCAGGGCTCTGTTCTTGGCCCTCTGCTCTTCTCCCTATACATCGCACCTCTGGGCCAAATTATACGTAGTTATGGAATTGATTTCCACTGTTACGCTGATGACACACAGCTGTATTTGCCGATAAAAGCGGAGGATCGATCACAAATTATTAAATTAGAGGCCTGCCTGTCTGCGTCGAAAAACTGGATGTCAAGTAATTTCTTTCTCCTAAATTCGGATAAAACGGAGATGCTGGTCATTGGACCTGCTCGACACAGACATAAATTTGACCAGGTAACAGTAACTCTAGATAACTGTGTGATATCCCAGAGTTCAACAGTTAAGAACCTTGGCGTCATGTTTGATTCAACTCTCTCTTTTGATCAGCACATTAAAGACATCACAAGATCGCTTTCTTTCACCTACGCAACATCGCTAAAATCAGGTCTTCTTTATCCATGGCCGATGCAGAGATTCTAATCCACGCCTTTGTATCCTCCAGACTGGATTACTGTAATGTTTTGCTCTCAGGTCTGCCTCGTTCTAGTACCAGAAGCCTTCAAATGGTTCAAAACACTGCAGCTAGAATCTTAACTAAAACTAGAAAATTTGACCATATTACACCAGTTTTAGCTTCATTACACTGGCTCCCGATCCATGTTAGATCAGATTTTAAAGTGCTTCTGATGACCTATAAAATTGTAAATGGGTACTCCCCTTCCTACTTGTCTGATCTACTTAAATCTTATACTCCAACCAGGACTCTCCGCTCTCAGAATACAGGGCTCCTGTCTGTCCCCAGAGTGAAAAAGAAGTCAGCAGGCGAAAGGGCCTTTTCTTACCGAGCCCCTTTCCTCTGGAATAACCTCCCTATAGACATCAGACAGTCAGACTCTGTGGAGGTCTTTAAATCCAAACTCAAAACCCATCTTTTTGCCCTAACTTTCAATTAGTTAGCTGGTGGGTCGGTCTCAGTCTCAATTTATTATTTCAGCCTAGCAGTCCTGCCGACGAGAACATTATTAATTTTAAGCCGCTGCCTCTCTATAACCCTCTGTTGTTGATGTCCCACAAGCACTGCTGTGTGCCTCGCTCTCTCTCTCTCTCTCCCCTCTCTCTCCTTTGAATCAGGCTTCTCCGTGATGGACCATCAGTCGCTCTGTGACGTTGCTCTGACTCTCTGGTGGTGCATGGTAAAGAGGAGGTCGTGTTGCTCGGGCTCTATCTATCGTGATGTGGAGAGGAGGTCGTGTTGCTCTGGCTCTATCGATCTGGCATGGAGAGGAGGTTGTGTTGCTCAGGTTCTACCTGTATGGCGTTGAGAGGAGGTTACGCAGCTAAGGCTCTATCTGATTGGCGTGGAGTGGAAGTCGTGCTGCTCTGGCTCTACCGGTTTGGACGTCAAGAGGAGGTCGTGTTGCTCTGGCTCTATCTGTTTGGCGTCGCCTGGAAGCTGCTTGACATCCTCCTGGATCCACCTTCTCACATATATTCACATTATATGTATTCATTTTTGTCATGAATTGTCTATGTTGTGTTTTCATTATGTGGTTACTCTGTACACGCGACATCTATTGCACGTCTGTCCATCCTGGAAGGGGGATCCCTCCTCTGCCGCTCTTCCTGAGGTTTCTTCCATTTTTCCTCCCTGTTAAAAGGGTTTTTTTGTGGTTAAGTTTTTCCTTAGCCGATGTGAGGGTTGCATTGTCAAGGACAGAGGGTGTTGTATTCTGTACAGATTGTAAAGCCCCCCGAGGCAAATTTGTGATTTGTGATTTTGGGCTATACAAATAAAATTGATTTTGACTACAGACGACAAAACTTCAAAAACAAGTGCAAATACCAAAAAAAGGGAAAAGAAATTGATGTGCAGAAGAAGACTAACAGTCAAAAAAGCAAAGCAACTGTCAGGTTACCCCCATAGGTGTTGCCAAAGACAACAAAATGAAGATCTTCGAGATTGTAACTTTAAGCATGGAAGTTACGTGACAAAAACTACTTAGTTAGGTTTAGGAAAAGATCATGGTTTTGATTAAAATAACATCAGAAGTGACATAACTTAAGTACGGAAGTTACGTGACAAATAAATCAACATTGACTTCTCGTTTCACATGAGAAACGAGCACCGGTCTCCTGGGTTTGTCGATCTTTATACTTCCTGGTTCACAATTACGTTGATTACAAACAAATTGATTTCGTGGGATATATACCAATTACAGTGCATTACTTACTTTTCATAGGTATTGCTACGACGGTGTATGAGAACAGCCTGTGAATTAACATATATGCAAGCGTTCTCCTAAATTTGCAACAAAGTCTCACGGCAGTTCGTGAAATAGTCACGAAATTTAATCTATTTGATATGTGTACATAGACACAAATTTCCCTTTTTTTCTTGATGCTCAGCACAACTTTCAACATCATATTTTTCGTGCGATTACCTACGAATGTCCAGCAACAAGTGACACATGTGTCAATTTCCGCTACAGCCTTTTCAAAATAAACCTACTTAGTTAGGTTTAGGAATAGATTGACTTGGTTAGGCAACAAAACTACTTAGCTAGGAAAAGATCGCAGTTTGGGTTTAAATGACACTGGAAGTGGTGTAACTTAAGTACGGAAGTTACGTGACAAATAAACTAACTTTGACTTTCACACAGGACACGAACATCGGTCTCCTGGGTGAAAGTCCTGTGTTTTTTTGACCCCCCTCATCCCTATGTGGCATCGCTCTTTATACTTCCCGGTTCACATTTACGTGGATTACATATGAATTGATTTTGTGCAGACCATCACGAAAAAAATATGTGAAATTTGTGTCTACGTACACGAATCAATTCATTAAATTTCGTGACTATTTCACTAACTGCTGTGCGACTGGGCTGAAATGTGTGTATGCACAGTATGTGTGTCCAACGATGCAGGCCAGAGCCATTAGATGCTGTCTCTTTTTTTGCCTCCCTCTCATTAAGGTGGAGCCCAGAGGAGTGTGCTGGAGGAGTGTAATCGAGATAATAACACGGTTGCACAGACAGCTGCTGATGGGGAACGCAGAGCTGAGCCAGGTTGGAAGTCAACACTGCTGAAAGTCAGAGTGCAAGTTTACTTGACAGCACATTCTGGGGACAGGACCCAACAGGCCAGGAGAAAGGAGAGAGCAGATGTGAAAGGTGGATGAACACCCACCATCACTATAATAATTACAGCAGCCCACACTGACATCACTTGGTCACTTTTTTTTGCTTCTGAATCACCCAGGCATCCGCTTCCTGTTTGCCCCCACCCCAGGAGCTTAAGCCCCATGTAATCGTTCAACACCATTGCACTTCCTCTCCTCTGTCCCTCCATCCTGCCGTCCCCCTCCACTGGGGACTGTTGACTCATGGTTGACTAAATCAACAGTTTGGGGTTAGAGGAATCCATCTGGACTGTGGTCACCGCTGTGCCTTGCTGGTCATTTACCTCTTTACCGGAACAAACCCCTGCGGTTATAGCCAACACACACGGACACTTGTGATAACAAGCCGAGCTGCTTTTTCTTGGAAAACAAAGCACTTTGACACACCGCACAGTCGGTGGAGCAAAAATTGTGTCAAAAAGTGAATGAACAGCTTGTAAATGTGCCAGAATAAGTTTGTCACAAGTTCTGCTTTCAAGACCTAGGTTTTTTTTGGGGGAAGCAGGTGTCCCTCCATGCTTCTTTAGCCTGCAGATAAGTGTGACCTTCCTTTCTTCGACGGAAATAAAAGAACGGCAGGAAATTTGTTTGGCTGCGAGCCAACAGCTGCATGTCAGAGTGAAAGAGCTCTGAGAGATTTTAATCTGTCAGCATCTAGTCTTGATCTTCAGTGGATGCTTGCACACCTTCCCAGTTAGCAGCTAAGGTACTTAATGACTTACTCCGCCCTATGAGGAGCTGGAGCAAGAGCTGACATGTACGGGACAAACCTCATCTTTTTGTGCACAGTCTCCCCATATCAAAGCACCCGCTTACCGTAATCTATTGCTTCCTTCAGGCGCAGCCGAGAATATATTACTGTCTTTCAAAATGTAGAGCCACAGAGTTCATGAACCTTTGTTCTCACCACGATAGCATGTCTGTCGCACAGACAGGTCAGAGTAAGATGATATATTTATGGAAAATGTAGAGACTCATCTTCCAGACTCACATTTCAACCATTGTGATTTATGGAAACTACAATTTGCTCAAGATAGAGCTCTGAGGATTCAAATCTCTGCACACGCAGCACTGCATGAAATGCCAAAAATATCCACCCTGACAATCTCTGCATTCACAGACAAGATTTTTTGATTGAAGGTCCCTTAAAGGCAGGGTGGGCAATCTTGAGACTCTAGCAAAAGTACACTAGATTTTTAAAAATGATACAGCCGAAAAAACAAGCCCAGTGTTGCCAACTTTTTTCCAATGAAAGTAGCTAGCAGCACTAGCTCCAGAAGTCCCTAAATCTGGCGAGAAAGTCGCCAAGTCAGCAACACTGACAGACCGTCCCTTCAGGCCTCCCTCCAAAGCTACTCCCACACTATTATCATTATGAATATACAATATGTATCATAATGAACGTGAACGCTGGACATGACTATTGTTAGTACTCACAGCTGTCAAGCTAACAGCTTGTGGAAGACTCCGGTGATGCGCAATGAGTGCAGGCAGGTAGCCCGTCCAATCATTACATATGGGCCGAATTAAATGATTGGACGGTTACAGTCCTGCGACAGCCACAGACACCATATTTTTTCTCTTTTTTTGTCAGAGCATTTGATTTATTGATTGCTGTCGGGATGTAACGAGAATTTCAACTAATATTACAAAAATCTAAAATCTTTACTAACCCAACCCTTAAAGCGCACTGACTATATCAACACCTGAGAGTTCAGGGAGTGTAGTAAGTGAACCCTGCCTCTATCAAGTGTGTGCATGTGTGTGCTTACATCCTAATGAATGCATTGCGTGTGCATGTGTGCGCGCGTGTTCGCTGCATTGCATTTTTCAGCTCTCCCATGACAGGGGAATGCAAAAACATGACTCCCTTGGAGTGGAAACCATCTGCTTCACTTGTAATCAGCTTGTGCAGTGTCAGGGTGTTTACGTTGAGGCTGCATGCTTGGAAAAAAACAAACGGGCAAGACTTCATAAATCAGTTTCCTGTTCAAACCCCCCGAGTTTATGCTGCCGCAGCATAGTGCAATGCTTATCACTGATGTAATGAGTGACCTGCAATCTGGGAAACAGCCAAAATGATTTACCCACATGCTAAAACGGTTCAGATTTACTGGTTCTTTTAAGTGTTGGTGTGTCTTCCGGATGTTTTGCAGATAGAAACTAGAAGGGCACTCAGAGAGCGCAGACCTCTACCAAGGCCAAATGCCCTATCTCAAAATGTTAACAAAAGTAAAAAAAATAATTTGTGTATCCGCCCCGTGAGTTGGATCCACTCCAAAATATATTAGGTTCTTCCATGACCCACGCAACAAGCTTCCAACAAGTGTCATGAAAATCAGGCCAGTAGTTTTTCCTGTAATCGTAAAAAATCCTGTAATCCTGGAAAAAAAGAACAGAGAAACAAACAAACCAAACCAAAAACATAACCTTGGCGGAGGTTATAAGATTGGCGAACCCATAGACTGCATATAAGAAGTGGACATACAGTAGTCACCGTGATGAAGGTTTTGAAGCCTCGAGTTCGTCATTTTGGTTGTCGCCATCTTTGTCTTTTGCAACATAAAGCAACACAAGAGGATGGAGCTAAGTACAACTGAACGCTGAATTAGACATTTTTAGGCGACCAAAATGTTACAATTAACTTTCATGAACTGAAAACACACTGTGAAAGGGTTAAAGTTGTAAAACGAAAACATGGACAACTCCCAGACCGGACAACGCCGTGGTAGTGACCTGTCAATCACAAGGTAACCTCATTAAAGCATACCCTGCTTTATGGCCTATTTGACTCTAAATGGGACCATAATTTAATAAACGAACATCATGCTGTATTGAAGAAGACTTGAAACTAGCGATTGAGACCATAAACTCATGTTTACAATGTTTACTGAGGTAATAAATCAAGTGAGAAGTAGGGTCATTTTCTCATAGACTTCTATACAATCAGACTTCTTTTTGCAACCAGAGGAGTCGCCCCCTGCTGGCTATTAGAAAGAATGCAAGTTTACTTCCACATTGGCTTCACTTTTCAGACCCGGAGGTTGCCGCCTGGGTGAGCCTTGACATGTAATCTATTTGTTAGTGTGTTTAATCGTTGACCTTTTTAGTTGGACTGATTTTAATTTGTGAAAAATGCATGAAGTTTCAATCTCACTCCAAGGACATTTTTGCTTCATTTGGTTAAAATGTAATAAACATCTCCTCTGAGAGGATGAAATTCCAGCGCTGCAGCTGTGGCGTCCGACTACAAAGTAAGCAGGGCAAGACTGCATGATTCCCCCCCCAGACGGTTCAAATCTCTCACAGCACGACGTCTACTCCACTTTGCTTTTAGACCGCACTTCTCCTGGATCCAATCTGGGGAGCTGCAGCATTAGCTGTAACATGAGGATGAAGCTGGTGTATCAACGGGAAATTAAATGGATGGAAATGTGCCTTCCACATCCAAGAATAATGACTTTACCTTTAACATTCCTCTATATGGATTCCAAACCAAACATTTTCCTCTGATTTGGTTTCATTGAATGTTAATTAGACAAAAAAAACTTTCATTTAATACTATGGAGTTGCAGTTGCCTTTAATGCTCTCCTTATGGGCTCAAAAATACTTCTTACACAAAGTTAAAATTGATGGAGTGCTCTTGGTCCAACGTGTGTTTTCAGCATTGTTAGCTCAGGTTGACTCATTGTGGCGTCATTTTCAGCATCCAGAAATAGAATCAACGACTGTTTGGGTGGACAGTACAGTATAGGCGGTAATGTTTAGCCTGGAGGCTCAGCGAGGCCAGACGTGCAATCTGGAGAGATCGACTGCTGAGTTCACCCCAGGACATGTATGAGCGGAGAAAATAAACCATTACAGGCTCACAAAGTATTCACTGGAAGCATTGGGGCAGTTTGTGTGTGTGTGTGTGTGTGTGTGTGTGTGTGTGTGTGTGTGTGTGTGTGTGTGTGTGTGTGTGTGTGTGTTTGTGTGTGTGTGTGGGTGAGAGATGATGCATGCAAGTGTACAGTGGGAACAATAAACACAGCTTGAAGCCTTGAACTCTAAACCACATGCCAGTTTTCATACATATTGGAGCATAAACACAGCTGACACCTTGTCAAAGTTGAAAAAAAAAAACATCTACTTATTTGCCAGCACACCATTCGCCCTTTGAATATAAACATGCTGATTGAAGGAGGCACCAGTTAAGCAGCTAAAATATGATATTATCGTGCAAATATTTCGGCCTAAATGTGTACAGCAGTACAGAAACTATTCATCTGATCCTCAGAGAGGTTTGAGATGTTGCCTTTTAGAGTTATTCCTTTTCTCCTCTAGGTAACTGAACCCTCACCACCACTCTCCCTGGACATTAATCTCTCCTGGTCCCGTCCACCGTCTCTGCTGCTCCTCCTGATGCTCCAGGTGTCTGGATTAAAGGCATCTTAACCCGCTGCTGAGGTGACGAGTGTGTCGATGATGGAGAAGTGGGATCGGTGGGAGCCCAATAAAAAACAGTCAGGCCCTCTAAAAGCTTATTTTACGGTACTGGGGATCATTTACAACAAGAACACTGCAGCAAAAATGTACTCTGGGCTTTGGTGCAAAACATTTCCACAGATGGAGGGAGAAGTTACTGTTGTGGTTAAAATGGGAGTCCAAGTTTCATTACAACTGTGTGGAGAGACTTCAGACATTTCAGTTTCTGTTTCATTGCTGCCTTCTAAGTCTTTGCCAATCATGGAAAGGAAAGTTTATTTGTATATAGTACCTTTGAACAACAAGAGTTTAAAAGAGTTTATAAGACATGGAAAGGCATTATGGCAAGATATACTTTAAAAGTAACATAAAAAGACAGATTAATATGATTTGAAATGAGTAAAATATAAGATAAAATAGAAATAAACCAAAAAGGAATGAAACTGATAAAATTAGGAGAATAGAAATGAACAGAAAACAGAATAGTTTTTAGCCTTGATGTTAAATTAACTGAGAGTTTAAGTAAACCTTAAGGTTTCTGGGCGATTAGAGCCACATATGTGGCGCATAGAAACTGAATGCCTCCCGCGCTCAATTTTGACTCTGGGGATGGAAAGCAAACCTGTCCCAGTCAACCTGAGAGGTCTGTACAGTTCATAATGCATTTATTTTGGCCCTAAACTATTCAGTGCTTTATGACAACAGTAGGATTTTAAAAGTACACAGGAAACCAGTGATCCAATTTCTTGTTCATAGTGAGGACTCTAGCAGCAGCTGTCTGATTGGGTTTTTGGAGAGACCTGTAAGGACAGTAGTGAAGCCTACTGCTGAGACATAAGAAATTTAATTCCTGATATATTCTTAGATGATAGTAGAGTTGTAGCCTATGCGAGTCTAGTATGTACCGATCCAATATCACGTTATATCATTTATCAGCTCATTTACGCTAGGAACAACAACAACAACACGCGTCACTCGCTACCCGATCCATACATGGTCCCCGATCGGTACTGCACACATACTGCATGTCAACGAAAACTTAGATCTTTTGATATCAGCAAGACCCTTCTTCATGTTTTCTATCAAGGAATTTTAGCTAGTGTTCTTTTTTATGCTGTGCTCTGCTGGGGGGGCAGCATCACTGTGGATGATAAAAACAGGATCAATAAGTTGATCAGAAAGGCTGGCTCAGTGATTGGTCTTGCACCAGACTCACTGGAGGTCACTGTAGAAAAGAGAACCAGGGCCAAACTAAAAACATTTCTGTATTTTGAAGGCCATCCATTACATGGTGTCTTTAACGGACTCAGAAGTTCATTCAGTGAGCGACTAGTGATGCCTCAGTGCTCTACTGAACAACGCAGGAGGTCTTTTGTTCCAGCAGCGGTCAGATTTTTTAATGAATATTTTTAGATATGGCCTAGATCCATGGTACCTCTCAGCTGTTGATTATGTCTCAAAGGGCTTCTTATGATGTTATTTATTTATTGGTGTACTGTAAATGCTGTGTATTTGTTGTTTGTTGTTGTTTGACTAAAAAAAAATGGTGTTGGAACATCTCTAGATGATAGTTGTCTTAATGTGGACATTTAGGTCTGACTCCATGACAACACCAAGATTTCTAGCTTGGAAGCAGAGTGAAGTGAAGTGGAGCTCAGACTTTTAATTCTTTGGCTCCACAAACAATCATTTCTGTTTTATCTTAGTTTAACTGGAGGAAGTTTTCAACGTCCAATCACTGATTTGTTTAATGCACTTACTCTGTAATTGTATGAGACTATAGTCACTTGGTGGCATCAAACTGATAATTACAACAAAGTGTTTGCGTCCAAATTAAACACATGAAAAAGGGCGCTGCAGAGTTTAAAGTGTTCCCAGAAATGAAATGGCTCTTTTGGCTTCTGAATTCAATTAACGCAGGAAGAGATGTTATCTGTGTAATATTCAGGCTTCGGAAACTGCTCCTTTATCCATGTTATTTCAGTGTACTTCACACAGAACACTGTGCGTCACTTTCCAGAAATGATATAGCTTCGCTGCCACATTTTTCAAATACATTCATTTGCTCAGGGGAAATGATAGCCTGTCAGGAACTACAGCCACTTCAGAGTGTGCAAAAGGCAGTGCCCATTTTTTAAAAAAAGGCTCGAAAAAGAGCAGGTCTTAATTTTCTAAATCTAAACAGAGCCGAAGTACACACCCTGCGTGTGCCGCTGTAATTCATGCTGTCAAAATGTTAAATGATTTTTAAACAGTGTGTGCTTCTTATGAATAATACATGTAACACGACGAAATGCATGTAAGGGAAGTGTTAACAAAAACTGTGATGTTAGCAAAGTTTGACAGGAAAGAGTATATTTATTACATCGTCTGATAAGGCAGCTGCAGAGCACAGACA